>OW121791.1:11771544-12371544 GCA_933228885.1 Leistus spinibarbis
TAACATCCGATAAATTTAAACAAAATTTTGTTTAACTTTGATTTTAACCTTGTATGGTGCATATGTGTTGTATCATTTAGACAGTTTCTATTATTGTATATAAAAAACAGGATTATAAATTTACTTACGATTGCTGTTTATTATTTGAATCGATTATTCAAATAATATGTATTACAAATCCTTTTTACACAACATTTTTAATGATTTGACATTTGATTCATTTAAACTAAGTTTTGTTAAACTTTGATTTTAACTTTGTATGGTGCAACTGGCCATAAGTGTTGTATCATTGACAGTTTCCTTAATTGTATTATTACACAAAAAACAGGATTAAAAATTTACTTACGTTTGCTGTTTATAATTTGATTCGATTATTTAAAAAAATATGTATTACAAACCGTTTTTACACGACATTTTTAATGATTTGACATTGGATTCATTATTGTTTTTGAATTAAATAATCAGGCTAGATTCTGAATTTTGCAGTATTAAACTGCAGTGTGACGGCAGTTTTAAATGTGATAATTAGTTATATGCTAAAATACAATGGATTGTACCATCAAAAAAAAAAAAAAATGTTTCTATAAATATGTTTGAATTATCTCTTCAAGATTTTATTTCTCTAATAATCAGAATTATAAATTTACTTACTTGCAGTTATTATAATTTGACCAACTATAGAATCTTACCGCAACTCATATTTTCAAAAATCACTGCTTTTTGGGCCATTTTGAAATGAAAATATTAACAATGAATTAAAATTAATGGACGGAGACACGTATTTGCTAAAAATATATGCAAAATAGACAATAATATGCACTTATTTCATATTAAATTCTTAAAAATTTAATAATAACATGTTACTCCCCTTAAACTTAAGATTTACAATGCAAACAATGTTTCCGTAACTCGTACGTCACTAATGTACATTCAAATACTGTTTTTGATGCTCACGTGGTAGCACTTTTATTTATATTTGTTCTTTGGTCGGTCATTTTAACATAAATGCTTAATAGCGACTCACAAACTCACAAAACTTATATTTATTAATTAACAGTTATTTATATTTCTCATTGACATACAATATCAATATAATATAGCAGATGCAACTCTGTGTAAAGTACACAACACACTAAATACACTTCAAATCATCAAATTAATTAAAGATTTATCACAAAAACTTTTTTGACATTTCATTCTGACGTTTGTTTCGTTTTTGTCTATTTCAAAGCAGACTGAACTTCAGAAGAGTATTGATTGTTTTATTTCAGTATCAACTATTTGATTATTTTATATAACATTATTAGCAGTCACCATGGCGCAGTGGTTAAGAATCTTGCCTTTCACCCTAGAAGTCGTGAGTTCGATGCCAATTTGCATTTTTACAAAAAATGCGTTGTACACAAACACTTACACACTTACCCACATGCATACAAACATTTCTGGTTAATTATATTAATAATTGTAACATATATACAATTTAATATATATATTACGATAAAAAAAAAAGAAATGTATCAGATGATTACAACCTGTGCTACATCCATGACCATGATGCTACATCTTCTTTGAGCTGCCTTTGGAGAACGCAAAGAAAGGCATCAAGCAATTATTAATTTTCAATAAAAAAAAATCCTGAAGGAGCTTTGATATATACCTTATTTAATGCAGCAAACCCCATCAATCTACTATTTCTAAGTTCAGAGAAAAAATTCGAGAAAACGAGCAATTTTTTCGGCCGTCACCGTGTTGTTCCCCCTCAGAATAACACTTGGCCCAATAATTTTGTGGCGCACTATTTGGTTCAAACTTGTATTAATATATCAATAAAAACTGTTTGTTTTGCATTTATGAGTCATAAGAAATTGATTATTTGGCATAAATGTAGTATATCAAAAAAAAAAAAATTACGCTAATTTCACTGAAGATCTATGCGATTTTAAACATATTTTATATTTGGCCCAAATATTTTGTGACTCACTGTATATATTGTGACAAACTGATATCGTCACGTATTGTGAGCAAATTGTCATATAACAATTTAAGAATTGTCCCTAATAAAATAACAATGCTATGTTCAATTCGCCTTATACCGCCTGACGCGTGCCTCCACTCCATAGGATTACTGGAATTTAAAAAAATAAACGTCAATTTCGAAAAGAGAAACCTGTACGTTAATTGTTACTATTTATTTATTCATATGACAAGTCTTGTTCATTACAATAATATAAATGCGGAAAATATAAAAATAATATATACACAATTATAATAGGAGCGTTCTATACATACATACAAACATAAAAACACATCTGGGTGTTTTTTAATAAAGATATATATATATATATATATATATATATATATATATATATATATATATCTTTATTAAAAAACACCCAGATGTGTTTTTATGTTTGTATGTATGTATAGAACGCTCCTATTATAATTGTGTATATATTATTTTTATATTTTCCGCATTTATATTATTGTAATGAACAAGACTTGTCATATGAATAAATAAATAGTAACAATATATATATATATATATATATATATATATATATATATATATATATATATATATATATATATATATATATATATATATACATATATATATATATATATATATATATATTGACGCATTTATATTATTGTAATGAACAAGACTTGTCCTATATGTATACCTCTAGTTCTTCTGAATGTATACATTGTGTATTGTGTTTTTGTTCAATTATACGTACGTCCACAGGTCCACGCACACCCATACAGATCATTGGCCCTGTGAGTGGGTGTGTTTGCGTCCGTCTATCTGTATGTATTAAACAATATTTGCTGCCTTGGGCCTCGACATTGTATGATTAACATTTTATTTTTGGCTATCTAATTCATTTTTACTTTGTTGTATGATATATATATATATATATATATATATATAAATATATATATATATATATATATATATATATATATATATATATATATATATATATATCATACAACAAAATAAAAATGAATTATACAGCCAAAAATAATAATAATAAACGTTATCAAATGCTATTACCCAGATATATTTGTTTATGTGTATGTTTTTGTATAAATGCAAACTGTAATAGGCGGAAATCGATCAATTACTAATAATATAATAAATAAAATCTTGAACAGTTTATCCAAACATATTTAGACATTTGATTGTCTGGCAAAAATATTTCAAATTATTTATTTAAATTATTGTAGGTTTGTTATCTGCCAAACGATACAAACTGAAGGAAAACCGCGTAAGGGAAATCCCTTATTTATATATTGTAACCATGATTTACAAAAAAATAATAAGAAAATTCGCCAAACTGACCTATATTCTGCATACCATATAAACACATGGTGCCAACGGGTGACTCTAGTATGAAAATAATATATACACAATTAACAGTTAAATTTTATTCAACTTTACTACATTCAGAAAAACAGTATACATAGGTATACAAAAGTATACATAGGACAAGTTTTGTTCATTACAATAATATAAATGCGTCAAATATGAAAATAATATTTACACAATTAACTGTTAAATTTTAATCATCATCACTACATTCAGGAGAACTAGAGGTATCATTGGTATTTATATCTAGGTTTGTGAATTTTCTCTCAATACTTTTTTCTTGCTCGACACAGTTTTTTCCAAATATGAGATGATAATGCAACCACTTCTTGTCGAATTAAATTTATAACACTGTCACTACTCGTATGTGCTAAATTTTTTCTACGAATGTTATGTTTTAAATTCCCTTAAATTAATTCTATTGGATTAAATATACAATAATATGGCGGTAATCGTAAAACCGAATGCCCGTACTTTGCAGCAACTTCGTCAATAAAATGACATTTCTGAAAATTATGAGTTTTTACAATATCAAGCAAACTCTTATCGTGTTCTTATCTTTCTTCTTCTTTTAGTTTTTCAAACAATGAAGGGACTGTTGTAACTGCATTTTGATTTTTTTTTTCGAAGTAGACGTATATTTTTAAAATTTCAGTAAGCCTATGGAGTGGAGGCGCGCGTCAGGCGGTATAAGGCGAATTGAACATGACAATTCGCTCACATGTGTCCGCTACTATAAATATATAACAGCATTGGTCTAGCGATAGAGCGCTCGGCTCATACGCTAGGACGATGGACTGGTCACTCTCAAAAATTTAGTCCACCTCAATTCAAATTCCAAGTAATTCATTGAATTTATCAAATTCAAGTAATTTTTATATTCATATTTAATTCAACAGTAATACAACTAATTCCATATTAATTCAAAGTAATTCATGCGGGTTACTCGTAATACAAGCAATTCAATTGTAATTCATGCAATTCATCTAATATTCGTGTTTGTTATTAATTCTTAACTAATTTTATTAATTCAAAAATATTATGGGTAATATTTTGTAATTAACGCAATTCAATAATAATTCGTCGAATTAAATGTGTCAGAATCACCTTCCAGGAGTGTCAATTATTGCACCAAACTTTTGTTATGTGGAAAAGAACAAGTACATCCGTCTCCTTAAGAGAATCATTGAAGCTCAGGCATGGTTTACACAAAATTTGTTTATTTGTCTACATGGATACATTATACTTTGGACAAAATTAGTCACACACTTAAGGCTGTGGTCCCACTTATCAAGTGCTATCGATCGAGTACGTTCATGCAAAATACCAACATATAGAAATGTATGCATATGGTCACAGTGCACCAATCGAGCGAGTACGGTCGTGCAGTTTGAAATTCGAGCATGTTTGAAATTTTCAAGGACACATGATAGCTATTGTAGT
This sequence comes from Leistus spinibarbis, assembly GCA_933228885.1. Lineage (NCBI taxonomy): Eukaryota > Metazoa > Arthropoda > Insecta > Coleoptera > Carabidae > Leistus > Leistus spinibarbis. The sequence goes on from OW121791.1 coordinate 11,776,364, forward strand.
TTGTAGCGGCATTCGCATAATTTTGATTTTATAAATGTCAATTTTACATTAAAAAACTTTAAACGAATGCAATGTGGACGGTGAATGAAATTGAATTCTTAATTCAATTCGTGAGATCTAACAAAGATGTTTATGATATTTATTATGGTTGGCACAAAGAACTATGTGTAAACATAGTTCACAGAGTTGACACTACTTGACAGTACTTCATGCTGTGTGACAGGCGTAAATCGTTTTGCTTGATTGTGCTTGATGTTGCACGCTAGTGTACGATCGTGCTGTTTGTAGTGTGGCTACTTTGGACTCTTGAAAAATTCCAATTAAGTTTTCTATATCAAAGTACTCTTTATATATATACAGGGTGGTGAATGGAAATAGAGTACATAGGAATTTAAATGCTATATTTCACATATATTTCACAGTACATTTTAAAGACAAAGTGTAGACAAAACTTGTTAAGAATTTTAATCTGCGTTGAATATGTTTAATTTCATTGTTAAAATACATTGAGAATAAAACTTATTTAATAAATTAAATATGCTAATTTCATCAAAAATCAATGTGGCCACGGATATTCTTGATGGCATATTGTTTTCATATTATAACTGTCATCATTAATATAATTACCCAGAAATGTTAATATGTAGTGTGTAAGTGTGTGTAGAACGCTTTCTTTGTAAAAAAAATCTAATTGACATAGACGGGGATCGAACTCACGACCTCCAGGGTAAGAAGCGAGAGTCTTATCCACCATGCCATGGAGGCAGATATGAATGTTATATATATATATATATATATATATATATATATATATATATATATATATAAATATATATATATATATATATATATATATATATATATATATATATATATATATATACCATATATATAATATCAAATAGTTTATACTGAAATAAAAGACTACACAGCAGCAATTAATAAATTTCTAATCAAGTAATCTGCCCTACGTAAAAATAAAAGATTATACGGCAGAATAATTCAAATGTCAATTTTAAATATATTCCGAATCTTCAAAATGCATTTCGAGTTGTGTACATTGTGCTATTGTGTTTTAGCATAGGACCCATTATCACTTTTAAAAATCTCGTGGTACTGCAAAATTCAGAATCTAGCCTGATTATTTGATTCGAAAATAATAACGAATCAAATGTCAAATCATTCAAAGTGTTGTGTAAAAAGGTTTGTAATGCACATATGTTTTGAATAATCGATTCAATTAGAAAACAGAAACCGTAAGTAAATTTATAATTCCGATTTTTGTGTAATAATACATGCATGGAGACTGTTTTAATGCACGGGTACAAATGTTCAAAATATTGTTTGTATTATTCAGTTCGCAGTAATACCGCAGCTACAACATTTAATAAAAGCAATAGACAAATTATGAAATATAAAACCATGCATCAAATTATTAAATAATATTAAATGTGCATTGTACAATATATGTAACTACAAATAAATGCAGCAAATAAATTTATAAATTATATTATAAATTATATAATAAACAAATTCTTAAAGAGTTATTTCAAACATATTTAGACGTCTGATTGGCTGGAAATATATATCAAATTATTAATATTTATTCAAAACTGACCTATATTCTGTGTACCATATGGGCACACGGTGCCCACGGGTGACCCTAGTCATTGAATAATTTTTACAATATAAATCCGTATTAAAAATATGGGTTGTGGCCAAAGCAGATATATATATATATATATATATATATATATATATATATATATATTTACAGTACAGTGCTTTCATCGGTCCAAAGAACGCATTTCTAGAGGTTACGGACATTCTGGCGTACTTTCTGGAAAACAGAGTCGCTTATTCTTATTAACTTTGCTGATGAAAGAGCGCTTAGATGCCAAACAGCTCATTAATCCAATTTCTTTGAGCCTGCGAAGCACAGTACGTTGACTGACAGTGAGATCCCTCGATTCAGCAATATATCTCTATGATAATTTCTAATTTTGTTTAACTAATCGAAGAATTGCAGTATCATTAAGATGATTTGTTGTTCGTTTACCACTCATGCCGGAATTTTTTTCCATAATGCCTTGTGTTTCGTATTTTTTCCAAATATGCTGCACTGCACCAATTGAAACCGATTATTTATTAGCGATATCCCGGAACGAAACTTGCACTAGTCTAAAACCAATTGCTTGCTCGTATTGTTTAAACTAACAACACAAATTTAGAATGATGAAATATGTAATATTTTTAAACGTTAATATAGTAACAAGTGTTACGATACAGTGTTTCCACAATAATTAAATTAAAACTGTTCAATTAATTCCAAAGTATGTTTAGGTTACGTTGCACAAAATAAATTCATTGCGATGATAATAATAGATCAAAATGAAAAATACAAAAGCTAATAAAATCCACACGTGGCTGATAGAATTTTAATAATGTCAATTCTAATATACAGTGGTACCTTGGCTCACGAACGCAACGAACAAATCGGCTCACGAACACAATTTCCGAACAAATTTTGACTCGACCCGCGTACAATGCCTCGGCGCACACAAACATGGTATTGGTGCCACGATATTTCAGCATTGCTGCATTAGTTGTACTCAGGTGTACGCGTTGTGAACATTGTCGTTGTGTTCGTTGTTCTTGTTACAAATGACAATGTGATGTCCCATTTTTGGAAAATTATTCAAAAAAGAAATTGCTTCGGCTCGTGAACGGAGTCAAAGAACGAATTATGTTCGTGACCCGAGGTACCACTGTATAGACCACAAATTAATACATAACCAGGAAAGATACCATATAAAGAATACAAACAACACGGACAAATAAAGAACACATGCTAGTGACCCCATCACAGCTTATTGAATCAAACAAAGCGAACCCAGACATGTATTTCTCTTTCTTTTGAATCAAAACAAACCAGACATTAACTACAGTGGAAAATCAAGTCATACACAACAATAGAAAAATAAAGACTACTTAAGTAAATAATAAAGACGACATAAGTCCATATTACGTGTACCTAGAAAGTAATACTGTAAATGTTGGTAAATAACAGACTATGTCAACAGGCAGATTAATTCGCAACTTCTCGCAAAAAAAAAGTTTACTGTAAAGAATATAACCTAAATTGGTAAAAATACAATATCAACTGATTGTAAAACTGTCGTCGGCGCAAACACTTTAATTAAATTTGTTATTTTTACAATGAAAAATTATGAAATATACCTACTACACTTTATAAAAGAAAAACAAAGGAAAGTATAATTTGATGTTTCAATGGATTTTCCTAAAATTTGCAGAAACTAAAATTAAATTAATACATTTTAGAAGAATTTCAACTCAGAATATAGTCATATCAACGCAGAATATAGTCATAACAGTGCAAGGGCAAACTCTACCTCCAAATATATACATACACAATGTGAAATATCCTGTTGAATCATATATTCCAAATATGATACAATGTTTCTCATGCTTGATATATGGACAAAAGAACAAGCAGTGTAGAAACAAATTAGATGCAATAATAGTACAGGACAGTACGACAAAAAGGAATGTAACAGAACCTCGGTAAACATAATGCATCATAAAAACGTTTTTTACTTTACATATCTGCATCTAATTGAGTTTTTTTTTTGTATTCCTGTCAAAATATTGACGAGCGCAGGTGATCCGATTTATTAAGCTACATGCGAATCCATTGCAACGTAAACAAGATATTTATAATGTTTTGTAGCATTTTTCTCGCAACTGGTACATTTTTTTAAGAAATGATTCAAACAAATGTTGTGCGAAATTTAAATATCTTTCATTATAAACCTAACTATTTTTGCCGTAAGTGCAACCGTTCTAGTGATATTGGAGATAGAACAAAAAATGTATTGAGTATACGTGCACTTCCGGTTTCAATATTCTTTTCAAAAATAGGAGGTGCACATCTAGGGCGTATACAAGTCTTAAGTTTGAAGTTTCATAATTTTTCGTTCGACAGTTTTGGCCCTAGAGCGTTCACAGACACACACACAGACACACAGACAGACGTCATTCCGAAAATAGTCACATTCGATTCAGGGAAGGTCAAAACATGTATATCCGTTGAAATCTCGAGTTCGAAATTTTTCATGATTACAATACTTACTTATTACTCTGTAAAGGAAAGTAAAAATCTAAATGCTGTATATACATAAATGATCCTTACTCTCAAATAATAAGATAGATACATATGATGCAAGATACGACGTGTGTTTTCTTGGCTTTCTTTGACATGTGTCACTCAGGTTTTAACGGCACCGTTAAATTGCAAGTTTTATCATAAACGTTAATAAAGGACCATTGTGAATATCAAAGAGACGTTAAGTTTTGACAGCCCGCTATTTCTTATGTTTAACAAGTGTTTTTAACGTGTTAACGCTTAACGGATTACATACAGAATTGACCTGTTATATGTTAAAATACAATTGCTTAAGCCATTTACAATAATCATATTAAAATATGTCTTATATTTGAAGTTTTATAATGTTACGTTCTACAAATTCGGCTCCAGAACGTTCACTCACAGACAGACAGACACACAAACGTCACTCCGAAAATAGTCACATTTGATTCAGGGAAGCTCAAAACGTGTATATCCGTTGAAATCTCGAATTCGATTATTTTGGTGTTACTTATTACTTCGTAAAAGAAAGTAAAAACATTTGGTTATTTTAGTGATAAATATCTGAAGTTGATCTTCTGAAATGTTAAAGTGGCAGTAAATTAAATGATTGTAGATATTATATTTTTTGCATTTTTAAATACATAAAATTATTGATATAAATGAAAGGTTTGGTTTTTATTTACACTACATAACTACCTATGCTATAGTTGTAAACAATTTTAATGAGGATGCTATCCGCTCGCATTCTAATAAATCAATAACTAGAACAATTTGAGGGAAGAAAATCTACGTGCTGCGATTCTAGAGCGACGATTAAATAGAAATCAATGTGATCCATTTGGCTTGGATAATACTGAATTCATGTCTAAAGCTCTTGTTCATTATCTCATAACAAAGAACAGTCGGGCAAAGTTTCAATCTATTTTTGATTCAGCAGAGTGTCAGCAGGTGCATTGAAGAAGTAAGTGACCGTATAGTGACAATTTTAATTAGAGGCTGGGTGAAATGTCGAACAACAGAAATTGAAAAAATCCAATTGAAACTCAAATTATGAGGTCATTTGGTTTTCCTGAAGTCATTGGTTGTATCGACTGCACCCACGTAGCAATAATTGCTCCCAAAGAAGAAGAACATAATTATGTTAATTGGAAAAGGTTAAATTCGAAAAACGTACCACTTGTGATGCCAATCTAAAAATGTTGGCAGTAAATGCTCGATACTCGATGCTGCAATTTGGCAAAACTCCGAAATGCAAGATTTCTTAACAAAAAATTTTATCAATGACGATTAGCATTCGTGGTTATTGGGAGATTCTGGTTACCCTTAGCAACCATGGTTAATGACACGAGTACAACGTGTTGCTGCTGGATCTCCGGAAGAGCGTTACAATTCAAGACATTGCTCTACAAGAAACTGCCTCGAAAGTTGCAACGGTGTTTTAAAAATCCGTTTCCGTTGTCTTATGGGTGAAAGAGTATTGCGATGTGGTGTTAGAGTGTAATTTAATATATTTAATAAAGGGTAATGGTGTTATGGAAACTAAGCGATTCTATTATAACCAAAACGATAGAAGACTGTCGGAAGAGGCAACAAGGAAAGAAATGGGCAGGACGTAGTGATCGTGCAGTGAAATAGGTTGTGTGTGGAGAGTGCGTTCAGTGGGCGATACCAGCTCTACGGGCGGTCAATTGGTTCGCTACCAGTTGCTACTGCTGCGGTGGGGTCTCATCAACCCTACAAGTTGCCTCCTGGGTGTCGTCTGTTAGCTACGGAGCCCCAGTGGAGAGAAAATCTATAGACTTTAGGATCCTCCCGGGTGTCGTTCGTTGGCCACGGAGCCCCAGAGAGATGAAAGCTATAGGCTTTGCGCTTTGGATTTGTGGACTCAGTGGAAAAAGAAAGCATTAGGCTTTGGTTGCCACCTGAGTGTCGTCCGTTACGAGGAGCCCCAGTTGAGAAGAAAGCTAAACTGAGAACAAAGGATAGTAGGCCATGGATTCTTGAAATGGAATCGTAATCATTATAATGTGAATAGTTAATTTAAATATGTGTCTGGTGCTTTAAATATACGTGTGACATTGCTGCAAGTTTCTAAATTTATTATAGTATGCTACTATGCATTTTAGTCAGCACAATAAAACACTTCACTGTTTCAATTAAACAGCATATATTAGAATAGAGAATGAACGTAAGAATAGCTAACAGAACTATTCGCATAGTTAGTATTTCTATATAATAGCAGTATTAGCTTTTTATCAAATATCTGAATACAAATGGGTACTATATATATAGTAAAGAAAATTACTATATTTATATTATTACTATTACTATATGGTATACTTGTTCTTTTTTAGCCCGCCGTACGAAGTACCGAAGAAGCTAAAGCATTCGGTCGTGTGTCTGTAGCATTCTCAGATCAAAAAATTTCATTAACAAAAAGTGTTTGTCTCGTTGCCCTGAATCCAAAAATGTATATAACTTATATACTACGATGTTAGTCGTCGCTCGCTCGCTCGGTATCTTGTAAGACCAAATTTGTGCCCTCTACTCCTACCAGAGCGATTTACACTAAATTTGGTACACATATTATTTGGATCCGCTCGCAGTTTAAATCCAACCGGCCGTATACTTTCTGAGTTATAGGCCCCCAAAATTTAGAGCCCCCCTTAATACTGCTTTTATAAAAATAATTAAAACACTCAAAAAATTTACTTATAAATCTAAGATATTTTATATCTACAAAATTTTTTCATATTGTTAACCTAAAGCCCGAAAAAAATTATTAAATATTATAATTATGAATTTTAAAATATGCACTAAATTTTTTTACTTTCCTTTACGAAGTAATAAGTAAGTATTGTAATCATGAAAAATTTCGAACTAGAGATTTCAACGGATATACACGTTTTAATCTTCCCTGAATCGTATGTGACTATTTTCGGAATGACGTCTGTCCGTCTGTGTGTGTCTGTCTGTCTGTGTGTCTGTGAACGCACTAGAGCCAAAACTGACGAACGTAAAATTATGAAACTTCAAACTTAAGACTTGTATATGCCCTAGATGTACACCTCCTATTTTTGAAAAGAATATTCAAACCGGTAGTGCATGTTTACTCTATACATGTTTGTTCTATCTCCAATATCACTAGAACGACTACACTTACGGCAAATATAGTTATGTTCATAATGAAAGATATTAATATTTCGCACAACTTTTGTTTGAAAAATTTCCAAGTCAAACTAACCAACATAAGAAAGCTTTAGATTTTAGTTCCCTCCTGGATGTCGTCCCTTATGGAGCCCCATTCGAGAAGAAAGCTATATGCTTTGCGCTTTGAAATTGTGAACTGCTTGTACGATATCCTGTCAGAGCTCTTTGTGCAAGGAATCTCCGGTAGGAGGGGGCACGTCACAGATCTCGAGGATGGTGCAGAGAGGTGGAGTGGCATTTAGGGCGTAATATATATTTACAGGTGAAATCCATTCAGCCAGTTGGACTTGCTACATAATGTGACGCAATGATTGCGGCAGATGCTTTGAAAGCTACGGAGGTCGAGGGTCGAGTTGCAAGGACCGTGTCCATGTGCCGAGACCAGCCGCTCCTGCAGGTCAATTTTGCCAATACTGCTAGAGTGTGCCGTAGTTAATACGAGTCATTGGAGGGTCATGGCGAAGGCGGAGGTGTATCGCCCCCTTGTAAGTATCGTAAATATTGACTTGATAAAGCTACCATAAATTAATTGAGTAAAATGTTTTATATGTAACTGCTAGGAGGAAGTAGAATCTCTCCATTGCATGAATTGTGGCCAACACAGAACTTTCTCTTATGTAGTTTTCATTAGAAATATATATTCCAAACAAACTGTCAAAAGACACCAATACTCCACATTAATACTCTTTTGTATCATTTATCTTATAATATTATTATGTTATCAAATATTGTTTCTTCAATATGAAACATAAATGTTGATTCTTTAAAATTCACCTTTTCAGTCGATCTGTTTGCGTTAAACAGCGCCATATGATATACATTAATTTTATTTTGAATGTTTGTCAAACTTGTAGGCATAACTTATACGATAACTTTAAGAAAAATTCTTACATATGTATTTCCATGACAATATAAATAAGAATATAACGATTTTCCATAAGCAATCGTTACAAACAAAAGTTGTGCGAAATATTAATGTCCTTCATTATGTACATAACTATTTTTGCCATAAGTGCATACTTCCTGTTTGAATATTCTTTTTAAAAATAGAAGGTGCATAACTGGACCATATACAAGTCTTAAGTTTGAAGTTTCACAATTTTACGTTCGACAATTTCGGCTCCAATGCATTTACACACAAAGACGTCACTCCGAAAATAACCACAGCCGATTCAACGATGGTCAAAACGTGTATATCCGTTGAAATCTCGAGTTCGAAACTTTTGGTACAGTTACTTTTTACAATTATCTTTACAGTTATCTATTGTTTGCTCAGGTGCAGATGCAGGTACATATGTAGGTGGAGATGCAGCTACAAATACAGGCACAATGTCAGACTTAACTAGTGATTTATCTGAAATAGGAATTGAAGAAACTTAAAAAATAAATAGATATAAAACTTCTATATTTATATACCTTGAATTTAATCCTACAATTTTAATTCCGGTATATTCTTCCGTACTACCGTCGCATTCCAAACAAACAGTCTAAAAATACCAATATTCCACAGTCATACACTGAAATTGTACCAAATATCATATTATGTTATCAAATATTGTTTCTTCGATATGAAACATAGATGTTGATTATAAAAATATAATATTAGGAAATAATAATCCAACAGATACTATATGAAAACCAAGCTATAAATGAATAGGTAGAAAATTAAACCAATACCAATTTGTAATTGTTTTGAAGTACTACCTATCAAAACTAACCAATACTCTATTGAAAAATTCTGAAATGTCATTTACACAATTTACAGCACTTGCATTATCAATAAATAACATAGGTATTTCGTCCATCTTGGTGATTTCATTCATGTCCTCGTTGCTGTTATGAGATACATGAGGCTTGCTTTCTGGCATTTTCGGATAAAGACGCCATCTCATCATCCATTGCAATTTTCCAATTCTTCAAATTTTCAGAAATCATTGCCTCTTTGTATGACTCTGGATCTTTTTCACTCGCGTTAACAACCAACATACCCAAATAGTTAGGTTTCTTGATCTGATTTCGATTACGTAAACAATAACCAACCTCCTGTTGTTTATCTTTACTAGCGTTGTCTTCTACCTGCATTGATTCCACCATAATTTCTTCCACCTGATCAAAGATCTCTGTTTGATGATCACTTAGAATTGATGCTAGTAGATAGTTTCAGTTAAACCTTTTGGTTTAAGAATCTTTCCCGGAGCGAATTTGACATCTCTGCTCAAAACTACATTATTCAATGATGGTATGAACATGCGATAACCATCCTTTTTACCACTGTAGCCAACTAGGATTGCTTTAGTGCTTTTAGGGTCTAATTTTTTACGTCTTTCCTTTGGAACATGCATATAGTATTCTGAACCAAATATCTTGAAAAAACTTATATCAGGCGTACCTTATTTATGCCACAGTTCATACGAACTTTTTTTAATTATGCTAGTAGGACCAGTGCGATTTAATATATAGGCAGCTGTATTAACCGCCTTGGCCCACAATTTTCTAGGTAAGTTCTTTGCGTGTAACATAGAACTCGCACATTCCACAAGGGTGCGATTCTCACGTTCTGATGCACCATTTTGTTGAGGCGTGTACGGCATGGTCATCCGTATTATGATTCCACGCGTTTCAAGAATCTTGTGCACTCTCACGTTGTTAAATTCTTTTCCTCCATCTGAAAGAAACTCTTTGACGTTGTTTCCTTCTAGATCTGCTTCTGCTAGGAACTGTTTTAATCTTCCTGCCACTTCATTCTTACGTTTTAAAAAGAAAACCCTTTGTACAATGTAACAGACTGGGAGAATAATTTGCACCAACCTCAGGGACATACCATACTTCCTCCATATGAGTACTCATCCATTTGCCCTGGACTTTCATTTCAACGTTGATCATACCGTAACCAAATGCTTTCATTCTTGTACCATTAGCTACCTCAACTTCTCTTGGAATAGAAAATTCTTCATATGTAGTAACATATGTACGATTGGCAGTCATATGTGTTGTTGTTCCACTATCAAATATACATTGATGGCAACCTACATTTTTTGAATCACTGGTCAAACATGCGGAAACAAGCGCTTTGCCTTTATTCAATTGAGTTGACTTAGCATGCTCAGGAACAGTATTGGCAACTTTGGTAAAACCAACATTAGGACAATCCCTTTTATAATGTCCTATCTTGTTACATCTGTAACATTTAACATTGTTTATTTCCTTTTCTAGTCTGCTTTTACAACAAATGCAGTAGATGATTCTTCTTCGGTTGAATCATGTATTTCTACAATTCTTAGACGTTCTATCAATTTTTCCATTGATCTGTCCTTAAGTAAAGTTGCTTCCCAAACCTGACGAAAATTGAAATATTCCGAAAGTAATGTAGATGTAATTCGCAACATAAGTAATTGTTCTGGTAAACTAACATCCAACTGTTTCTTCATTTCATCATTTAGATCATGAAAATTCCTTTGCAGAACCTATATGTGCTCTAGAATTTTCATTCCTGCATCTTTCTTTGCAGTGAAAAATGTTTCTGCCAATCGAACAATTCGATGTCCTGAACATTGTTCATAAATAGACAGTAATCGTTGCCAAACTTCAAATGCTGTTTGTACAACACCTAACATGTTGTAAACATCATCCGACAATGCATTTGTAATCAGCAATTGTGCGTGTGCGTCGTTCTTTTCGAATGTTTCAAGCGCTTTAGCAACTCCAATTGTGCTTCCGCTGTCCAACATCGAAACGTTTGTTTCTAACTCGCTAACTGGACGTCGGGTTTCTCCTGAACTATTTGTAACAGACCATGGCATTTAAGCAGAAGGGACATCTGCTGCTTCCATCTTGTCCAATTTTCTGTACCTGAAATAAAGACACGGAACAAAAAATAAGTTTTTAAACAGATTTAATAAACTATATGCATATATAATAAATTAGCTTGATAGATGTATTATTTTCCATGAAACAACTGAACTATTATTTTTATTTATTGACTGTAATATGGTTATAGCCAACTGTTGTTTTCTTTAACAATTATTAATTGATAGGTGGGCACTTGATGAAACATTTTTAATAGAATTTGAAATAAAACACTTGGATAAGTTTCACATTTGTCATTATTATATTCTACGATTGTTTCGACCTATCGGTCTTCTTCAAGAACTAAATTTGTGTAATGTCTTAGTAGTGCAAGTACTGTGCTGTGCATGTGTAATGTCACGTTGTCACTGTGGAAACTGTGCAGTTTTATATGAAACGAACGGTCTGTGTAGTTCGTGTTTTTTATCAACGGAAATGTCACCTAATATGTAACCATATTTTTATCGCAATATAGAACTGAAAGAATTGTTTTAAATTATATATATATATATATATATATATATATATATATATATATGTATATATATATATATATATATATATATATATATATATATATATATATATATATATATATATATATATATATCATCTCTTTCATATTATAATTTATTACTAAACATTTATTGCACACAAATACTTATTCATTTGACATTTAAATGCATAAAACACAAAAAATCCTTCTCAATATACAATTATCTAACACAATAGGTTATGTTTAGCTGGTTTCGTATTATGTATTTTGCGCGTACAATCCTGTGCCTAAAGCTTGAATTACATTATACTTTATTCATACTAGAAAATTGTACAAGTTTTAATACTAGAACCTAGTATGAAACTTGGATACAAAATAGTAAAGTAAAGTGTGATGTAAATAGAGATAATCGTGTTCCTTGTCTAAGTCAGTTCTTCCAACCGAATTGTATTTTGTGACATTTGACAGCGCAATCTTTTATAGGTTAGATTTTGATAGTTTAGTAAAATGAGTCGTAGAAATACAAAACGCGTGAAAATTTATTTTGTTTAAAGCCATATTTTATTCGAGTGAAAAACAAACTCAAATAAAATGTCAAAGCGTCGAGCGTATTTAATTCCGTGGTTGGTACCATACACAATAGTGGTTAGTGCGCATGTCAAAGTATCTAACTTGGAAGCAAAATAGGTCCGGACCTAGTTTGTAAAAAGTATCTAGTACACAAACTTTGATGAGATTTTTGCTAGTTTACATTATACTTTTTTCATACTAGATTCTGGTATTTAAACTTGTACTACTTTCTAGTATGAAACTTGGATAATGTAATTCAGGCTTAACAGTTTACATACAGCTTAGAGCTTGGGCTGATTGTGTGGCTGGATATTAAAACTCGCCGAACGCTCAACATGTAGTACAGTCATTTGGTCGTTTCACTTCGGACTAATTCTATACATGATTTATATATATATATATATATATATATATATATATATATATATATATATATATATATATATATATATATATATTTATATTTGATAATATGATTCAAAATGGGACAAAAATTAAATTATTAAAAGGAATAAGTGTGCTTTTTCGATAGGGGTGAATTACACCCCAACTCAGAGGGATCAAAAAAATAAAATTAAGTGACTATTGGAAGGTGTAGATTATCGAATTCTACTCCAAAAGACTTCTATAACGTAAATTTTGCTTTAATACCCGCCGATATACAGGAAGTTGAATACGTTTATTTTTAAGCAGAAAACACTGGCTTTTCTTAAGTTTTTGAACAAAAAGGATCTTATTTTCGAAAAAGTTTGTAAGAACAAAAAAGTTATCTTATGTAATTACAAAAATAATCCATTCAATTCATTGCTTAGGGTTATCGTTGCTGAGATACAGTTAATGTTAGATTCATTAGAACGTAGCCCTGAAAAGGTCACGCTCTTCAAATTGTCATAACTCAAACTTAAAAAAACTTTTCAACTTGTACCTTGAACCAAATTAAAGCTCTGCAAAATCAAAAATCATACAAGGAAAAAATAACGCAATTTAATTTTTTATAGTAAGTGCCCGTTTTATGATTCCAGTAAATTCCAAATAGGTAAAAGAATCCAAGTCCTGTTTCTTCACATTTACTTTTCAAGATAAAAAATTAAACTCCAAAATTTTCTTTAAATACAAAACAGTGTCTTTTCTGACTCCACACCTGTGCATATTATTTATTGAAAACGCACACGCTAATAAAACTTGGTCAGAGTAAATTTGGCAACCATTCTTGTCGAAATGCTGAATTGATTTGGAACAAGTAGAACATTCTTGACCATCATGGTTATTACAGAACCATTACAACGTAATTTAATATGAACGTTACCTTTTGAGTCACTTCCAACTTACAATTGTTGGGTAACTGATTATTTGATTTATTACCTTTGAACTTTTGACGTCTGAAAATAGTTTGGTTTTGACAGTCTCCAGTAATTTTGGAACCAGAACTTTCAATACCCATAATGCCATAATCATAGGTCTGTACTTCTCTGGTAGACCATTCAACGCAAACATAAAAACCAATTCCCACTAGTAGTAGTAAAGAGGGCACTTAAGGCTGACAGGGTGTGGTTTATTTACGTCACGAACATACATCATAAATTAAAAGAAAATGAAAAACAAAAAGTTGAATTTTTTATATTATTTTGTATGTAAGTCACTTGTGGATGTGTGACTACGTACGGAATGAGTGTTGTTCTGTTGAAGGTATCTGACCTACTGAATATTGCCAAACCAGCTTTGTTGGAAGATAATGCAACGTATGAGACGTTTATTACTATAGATGCTGCTGTTGGTATTAAGTATACATACATATACATATATTTATATATATATATATATATATATATATATATATATATATATATATATATATATATATATATATATATATATCTTTATTAAAATATAACAACGTTGACAATATGAAAATTAGTTGAATTATGTGTGACTATGTGGAAAACGTGTTGCTCTGTCGCTGGTCCCTGACATACTGCTTACCACTGACGGTGGTCCGCTGGCTCAATACACTGAGGCGATAGACAACATGAAGTGTGGTCACGAGCGCTCACAATAAATACTAGGTCACCGGCAAAAACTGTAGTATGCGGGATACTCTGGTAAGACTGCAATGATTGCGTAGTGTGTAACCCGCTTGGGGTGTACGGAAATAAATTGCAGACTGTGTGAATTAATAATGTGGAAAGAGAGAGATTGAAGGTAAATTAATTTTTGTATGAAGTTGGTGTGTCAGTGTGTGTGTATGTGATTGTATTGTATGTAATGATTTGGAAAGGTTTATTATATGTGGCTGTGTTTATGCTGACGGTGTAAACGAAATATTACATGTATACTCGTAAACACCTAACATACATCTTTGTATCTCGGGGTCACCTTTGAATTTCTCTGGATCTGGTAATTGGAGCCAAACGTTCAGAGGATATATGGTAAATTTGCAAGATGTGCAGGTGCCATATTATATAGTATCCCATCACAGTCATAGAAATTTTGCATAACACTGCATATAGAACTGCATACGATACAATTGATGCACTATTTTCCAAATATGTTGTTATTAGATTCCGCAATAGACCGACCTTTCGTGTAAACCCCGAATCTTCAAAAGCAGTTATCATTCTACACCAAACCTCTTTGGCCGTGGTAGTGCCTTGCACATGGATATAGTTAATCGGATCGATCTGCAAAATAATCTTCACCCTGTCCTTGATGTTCTTCGTTGGATCTAGTTCTTGCCCAATTACGCAAGTCCACAGCTCTTCATGTTTTAAATAAGTTTGAACTGCGAACTGCAGGTATTGTAGTTCTTACGACCTAATAGCTTGCTGATTGAACGTAAACTACTCATTACAACAATATATTTTATATTCTCTACAATAGCTTTTTTTTTCATTACTGTATTTATTGTGATTGTTGCTTGCCGGTAAGGTGAGCTGTAAGCACTTGTGCTGGCACCAATAATTGTATTTGCATTTTTTTTTCTAAGGGCAGTATTAAGAGGGCCTCTAAATTTCGGGGCCGTATTACTCTGGACCTGTGCAGATGATTAGATTTAAAATGCAACGGAAATTTCTTGAGCACCCAAATTTTATGTATGCTAAATTTCATTAAAATCGACCCGGTGCCTTCAGAGAAGCATCGGTCACAAACTCAGAACTTACGACCGACCGAGCGAGCGAGATACATACATCCTAGTATATAAGTTACACAAAATTTTGGAATCAGGGCGACGAGACAAGTATTTTTTGTTAAGACATTTTTTTTTATCAGAGCATGTTACAGACATATGACAAAACATTATAGCTGCTTTGTACCTAAGTACGACGAGCAAATAATAGTGTAGATCTAATAAATAATTTGAAATATATACAACTATCAGATATTGCTAAACTTGTCGCCTTTGATATCTATTATCGAACTTTAAAACATCAGTTGTAGCCAACACGAAACTTGTCTTCTCAACGGACTGAGGTTGCCAGCTTCTCAGTAAAGAAAGGGGTGGCTCGTATATTTATTTGGGCGCATCGCAATTTATAAGATATTCTTACATCAAAAAAACCAAACCGCGATGACAAGAAAAAGGCGTTATGATGTTGACGTTCTGGGACGAAAGATAAGTAGGTACCTGAAAAATAATAGTTGGGCAACGAATAATAAGCTACTATATTTTGAGGTATGAATTTAATGTTAAAGATGCAAAAAAAAAAGATATATAATTATTAATGAGTTTGAATGTACTGTTCATACATAAAATATTAATAGTAATTACACGTCTTGAACCGTGAGTATTAATTACTCCGGCTATATTCTAATAGTACGTGAATTTGTACAAACAACAAAAATAATATCGTGCAATAAAGTCCTTCCAGAGGCAACACTGTACTACTATTAGATAGTAGGGTAATTCGTGAATGTTCGCGGTTGATAATAATATCAATATAATTTGCACCGCTTATGGGCGCACTAAGCAGCGGTGACTTCGGCTGGTAACTAGAACAATTATGGGTTACCCTAATCGAATACCGTAGTTGATCAACTTGATGTACCATGGATAGCCAAGGCCACGGCAGTTAGATAAATGTATTATATGTAAATTCTGTAATAAATAGCAGTACAAAACCAAATGACAAACATCAACGTTACAATTGTATAGTAGATAAAGCGCAGGCCATCCATGCCTAGATTAGTGAATCTATCCAACAATAAATGGCACTTTATATTATCATTTTTTAGGGATTTTGTGCTGAAAATCAGAAAATATGAAAAAATGTTATAGATGTAAAAAGTCTTACAAATTTTTGTAAATTATATTGAAAAAGAAAAATTTTTAATGCATATTTTGAAATTAAAATTATAATATTTAATAATTTTGTATGACCTTGGTTAACAAAATAAAAAAATCTAGTGGAAATAAAATATCTTTTTTAGTAGATTTTTGCGTGTTTTACTTATTTTCATAAGGGCAGTATTAAGGAGAGCTCCTAATTTTGGGGCCCTATAACTCGGGAAGTATGCGAGTAAATTAAAATGGGATGCAAAGTAATAAATGTACCAAATTTGGTCTGAATCGTTCCGGTACCTTCAGAGGAATAGAGGGTACAAATTTGGCCTTACGAGCAACGACTAACATCCAAGTATATATATATATATATATATATATATATATATATATATATATATATATATATATATATGTATATATATATATATATATATATATATATATATATATATATATATATATATATAAATATATATATATATATATATATATATATATATATATTTATTTGGATTCAGAGCAACAAGACAAATACTTTTAGTTAAAAAACTTTTTAATCCGAGAATACTACAGACACACGACCGAGTGCTTTAGCTTCTTCGGTACTTCGTACGGCGAGCTAAAAACGTTACATTCCCCTCTTACTTCAATGAGAGAGAATTCCTGAATTATTTTCTCATTCTTATTTCCAGCGGAATGAGGTGCTGCGTATCGTACTGATGAGGATATGCAATATACATTAACTTTTTAACAAAATGTCACAAAATCTGGATTAATCGACATGTTCGTCCAACCCCTGCCTCTCGGCATCATCTAGGTGACTTAAGTTCAAATATTTTATATGCCATATTCCTTTTGTCCGTCCTTGTGCGTCGCTTACTTCATAGGGTAAGACGCGATAATTTCTTTGTTATACGAAACGGGCCTACAAATTTCGGTGCTAATTTATGTGCAAAATGTTGACCGGTATTGGATAGTGTGAAATTCCTAAGTCACATCATTTGACCGACAGAAAATTCTTCTGGGCATCGTCGAAGGTTATAAACTTTACTCCTTCCAGCCGTTTTCTAACATTTTCGTATATTTGTCGAAGTGCGGTTGGTCTAACCACTTTGTCGTTAACTCAATCGAACTCAACATGTTCGTTGGACTCCAGGGATTGCGTAGGCTACTTATTTCCACTAAGTACATCGCGCAAGTTTCACGCGCTCGGTAGAATTATTTCGCGGGTGATAAAGTGCATTAAACAAGATGGAATAATTGCGTTCTTGTTTGGTGAGAGAGCGACTTAGGAAGCAGATAACGCGTTCGCCTTCTTCAAGATCTTGCGTCAGAACTACGCCGAGTCCAAAAGCACTACCAACCGTTTGAACTACAAATGGTTTCGTAATGTTAGAGCACATCAAAATTGGAGCGCTAACCAGACACTCCTTCAGATAAGTAAACGCAGTTTGACATTCTTCTGTCCACTGGAACTTATTATTTTTCCTCAATAACTTCGTAATGGGCGCAACGATAGTGAAGAAGTTCGACACAAAACGACGGTAACAGGAAGCCAGCACTTGCGATACGTTAATTGGAGATACAATTTCAAAAATTGCTTGCACTTTGCCAAGATCAACTCGAAGACCGTGTTTATCATCGGGACGACAGAATTGACATATTTTTTCGGCTTATAGTAAGATTAGCGGTAGCTAATCGTTTGAAATTTTCTCCAACAGTTGGAGATGTTCGTCCTAATTAGAAGAAATAACGATTATATAGCCTAAGTATAAAAACACAGATGGCTCTAGTTCAGACCCCAAAACATCGTTAATCAACCGTTGCCAAGAAGACGGTGCATTTGACAACTCGAACGGCATACGTTTAAACTGGAACAAACCGCGTTGCGGTACTGTGAAAGCTGTATATTCCCTACTCGAAGATTTCATGGGGATCTGTCAATAAGCAGATTTGATATCAAGGAGGGAACTGAAGTATTTTGCGCCACACAAACGATCCAAAATAGACAAGATATGCGGTATCGGATACGCATGTTAGTCGTAGTTCGCTCGTAAGATAAAATTTGTGCCATTTACTCCTCTGAAGCTACCTAAGCAATTTGAACAAAATTTGTTACACATATTATTTGGCATCCCGTTTGAATCATCTCGCAGTTTGAGTCCTATCCCTATATATTTTCCGAGTTATAGGGCCCCAAAATTTAGTGCCCTACTTAATACTGCCCTTATAAAAATAATTTAAACACCCAAAAATTTTACAAAAAATTCTAAGATATTTAATATCTACAGGATTTTTTTATATTGGTATCCCAAAGGCCATAGAAAATTATTATAAATCATTCACATTGCCACAGATTTCATCTATTTCCATATAAAATATATAGGGATCTGGGCAGACCACATGAGGTAAGTGTGTGATGTGTATACCAAGATATCCATGTAATTTTAGGAAATGTCACGAAATTTGAAGTCGCTAGCTCAATTAGAAGTATATTTAAATTACAATTGAAATCAAAAAAGGTCTGGCTGGACCCATGTACCCAATGGATGGTTAACTGCCCTTATAGAAATAATGAAAGCACTCAAAAATTCTAAGATATTGTATGTCTATAAATTTTTTTTAATATTGGTAACCTATTGGTAAATTATAATTTTGAATTTTATATAATGCAATCTAAAATTTTTTTTATCAAGTTAATCTACAAAAAATTGTAAGACTTTTTATATCTATAACATTTTTCTCAAATTGTTAGCCAAATGGCCATAATAATTAAAAACAATAATTATTTTCGCATTTATTACTTATAAGGCAAGCTGAACGCATAGGTGCATTGTACCTAATTCATATGAAATAAAGACAAATTACTTATTTCATAAATGCATCCATTAAATCGAAGAATAATAATATTGATTATATTAATATGGTTTATATTTAAATATAAAGTATTTTTCCCGACTATGATGGAGCACATAGTCAATGGGTCATATCTCGAAAAGTGGCACATAATTAAGAGTACCTTTTGCAATAAGTTTCAAATTTTGCGCCGTTGTCGGTAAAGCCACATGAAGTTGGCTTTACCCAACTTAAATGTCGAATAAATTAAAAATGTACTGCGGCACAAAATTTAAAATGTAGGGCATAAAATGCTCATATATTTTTATTAATAAAGCTATTGTAGGTATAGTTATCTTCATGGACTTATAGACGTGATGATAGTTGAATTCAAAACATTCTCTTCCGAGACACATGGGAAATGGTTGATCGTCGAAAGGAACGAAGTATTGTTAGCTGTCGCCCTATTCTTACCAATAAATTAAAACCTGATGGAACATTGAATCGACGAAAAGTTTGTTTGGTTGCTAGAGGTTGCTCACAGCGACCGGGCGCTGATTTTGTTCGACATTTTCGCAAGTCGCAAAATTGAAATCGATGAGTTTCCTGATGGCGCTCACCGTACTATACAAAATGAAAACTCATCAACTTGATATTGTGACAGCGTATTTAAACGGATTTCTGAATGAGGTAATATATTTGGAAAAACCCGAGATGTTGGATGAAATCCTACAAGAAATCGTAATACGTGAAAACATGCGTAGTTGGCATTAAAGCTATAAAAATACTGAATGCATCAAAAACAGAGATAAAGTTTGTAGTTTGAAGATGGCCTTGTATGGTCTACGTCAAGAAGGTGCCATTGGCACTCCCGACTTGTTGCTGTTTTTCGTCAAATCGGTTTTACTCCAACTATATCTGATCCATGTTTATATTATGCAAAGCGAAATAAAACAATGTTGATAGTTTTAGTAAATGTAGATGATACTTTAATTAGTTCAGAGGATGAAATTGGATTCAAAATATTAAACAATAATTAACTGGTGAATTGGAGATAAAAGAACAAGGTTTACCTCGATATTGCCTTGGTATCGAGATGTCTCAGAGCGAAGATAAGATTTCCCTAACTCAACAGAAATATGTCTTTTCTTTTGACATCTAATGCAGTAGCAACTTCTGGAGGGAAAGGAGTCTGGAAAAGATACTGAAAAAGGTTCTACGATGCCGTACCAAGAATGGTTGGGGCACTAATGCATATATATTATATATATATCACAGGCTTCTCAGACGCGGCAATTGTGTTTTAGATAGAAGGTCCTACATGGGATATGCTTTCATCCCCAACAGGGCTGCTATAAGCTGGAAGGCACAAAACTAACGCACTGTTGCTCTATCTTCCACAGTAGCTCAGAATATGGCACTCGCCGAAACAGCGAAAGAAGTCCATCATTTACAGATTTTGGTGCAAGAACTTGGTTTTTCCGAACTAGCAAAAATCATAGTGCGAAGAACCTTACAGAGAATCCAATCAAACATATTTACGTTCGTCACCATTTTGTACGATAAGCTGTTAAGGATGGAATATTTTCGTTAAAAACTGTACCAACGTCAGATATGACTGCTGATGTATTAATAAAGCGTTTACCAAATAATAATACATTATAAATGTGTAGAGGCAATAGGAATAGAAGAATATGTCGGTTGATTCTTACCATGCTCGGATCGAGTAGGCCGTGTTGAAATTAATTATATAATATGTATGTATATGTATATATATATATATATATATATATATATATATATATATATATATATATATAATATATATATATATATATATATGTATGTATGTATATATATATATATATATATATATATATATATATATATATATATATATATATATATATATATAAATAATATAAATTGATCCTTCACTGGAATAACATAAGTTGTTCTCTAGTTGTCATTTGTAAAATATATTGTAATAATAAAAACAAATGTATTTGAGTGTTATTTATATACTTCGATTGCTTCTTACTGATGAAATATAATCACTGCGCTAACAGTTCTTAGTAGTACTGCCATTATAATCTTATAATCTTAATAAAAGTCACAACACAACACATCAGAAAATAAGGAGTTATAATTTTAGGACAGGACTTCAGTTGAAAATAGAAGAATTGGAGAAAAACAAAATTAAAACGTGAATCAGAGTATTTAAAAATACTTACCTCCTCATATAGTGGTACTTGATGACCACAATTATCACTAGCATGTTCGCGCATAACGCGAGCAGAAATACTGGAATATATATTCCAATCAGAACATAATTCGCATCGACGAAAAATATTTCCAACATACTGTCTTTTGGGATTTCGATTCTGGTTCCGTTTACCTCCATCGTTGCACTCCTTGTAAATAATTCAAAAATTTAAATTTACTTTATTATCAGGTTTATATTAATAAAAACTTAATTGATATTGGCTCAAATTATATTTTTTATTAGAAACGTGTTTTTATGAACGAAACAATATAATATAATTATAAAATTAGTATATGCATTATTGTTCAAGTTATAGCAATTCTAATTCCTTCTTTTAAATTATGCATTAAATTGATTTACAAAATTGTTAATGAAAAATATTTTATTTCTTTTTAACTTTTACACAACTGTGAGGTTTTCCATAACTATCCACAACTTTTATCACTGATTATGGTAATTTAAAATATTTATCTTTATTAATTTATAATTTCACCACTATTGAAAATTTATCAATAAATCTAGATTTTGAGGTCATATCACTCCAGGAATAAATGGGCAATAGGATATATACTGCAAGCAGTTTTAAATGAGATGCCAAAGAATACATATAGCAATTTTTGTTCAAATCGCTCCTAAGAGTTGACGGGAACAAATTTGGTATTACCATCGACAACTAAAATCCTAGTATATGATTTTTATATATATTTTTGAATGTTGAACGACAACACAAGAACTTTTTTCTAATGAAATTTTTTTATTCTTGAATGCTACAGACATAGGACCAAATGTTTTAACTCTTCTGTAGTTCGTACAGCGTGCTATAAACTACACAATTATGTCTTAAAGGGGCATTCACCTTTTGCGGATTCAAAAAATCGAATTCTTTTTTTTTGCAGAATAGGACACTTTGAAGTGTTAACTATAGGTCTCTGAAGCTGTTTTTTGAAATTCGAGTTGGAAATATGTGAAATTGCGATTTAAACAAAACAATATTTTTGCTCAAACATGGCGGTTTCGTGCGCGTCAGTCTGAAGTTGAAATTTTAAACGCGTTTATCTCGAAACTATATTTTTTAAATCGCGCGGTAGAATATCTCGACAACGAATTAACCGATTTAACTCTCAATAAGCGCAATATAAAGGTAATAAAATTCTCTAGGAGTTGATTTTCGACGAAGTGTGTCCGACAATTGTTAATATTTTTTAAGGCCCGCCAAAGGAGAAAAAAAGTGGCAAAAAATAACTTTTTTCGTACGATGGTCGCCATTTTGCTAATTATAATCCAAATGGACCACCCGAGAATCAATTCCTAGACAATTTAATATACTTTAAAACCCTCATTTCTTTTTTTTTTCAAACAACTGGGACCAGAGTTATGCTACCGCGCGCCTAAATTGAGCTGCCCACATTGGACCTGGACATCTTGGCCGAGGCTGAACGTACCCGACTTTAAAAAATACCTTATGAAAGAGAAAAGT
Organism: Leistus spinibarbis; assembly: GCA_933228885.1. Lineage (NCBI taxonomy): Eukaryota > Metazoa > Arthropoda > Insecta > Coleoptera > Carabidae > Leistus > Leistus spinibarbis. Next base: position 11,799,514 of record OW121791.1, read on the forward strand.
TGAATAAATACGATACAAAAAACCGCATGCAAATATCTCGAACGTACCCTGAGAAAAAATAAGTTAAAAAACAGCTTTTTTTTGTGCTCAAAAAGTGAATGCCCCCTTAAAATACTACAATAGTACAGGTACCCCTTAGTTTACGATGGTTCTTCTTTTGTCGATTCACAATAACGCCGCCTCCCGTATTGTGTACTAGTTAAGGGGCAATACTTGTGTGCAACCGATAAACTCTCCGACATACTTTATACAACGTATTTTGTATGCTCCAGAATATATTACATTCTGTAAGTCACGCCTATAATAAGAAAAGTGCTGTTTTGTCCAAATTAGCCATGTTTAAATTAAATGGAAGTAATCTATACGGCGACGTATTAAAAAAAATATATATATTCAAATATGAACTACGAAATAATGCTTGAAAATAATGCAATTTGTAATAATTAACAGTTTAAAATATCAATTATTTAAAAGAAATATTTCAGTATAAGATACGGCCCCTTAATATAAGTCATGACTTCTGTAGAATATTAGGTAAAGTTTATAAATATGGAAAGTAATTCAGTAAAATGGAATATCTTATTATCGCATGAATATATCAGCAAGTATACTCAGCCTTAATACTTTATTTAGTATAGTGGTTGATTATATGTATATATTTAATATTAATTTATGCAATTAATTTAATTTAACGTTTATTTCATATCACGAAAATTATAATATAACATTGCTGTTGCGAATTTTTGGAGAATGTTATACGCAAGCTATACAACCTAAAATTGGTTTGTGCCAGTTCGTTCAAGAACATAACTGCGATGTAAGCCGGGGACCTCCTGTATTTCACTTAATTTGGTAATTAAATGTACTTATTTTACAAGCAAGTAAATTATGATCGTATCTATTTTCTTAATAACCTCTATTTACAATGTTTTTTTTTTGCAACCTAGCAATTTTATAGTACCAGAATTTTACATAATCAAGCACTGTTTATCTTAAGCCAATAATAAATTACTATGTAGCATGTGTTATATATATTTACTTAAACCAATCCTAGATTTAATTACCAATTCTATGATTTGACATCCGCATACATATTAATAAGCATTCAAAACATTTCTTATAATTTTTATATTGTAAACGTTAAGAGAACAAATAATATTAAAATAAATTTTAGGCAAATACCATACTTGAAACTGTTCGTATCATATTGAAGTTTATCAACAACAACTAAAAGAAACACTAATTTCTCATCATTACGAAAGCTGCGTATTTTGCATTCTCATTATGTATTTATTCTTTAATAACTAAATTATTAAATAAACTTTGATTTTAATTTTAGATTAATATATTTCGTTTGTATTGTATAAATATTTTAGGGTTTTGTTGTCTATTATATTAAATGGACATTTGCAAATTTCAATTGAATTATATATAATCCAGAAATACAAGAGGAAAGAATTTACTGCATTTTGAATAATTAAAAGTAAGACGGATTTTATTTTCATAAAAACCATTGTAAGATTTGAAAGCTTATTTATAAATAAAGTTAACCCGTTTATTAAATTTGTCTGTAGTGGACGCAACTTGTAACCAGAGGCGGATGGTGACTTATTGGGGCCTGATGCTAATTATATGTCAGAGGCCCCTAGTACCGTATAATTGGGGGGGGGGTCTAGTCTAAGGATGAGGACGAATTACTAACAAAAATAAATATGAAAAGTAATATATGCGATGCAAGCAGCGAACTTTTTAAATTAAAAAATAATTGTTTTTAATATTCATGGTTTTTTTGTTAAGAATTTGAAAATATGTTATAAATATAAAATGTTTTAAAATTCTTTGTAGATTATTTTGTTATAAAAAAAGAAATTCTTAATACATATCTTAAAATTCTAAATTATAATTTTTAATAATATTTACGGCCTTTGAGATATTAATATGCAAAAATCTTGTAGATATAAAATATTTTAGAATTTCCTTTAGACATTATGGGTGTTTTAATAATTTCTAACAGACACTTCAAAATTTTGGACCCTATAACTCGGGAAGTATACAAGCGATTGGATTTTAACTGCGAGCGGATTGAAATGGGATGCCAAATTATATGTGTAGCAAATTTGGTGTGAATCGCTCCGGTACCTTCAAAGGAGTAGAGGGCATAAATTTGGTCTTACGAGCGAGCGAGCAACGAATAACATCCAAGTAATATATATTTTTGGATCCAGGGCAACGAGACAAACACTATTTGTTTAGGATTTTTTTTATCCGAGAATGCTACAGACACACCGCCGAATGCTTTAACTTCTCCGGTATTTCGTACGGCGAACTTAAGATATATAATATTAAAAGTATAAAAACTATATTATGCTAGAAACTGTCTTCTACATTTGAGCCTGGCATACTCTCTAATTGCTTCATCATAAGTAATTGTGCAGCCTATGTCATTTTTAGCTCCCTGTACGTAGTATAGAAGAAGCTAAAGAAAGCTTTCGGCCGTGTGTTCTCGGAGCAAAAATTTTCTTAACAAAAAGTGTTTGTCTCGTCGCCCTGATTCCAAAAATATATATAACTCATAAACTTTGTGTGTCATCTACTCCTCTGAAGGTACCGGAGCGATTCACACCAAATTTTGTACACATTTGAATCCGCTCGCAGTTCAAATCCAATCGCTCTTATACTTCTCGCGTTATAGGGCCCCAAAATTTGAAGCCCCCTTAATAGAGCCCCTAAGAAAATAATATAAACACCCAAAAATTCTACTAAAAAGTCTAAGATATTTTATATCTACAAATATTTTTCTTATAGACCCAAAGCCCGAAAAAAAAAATTAAATATTATAATTTTGAATTTTAAAATATTCACTAAAATTTTTGTTTTATCAATGTAATCTACAAAAATTGTAAGACTTTTTATATCCATAACATTTTATCAAAAGGCCATAGTTATTAAAAACCACTGTTCGCATCGCATATCTTACCTAAAGGCGAGCTGGACGCATTTGTGCGTTGTACGTACCAAATCTTATCTATAGAATAAATGGACAAATAATTCCGTCTCTCATATTTCATAGTCGATCAGTATTTATTTTTAGCTCACCGTACGAAGTACCGAAAAGGCTAAAGCATTCGGTCGTGTGTCTGTAGCATCCTCGGATCAAAAAATTTCATTAAAAAAAAGTGTTTGTCTCGTCGCCCTGAATCCAAAAATGTATATAACTTATATACTTGGATGTTAGTCGTCGCTCGCTCGGTATCTCGTAAGACCAAATTTTGTGCCCTCTACTCCTCTAAAGGTACCAAAGCGATTCAAACCAAATTTGGTACACATATTATTTGGCATCCCATTTGAATCCGCTCGCAGTTTAAATCCAATCGTCTATATACTTCCCGAGTTATAGGGCCCCAAAATTTGGAGCCCCCCTTAATACTGCCATTATAAAAACTATTAAAATACTCAAAAAAATTACTAAAAATTCTAAGATATTTTATATCTACAAGATTTTTTCATATTGATAACCCAGAGCCCGAGAAAAATTATTGAATATTATAATTTTGAATTTTAAAATATGCACCAAATTTTTTTTTAGCAATATAATCTACAAAAAATTAGAAGACTTTTTATATCTATAACATTTTTTTCAAATTATTTACCAAAAGGCCATAATAATTAAAAACCACTGTTCGCAACGCATATGTTACCTAAAGGCGAGCTCTACGCGTTGGTGCGTTTTACGCGTATCAAATCTTGTTTTATAAATGTTAGTTTAAAATAAGCTCTTTCAGCTTCACAACTTTTTATCGGCATTATGGAATAGGTTTTTAGAATAGTATACAAATTTGGAAAAATGTCTATGATATTTCTGATATTGATTAAATTTCATATATTTGGACATTTTAAACATTCTTAAAATTTTCTTGGAGTTATGACATTCGTTTTAATAGTATTTTAGTTCAGGCATTTCGAATGCAAAACAAAATTTTATAAAATAATGAGTAAGATCTTGAGGGCTCTTTCGAGGCAACCAAAGATCCCCCGGGCCTGATTCTCCAGCATCGTAAGCATCCCTATAAATCCGCCACTGCCAGCTATTTACTGCAAATAAATCAATGAAATCAAATATATTTTATTATTACGTAAAATTGTTAATTTGACATCTTAGAAAAATATGGTCAGTTTATGATTTTCTATGGTAATATTAATTAACCTAGCGGATTTTGTATAACAAAAAATAAAAAATCGATATAAACTGACTAATATATCTTAGATATGCGCATTATTCTTAATTCTGGTAAAAAAAAAAAAAATTCTAGCAAATTAAGAAAGATAGAGTCAACGGTGTAAGCAATTCCAGGAAGCAGATATGTTATTAGGATTTATTAATATTAATATAATTATGTAACTTAAATTTTTTCTTCTTCTAGCACGTTCTAAATTACACAATAAATTATGCAAATTTTGTAATCAATGTATTAAAATTTTGAATACAAATAAATAATTAGTATTATTTCATTTCTAAGTCGCAGTGAGTAAGTTACCTTTTACAACCGGTTAAGATATTGTTTTAAAATTATTAATTTTATATTCATAATTTTAAATACAACAGTTCTAACTGTGGATTACGACGTAAATACTTTTATTAGTTTTAATTTATGTATATACTTCTTCGATTCAAATTTATAAAATTTAAAGATAATTGTATTTAAAGATTGTTTAAATACTAATGAGAAATTTAACTTATTTCAATTGCTTTTCGTGAGAGACCGCCAATTATTATATTGTCAAACTTCCATAAGTCGAACATATGTAGTCAAAAACTTTCTAGATATAGAAATTTCGAATTATGGAAAAATTCTTTTATATATGGTATACAGAACTCATAAATATCATTCGCAAAAACTCGGAGGTTTGACTGGAGTCATGTAAAATGTGACAAATAACCCGTGAATATAGCTTGTAATAAAAAATTCAATTGTTCTTTGAAACCGATAAGAAATATTGAGGCTTTAAACAGGTATACAGGGAAGTCTCTGGTCGAAGAGTTTTCTTTTCAGATCAGCAAATTCGTAATTCGAAATACAGTAAAAATTAAAGTCCTTACAAGGACCTTAAAAATCAATAGATGGAAGTTGGAGACTTTGAAATTATTTCATGCAGAATACACTAATTTTACCCGTAAAAATTCGACTTATGGAAATACAAGATGTGGTAATTTAATTGTACGAATATTTCAAATATAAAGCTTTGCTACAACGCATCTATGCGTTCAGCTCGCCTATTAAGTAATATATGCGATGCGAGCAGCAGACTCCACTCTCCACCCTCCCAATCCGCGCTATTAAATAAATAAATAATTGATTTTAATTATTATGGCCTTATGGTTAACTATTTGGAAGAATATTAAAGATATAGAAAGTCTTACAATTTTTTGTAACAAATAAGCTTAGAGTCTGATAAATTAAAATAATAATAAAAACCAATTACCACAAAGTATTTGAATATGCTAAATACGTATTTTATACAACTAAGTTGTCATCATCAGTTGCAAAGAAATAGGAGTGTAACGTAATATCTCTGGCTAAGACAAATCCAAGTTGTGCTCTTTACCAGGATATCAAGGTTACACAGTGTAACCTTGATATCCTGGTAAAGAGTAGATCTTGGTTTTGTCTTAGCCAGAGATATTACTTTAGACTCCTATTTCTTTGCTACTGTTGTCGAAATACATATTTGGCTTATTAAAATACTTTGTGGTAAAGGGTTTTTATTGTTATTTTTAATTTTTTGTAGATTAATTTGATTTAATAAATAAAAATTATATTTTAGTGCATATTTTAAAATTAAAAATTATGATATTCAATCATATTTTATGGCCTTTAGGTTACCAATATGAGAAAATATTGTAGTTATAAAATATCTAAGAATTTCTTGTAGAATTTTTAATTGTTATAATTTTTATGTAAGGGTAATATTAAGGGGGCTCCAAACTTTGGGGCCTTATAATTTTGGTGGTATATGGGCGATTGGAAATAAACTGCGAACGGATTCAAATCGGATGCCAAATAATGGTTGTAGCAAATTTGGTTTAAATCGCTTTGGTAGCTTTAGAGAAGTAAAGGATACAAATTTTGTCTTACGAGCGAGCGAGCAACAACTAACATTCAAGTTATATCAAGAAACATATATTTTAATTAAATATATGTTCCTTGGTAATATATATTTATGGATTAAGGGCGACGAGACAAACATTTATTGTTAAGGAAATTTTTTGATCCGATGATTGATGCTACAGACAATAACCGAATGTTCTATCACTTCTGTACTTCGAACTAATATAAATTTAAATTTTAATGAATATATGTATATATTTAATTAAAACACTTTATATATAAAAAAAAATGTAAAGGCCAAACTACCACACATTAGTGAAACCCTGTGATGATATGAAAATAACTAAAAATTATTCAATAAATTTAAATAGAAATTCGTTTAAAATATTACGGTTTTAATAATTTAATACGGAAACTGTATCAGGAAAGATATATCTTTGAAACTTCCTAAAATAAATATTCTACTAAATATTTATATAATTGTCAAACCTGATTTATGAACAAATTAGCACTGTATTTAAAACTATTAATAATTATATACTTAATAGTTTCTATTTGCGATAACTCTCGTAAACTAAATATATCATGAAACAAAGTTGTGTTATATTTCCCGGCGTCGCCGTCGGTATTACTAGAGGAACGCGAAATAACATACTGAAGACCGCCAACTCACAATATTGAATACCGCTCAGCGTCCAGTTCTCGCATTAATGCGCAAGCGTACACTGCCTTTATCTTGTTTATTTACTTGTGCTGCTTTGTTGTTTTTTATTGGATCTTAAAATTGCTAGTATCAAATATACGAGATGTTTATTAGAGTATTTGATCGATGACAAGTATTAAATTTATATATATATATATATATATATATATATATATATATATATATATATTATTATTATTATTAATATTAACACCCAGAAGTATTTGTAGGTCAGTTTGTGAGTAAGTGAGTATTTAAGTATGTGAATATGTGTAGAACGCTCTTTTTGTAAAAATGCAAAAGAAAGTCGAGAGTCTTATCCACATACATACATATATATATATATATATATATATATATATATATATATATATATATATGTATATATATATATATATATATATATATATATATATATATATATATATATATATATATATATATATAGTATTTTGACACATGAATTATGAACGATGAAATTTTCATGTAATTTAATAATAATTACACGCTTGTCCTATATATATATATATATATATATATATATATATATATATATATATATATATATATATATATATATGTGCCCATATGGTATACAGAACATAGGTCAGTTTTGATGGGTTGCAAATTTTCATGTAATTTAATAATAATTACACGGTTTTCCTTCAGCTTGTATCGTTTGACAGATAACTAACCTAAAAAAAATTAAATAACAATTTGAAATATTTCTGCTAACCAATCACGGGCCTAAATATGTATGAACTAACTTTTCAAGATTTTGTTTATTATATTATTAATAATGTTTTTCATTTTCATTTGGGATAACAATTTATTATTATTATATTTTTTTGAAGGCTGTAATTATAATAGAATATGTGGAATGGTCTGTACTCGGTTTTCTGATACGAATTTTCACTAGAAATATTTATGCCAAACTAACTATCAAACCAACTAATTCTCCACAGTAATACTCTGAAGTTACACAGTGTAACCTTGATATCCTGGTAAATAGCACATCTTGGTTTTTGCCTCAGCCAAAGGATATTACGTTACACTCCCATTTCTTTGCTATTGGTCAACAGATTTAATAGACTTCATAGTTTAAATTCTAAAATTAAGCATGTTAACGCTGATATTTTATTTCTAACACGACGTCGAAACAACAGTCTTTCCAAATTTCATGAAAATTAATATTTCTTCTAATTGAAAAATTAGTAAAATAGTTTCAGAAATTGTTAAACAAAAGTGGCTGAATTTAGAAATATAATATAAATATAGTAAACTTAGTAAGTTAGAATTAGACAAATACCAACTTCATTTAAAATTGACGGCAGATTTAAACGAAGTTGAGTTCTTAGAATGGTGTTCTTTTCAGAAATAAGTTTTTGAAGTTAATGAAAATAAATTCATACAAAAAATGAAAATTCTTCTTCGTTAATTTACTGCGTTATGTCCAAAAATACTTCAAACATCTTCAGAAAAGGATATCACTATTGTATGTAACCAGTCTTCTGAATCCTTTAACGATGAACGATGAAATTGCTCGTCTTAACAAAGGTTTAAAGCATTGCCTACCGTACACAAAGCCACCAATCATTGATATCGTAGCTGGGATAGATAGTTCAAATAAATATTTAGCTAAGTCATCCAAAGATTTCTTAAGAAAAGGTTGTAAGTTAAGAATAATTAACAACTTGGAATAATCAATAGAAAACTCTTCATCACTTATAGCGCCGAATTCACAATTATTAAAGGACTCAAGCAAAAAGACTGCTTTTACATGAAGGTTGAGAAAGGGAATAGTATTGTAATCTTAGACAAACAGGATTATTTTAATAGAGTCCATCAAATGATTACAAATGGTCCGTATGAAAAATTATCAAAAAATCCACTAACAAAAATGATTACTCAAACCAAATCCATTTGTAAGGAATTTCCAAATTTAATTACTCCGAACATAAAATTTAGATTAAATATTTTCAATCCTGTAATACCAATATTATACTGTTTGCCTCAGATTCATAAACCCGGAAAGTGTATGAGGCCAATTGTATCTTGTATGAACTCCCCAACTTATCAACTGTCGAAATGGCTCGTTAATGATTTTAAAAATGTACCTATTAAACAAGAAGATTTTTTAGTTCAAAACTCAATGAAGTTTATTAATCATATTAAAAATTTAACTATAGAAATAGGTGACATTTTTGACTCATTTGACGTCTGCTCTTTATTTCCTAGTGTTCCCATCCCTCAGTCTCTTACATATTTAAAAGAACTGTTAATTTTGAACGACCTAAACCCAGATATTGACAATAAATATATAAGACTAACCACATATGTAATGAATTTAACTTCGGCATCTCCTATACCTCCAAAAATACTATTAAAAATCTTTTAGGTAATCCCAAAGATAAAATTTAAAATCAAGATAATCCGGAATTTATGAAATTCATTGTTGGTGAATGTGGAGATAAGTACAAGGCCAAACTAGAGGAGAAATTAAAACTAGATTTAAAGAACATATTGCCCATTTCAAATATCCATCCTGAAAAGTCTAATGTGGCTCCACATATTTTTTCCACAGGTCATCCTATTACAAATGATAATTTTAAACTAGTGAGATCCGTGTCATCAAATAAAGAATAAGATTCCTTGGAAAGCATATTTATTTTTAAAAATTCAGATAAGATAATGAAGTCCTACAAAGGTCCTATACCGAAATCTTACAAAAGGTGGAGTAGAATTGATTTTGAGATATGTTGTTCAAATAGTGACCCTGATGAAAAATAAAAGTTTTCGACGTTGGGAGGGGAACGCGCTAGCCGCCATCTTGAATGAAAGGTGTATATATTTTTAACGTAAGTCTAATAGGGTACATGATAAAGTTTTACTAAATAGATTGTCAAATAACTCTCTTTATTAGTAAATATTATTACGATTAGTGTTTAGTAAGTAATAGTCCATATACTAAATCAAACATGTTCTAACTCCAGTGACTCAAAACCAAATTAATCATTGTCTTTTTTTTTTTTTTATATCGGAAAAGGACTATAGAAATGTTCTCCATAAGTGAAAAGGTGTGCTATTTATTTTTACTTTCTTCTACGAAGTAATACGTAAGTATTGTAATCACCAAAAAAATCGAACTCGTGATTTCAAGAAATATACACGTTTTGACCTTCCCTGAATCGAATTGTGACTGTTTTCAGAGTGACGTCTGTGTGTGAACGTTCTAGAGCCAAAACTGTCGAACCTAAAATTATGAAACTTCAAACTTAAGACTTCAATATGGTCTAGTTGTACACCTCCTATTTTTGAAAAGAATATTCAAACTAGCAGTGCATGTTTACTCTATGCATTCTTTGTTATATCTCCAATATCACTAGAACGGCTGCACTTATGGCAAAAATAGTTAGGTTTTTAATGAAAGATATTAAAATTTTGCAATACTTTTGTTTGAAAAGTTTCTTCAAAAGAAATACCAGTTACGAAAAAACTGCGACGAAAAATCATGAATATCTTGTTTATGTTGCCATGGATTTGCATGTAACTTAACAAATCGGATGTCAATATTTTGACAGGGAAATAAAACAGACCCAATTAGATAAATGATACTTGCTCGCGAATGTAATGATATTCTATATCAATGTGCTTGCTGCGAGCGTGAAAGACTGGATTTTCTGAAATGGCTTTCGCACGTTGACTGTCGGAAAATAGAACTGGAATTTCGGTAAGGAAATCTGTTATATATAGGTCCCTTAAAAATTGCAATATCCATTTGTTCTCCTTCGCTGCACTTGTTAGTGCCATAAATTTTGATTCGGCTGTGGACAATGCCACCGTTTCTTGAATTTGTGATTTCCAGGTTATAGCATCATTTGCAAGTGTGTATAAATATCCAGTAAACGAATGTCTGTCATCTAAGTTTGACGCCCAATCAGCATCGGTGTATCCAATAAGCTTGCTTAGACATTTGCTATAGGTAATTCCAAAACTCTTCGTATTTTGTAGTTATCGAAGAGCCCCCTTCGCTGCCTTCCAATGTTCCAACCCAGGGTTTGAGTTAAATTGTCTCAAGAAAGTTACAGGAAACATTAAGTCTGGTCTGGTAGTAATGCATGGGTACATTAGTTTACCAATTACTTCTCGGTAGGGATACTTTGGCATTTCGGCTTTGTCTATTTCGAATTTAGGACAATGTTCTTTTATAAGTAGAAAGTTCAAGTCGATTGGTGTTGAAATTGGCTTATAATTTTCCACACCAAATGTATTTAAAATATTCTCACTATAATTTCTCTGAGAAATCGTGATTTATTTTCTTTTACTTTCCTGCTGAATTTGAACTCCTAGTATGTAATTCGCTTCTTGCAAATCTCTCATTTCGAAGTTAGTGTTCATTATTTTCTTCACCATTTCTATATCTTTGATATCCTCACCAAAGATTAGCAATTCATCGACTTAAACTGAGATAATTGTTTTCGACTTACACGTAGAGACATATACACAAGGATCCGCGTACGTTGGTCGAAAATGATTGTTTTTCAAACATTCATCTAAACAGTGATACCACTCACGACCCGATTGTTTCAAACCGTATATGAATTTCTTTAGTAGACAAACTAAATTCCTGTGCCCCTTTTTCGAAAAATCCAGGTGGCTGGTTCATGTAGATTTCTTCTTTCAATACACCATTCAGTTAGGCGGTCTTAACATCCACTTGATGTATGTGCCAATTGAATTCAGTAGTTAATGCAAGTAGTATAAGCAAACCTTGCCACTTTAGAACTGGAGAATATACTTCTTGGAAATCAAGTTCAGGTATTTGTGCATATCCTTGAGCTACGACACGTGCCTTATAACGTTCGACATTACCATTCTTTGTATACTTTCGTCGAAGTACCCATTTGGATCCAATTATGTTTCTATTTTTAGGCCGATCCACCAAAGTCCATGTTTTATTTTTGTGCAAAGAATTGATCTCTTCTTGCATAGCCTCATTCCATTTTACGCTATCCTCTCTATTTAATGATTCCTTAAATGTTTTAGGATCTTCATCATTTTTCTGACGTTGTTGTATCCCGAAAACTTGTGTCGTTATTCTATTCTTCAGTCTCTCGGATCTTCTCGGAAAGTATTCATTCTTCAATATCCATTGTTATATTTATATCATGGTTCTGTGATTTTTCGTTGATTGTATCTTCCGTGTTTTCTTCCAAATTTATTGTGTACGTAAGTATGTCATTTGTATCATTGGATTCCTTATTTATTTTTTTATGGAAATGAGGTTTCATCAAAATTAATGTTTTTGTTCATCTCTACCTTTCTCATACTGATATTCCAGACTTTGTAGCCCTTATGGCACTCAGAGCATCCCAGAAAATTACATGCATTGCATTTTACATCTAGTTTTCGCCGTTCGGAAATATTATTAATTAATGACCAACATCTGCACCCAAAAACTTTCATATTGTTGACGTTTGGTTTCTTTCCATTCCAAACATGTACAGGCACTTCATTGTTAAATGTTTTCGTCAGACATCTATTTCTTATATAAACCGCGGACCTGTGTACTGTACCCACAAGATAGATACTACAACTAGATGACCTGTGTGTCACAGTCAATCTAGTTGCCACAACAAGATATCAACCTCAACTAGAACAGTCTAGTTGCACCAACTAGATTTATTGTTGAACAAAAATTCACTAGAAAATCTAGTTGCAGCAACCAGATTTCTGTATGCGAAAAACAGTTCTTTTTTTCAGGGTACGGTTGCGCGCGTTTCAAGAAATGGGATAGGGAACTTAGTCATCATGCAAGGATGAGAGATGAGAATTGTTCTGAGACTTGTTCTGATACGTGTTCTTCTACCCTTGGGAAAGTTGAACATCGTTATTCGCCTTTGTTTTGTTGTCTTGTTTGTTTGTTTTCCTTTTCTTCTTGTTATTTTATTATTGACAATTAGAACAATAGTGTGTCCTTTGTGTGCTATTTTGGCCTTGACCATTATTTGTATATCAACAATATCACTTCTGTAAATATTTATTTTATATTTTAACCAATTGTAATAATTTATAATTTGTATTCTCTTGTAGAACAACAATCGAAAGCAATAACCGAGATACTGCTAGTAATAAGAGGTTGCACGCCTTTAGAAATAATATAGTAGTATATCATTTCTGTATATAAAAATAATATAATCGATGATGTAAAATTACTTTATGTAATAAATAATCAAACTTAAGATTTTTTTAATTTTTCTAATCTAATTAATTAACTATATAAGTAAATACGTAAAGCTCAAATTAATTACATTTGCATTGAAATATATATAATATCTCAAATATATTAGAAATAATATATATGATATATAACGTTATATATCAGATACATAACATTTGTAATGTATATGTTACATATCAGAGATGTTTTATGGCGGACATAGAGCTATATCTGAGATGAGCATAATATATAACATATAATACATATCTCTTATACGTAACTTGGTTTGCTGGGTATATAAACATATACACATATATATATATATATATATATATATATATATATATATATATATATATATATATATATATATATAACTAAGGCAACCTGTGGGCACCGTGTGCCCATATTGTATACAGAATATAGTAATATTTGACGGATGGTTACAATATTTAAATAAGATATTTCCCTTACACGGTTCTTTTTTAAGGAGGATATTTCAACCGGAAGTATAACATTTTTCGAATATGTTATGACTTAGAGAAACAATGATTCTTAAAACGTTTTTGTCCGCAAGGATCAACATTACGCAAATTGGCTTAATACAGAATGAACCTAGAATCTGATTATCCAATTTGCTATAGGTCGTAACAAAATGTAAAAATTTAAGATACATAAATATTTTTGCCATAAGTGCAGCCGTTTTAGTGATATTGGAGATAGAAATAGAACGTAAAATTATAAAACTTCAAACTTAAGACTTGTATATGACATGCACCTCTTATTTTTGAAAAGAATATTCAAACCGACAGTGCATGTTTACTCTAAGCATTCTTTGTTCTATCTCCAATATCACTAGAACGGCTGCACTTACGGCAAAAATAGTTAGGTTCATAATGAAAGATATTCATATTTCGCACAACTGTTGCTTGAAAAATTTTTTTTAGAAAATGTACCAGTTACGAGAAAACCGCTACTAAAAATCATAAGTATCTTGTTTACGTTGTCATGGATTCGCATGTATCTTAATAAATCGGATCCTCTGCGCCTGTTAATATTTCGACAGGAAAATAAAATAGACTCAATTAGATAAATGACATTTCAGAATATTTCTGTAGAGTATTGGTTAGTTTTGATAGCTAGTACTTCAAAAGCATTACAAATTGGTATTGGTATAATTTTTCACTCATTCATTTATATAAGGTAAGCTTGGTTTTCATATTGTTTCTGTTGGATTATTATTTATGCCTCCATTTGTCGTCCATCGTGGTTTTAACCATATTTTCTTGTTTAATATTTGCCCAATTTTGACAACTTGGTTTTAAAAACACGTAATTATGCATGCGCCAAATATAAAATGTATTTCCGTATAAACGGCGATTTGTTAGTTTGATTTTAGTTACTAATTTAATTTTAATTTAATTTTAATGTTAATTTTCATGAATAAACCCATCATTACTAGATTGATGACGTCATGAATATAGACGTTTAAGGATTGTTCACAGCGAATTATTTAGTAATTAAACTTAGATAATTACAAATAGCAATCTAGTTTGTATTATGGCAAGCAATGCTAGCCATTCCAAGCAACAAAATAAACACAATTTATGATAATTTTGTTGCTGTGAACGTTAACCTTGTATGTCATACAACAAACTCAATTTCTTACTTATAATTTCTAAGCTTAATTTTTAATTCTTTTGCTGCGAACAATCCTTTAAGGATTGTTCACAGCGAAATAATTAGTAGTTAAACTTAGAAAATTACAAATAATAATCTAGTTTGTATTATGACAAGCAACACAATTAATGATAAATGTTGTTCCTGTGAACGTTAGCCTTGTATGTCATACAACAAACTGGAATTATTACTTATAATTTCTAAGCTTAATTACTAATTCTTTAGCTGTGAACAATCCTTCACACTACTAAAATCAATTTGTTGAGATTATATAAACTTAGGTTAGTATAATTAGAAGATATAAAAAAAAAACTACAAGAAAGTGAAGCACAGGGAACAACACTGATATGAAATGAACATAGCTAGCACAAAAAACGCAAACATAACCTAGTCAAACGCCATAAAGAATAACAAACAAATGTAAACGCATAACGCACTGTAGTACCAACGTCATATAAATATATTTTACTACTTTATAAAAAATATTTACAATACTGTCAAATCAAGGCGTAAAATATATAAAATTAAATTATTCTGGATTCAAATTAATATTATGATTATAAAATATTTTATTTTAAGCTAGTGAATCATTTGAAGACGCAAGTCCGTTGCCTCGGTATCTCGGTACCTATTCTGAGTGTCTCAACTCAATATATTGAAGTGAGATCTCACTTAAAAACGCTGTTGCCATCTATTGGATTCATTGCGTAAACATGATATGACGTCATGGATCTCAATCAATTCGTAAATTTATCTCACTACCTCGGTAGGTAGTGAGATCAGAAAAGTTACTAGTGAGAAAATTGACAGATTATTGGTTGTGTGCATGACATCTTTGTACAAGCGCAGATATTAATGAAATCGCTTGAACTGACTGTTACCCATTTATTACTTGTGAAATCTTTTGCTGGTCTCTTTGTGTTTTTTGTATTTTGTGTTTTCCTTGTTTTGTGTTGTTTAAAACTCACTTACAAACATTTCCGGGCTATTATATATATAATATTTGTATTTACTGTAGTTTTAAATCTTTTTAAAATAATAATTTTGACAAGTGTTGTAAACTTGAAGTCAGAAAAATCCCTAAAGATCTCACATGCTATTTCAAATATACCAAATTGTGGTACAAATTTAATACATAGAATTAATAATCCTGTGAAGCGCACAAAAGTAAATTCAAGATAAGCAGTGCAGTTTTTTTTTTTTTTTGTAATAATTATAAATTATATTATATTAATAAATGTTTTTTAATCCATATGATTATTTGTTTTTATATTTATTATTTAAAAATGAGCGCCAAATTTAAAAAATGGCGCCATAATTCAAATTTTTTTAGTGTGGTACGTTTGTGGTACATTTTCTCGTAAAAGTTGATGTCAGTAAAGTTATCCACACTTTTCTCCAGCCACGATTTCTGTAACCAACCTAAAAATAACAAAATCCCCTTGATTGGTTTTGGCGCAACGATTAAAACCAAAATTACTTCCCATCACTTAAAAATTAGACAACCACAACGTAACCACAAACATCGAAAATGTAAATAATTCGTTTGTACATAAAATCACTGTTTGTGGTTGTTTAATTTTTAAGTGATGGGAAGTAATTTTGTATTAATAGTAGAGCCAAAATCAATCAAGGGGATTTTGTTATTTTTAAGTTGGTAACAGAAATCGTGGCTGGAGAAAAGTCTGGATAACTTTACTGACATAAAAGTTGGTACTAAAATATAATTCGCTGCGGCAACACTGTTTCTAGACCAAATTCAGGTAAACATTAACATTGGACCTTTATACCAAATGGGTCACAAACACTTAGATTATATTATTATCGCAAAACGTTTCTTTTGCCAATTTGCGACGACAATATTCATTATATTTTTACCGAACAACTGCCGAATTGTTGCAAAATGTTTACAATATTGTCCGCATTTTAAATGTTCTAGTGATTTTTGACTAAATTGATGTAAACAATATTAGCAACACGCAAATTGTTTGAATGGGGCACAATTTTTTTTGGGCAGATCACAATTTTATTTTTAACCGTAATATTCCCCACTCAATTGATTATAGAGTGAGCTGGAGGCATTGGTCTCTGTACCTATGTATGTTTATGTTAGGTTTCCAGTACCAATAGTTGAAGGTTAAAGTAATTAATTAGTTTAATTAAAAATATTTCGGTGGTAAAAACGTTTAAATAATCTTTAAGGTAGTGTCAAAAAATTCAGTCTAAAACATAAGTTACCATGAAATTCTTGTCAAATTTAAAATACTATAGTATTATTTAACTCAAGCAAACTGAAATATTCAAAACTTCAAATTTTCGTGTACAAAAAATCGCGAATTCTCCCTAAATGCTTGTAAAATTGTACGTGTTTACTGGGTAGATTGGTAGCGACGGTGTTCACTATATCGCGACTAATACAAAATGTTGTTGATTCTCATTGGAGGTTTTTTGTATATTTAGGGTAATTTTTGTTCATTATGGTGGTAGAATAATTGTGTAAATAGTTGGATACTTATTTCATTCCATCATATTTTCTGTAGGTTTACTGCCTTTATTGATAACAAGAAAAAAATTGCAGGTGTTTATACATTTTTTTACATTTGTCAAATCATGTATACACTATATAATAAAAATAAGTAAAATAAATATCCATTGTTTTATTAAGAAAAAAATAAAATATATAAATGAGTATATAAAACATGTCTTTTCTATATATACATAAGTAACGGGTTTAACAAACCGTACTTTATTTCATCAGTGTACATTTGGCTTGGGAACGCGGTACTAACTTAAAAAATTATACCGCATAAGTGAATACATTATTGTGATTTGTAGAAAAGTGCGATTGGAGTTAAATACGTTTAGCAAAGTGAAATAACCTAGAGCGC
This sequence comes from Leistus spinibarbis, assembly GCA_933228885.1. Classification (NCBI taxonomy): domain Eukaryota; kingdom Metazoa; phylum Arthropoda; class Insecta; order Coleoptera; family Carabidae; genus Leistus; species Leistus spinibarbis. The sequence continues at coordinate 11,817,112 of OW121791.1, forward strand.
TATTTTGTTGCAAAGGTCTTCTTTTATTTGTTTTATTCACAAGATTTGCATTGTCTACTTAGAATACCGTTAAATCACTTTGCCAATTAAATAGAGAGACTAGCTTATCTTTTTAAGTACTCAGGACAAAATTGGGTAAACAAGCAAGCAGTGGGTTAATTATTGCGCAATTTTTTTTAATTTATTTTTTAGCTCCGAAACTTTACGCTGATTTAATTTTCAACTCGAACTCGTTTATTTCGTGTCGACATACGGAATAGAATAGATTTCTTTGTATACAAGAAAATGTTATCAATTTGGATGGTGGAATTCTATAACTTCGTGCAATTTAAGTATCTGCGGGGATTTCTGAATTTAATGCCGTGCACTAGGCGAGGTACGAGTGTATATGCTTATGTTATTTAGAGTCGTTGTTATAGAATTTCGCCACCGATCAATTGCGAATGGTATCGAATTTTTGAGTCAAATCATTATGCAATAATTTGCACACATCTTAACCCAACAGAGTCTTAACTATGTTAGTATAAAGCATTTATCTTGGTTTAAAAATTAATTATATTAATGTCATTTCTTGTTTTGCATTGAAATAGGTACACGATGATATATGCATTACTCAATACTCCTCTTAAATTCCAAATATTTTCAAACGACTCCGGTTGAGTATTGTACGAAGAATCGACGGCTTTCGCCCAGATTTCCACCTTACATAATTAAATCAATATTTATTTTATATATAAATATATATAATATATAAATGAACCGATCAAAACGTATGTAAAAAATAATTGTACCTTTTCTTGTTTGACTGCAACTGGAATGGTAAATCCTTTCGAAAACTGCCTGCAATTGATGCTGTGGATGCGGCATATACTTTACGTTTTTCCCCTGGAAATATAATATTATAAATACTGCGCCGAACAATAATAAACTAATAAAAGTGTAAAATATCTTACCTGAAAACTTATATAGGCCCAAACATGTAAGCGCACCAGCACCAGCACCAAGAACGCCGTAAAATATCTTTGAATTATTTGATTTATCATATTTTGGCGGATCTACTATAGAAATACTGCGAGATATTAACTTCAGATTATTATATTTCAAAGTTCTGAAACATATACAGATTAAAATAAGTTTAAAATATTTAATAACATTTCTAAAATCACCGTTGTAGCAGTTGGTTCATTGTTCATTGCTACGTTTGCTTTACAATTAGCATTGAAGTGATAAATAGTTGCAAAGAACAAATAAAATAAAATAAAACTCAGTTATCACATATCGAGAGGAGAAAAATAATATATTGATAAAGCAAAGTTTGATAAATATCAAATTTAAATATTTCATAATTTTAATCAGTACATATATAAAAGTAAATATTTATTCTAAACTACAAATAGATTTCCGTTTAAATCTTTCGTGATCTATCATAACCACATTTTATATCAGGAAGCGTTGAACAGAATAACCAACTGAAAGATTTAAATATTCTGCAAAATATACTTCTTTATTTATGTTAATATATTTCATCATTTATATGCAACAATATTGGATATGTTTAGATAGTTACACCGCAGCCATACTGCTCTACCTTAACCGGAACTTCCCCGACATACGCTTGCCAAAATTGTTCAAATCGCCATACACATTTAACGTGAATACGTCACTAAAACGTATGACGCATTCTAATTAGTTTAATTAGCAAAATTTAATCACACACCTGTGTTTTGGTCGAAAAACTTGATTTTTATTAATTCAACCTAACGAGTCCTATATAAATACACAATGAACATTATTTCTAGCCAGTATTAAAACAGCGCGCTAAGCCGCTGGTCCAGTGGTGTTCCAGTTCCAGTTCCAGGTGTGCCCAAAACAATGGGTATAATTTACGATATCGATATCGTGGTAAAATCGACGATTTAAAAGCGCTATAATTTTAAGATGCTCCTTATACCCAAATATACTGTTGTGTTGCCCTGAAATATTTGCCCATGTGTCCTGTGGCCACAGGTATTTTGTGTGGTATGCTTTGTGGTATGCTGTGTGGTATGTTGTGTGGTATGTTGTGTGGTATGCTGTGTGGTATGCTGTGTGGTATGCTGTGTATTTCCCAAACCCAAATTTTCAATTATTAATATATGTAATAATCGTTGTTTTTTTTCAGGTCTACAGTAGGGCCCTAAGTGTATTTAATTTAATTTGTATTAATATATATTTATTTATTTTACAGCTAATATTATAAGTATCAGGAGCGCTCCTGAATAGTATTTCATTTGTATTAATATATATATAAATTTTTTACAGCTATGTATGGTGCACCAAATTTTTGAACTTTAAGGGGTATTCACATTTATGTAATTGTTTGCAAACCAGAGGTACTCAAAATATTCAGTGGCCCCATGTGATCTCCTGTTGGAGTATAAAATCACGTCGTCGCGCGCAAAAAGACCACAGAATTTGGGTATTCCGAGGTTGGAAGATACAAACTTTTACTTAAGTGCTGAATAATTGTAATTAAATGTAATAGTGGTGCACCCAACGCGACGAATATATAATTCGCATTTTAGTAACGTTGCAATCAACGGTAGTCGGTCACCAGTTGGCGGTCGGCAGCGCTTCCTGTACTGATTCAAATCGTGTAAGTCCTTGGTAAAATGAACTTTAAGTTCGATCGGCGTGGTTATCCTTAAATGGGTTAGCGTTGTTGAGGCTTCGTACGAATCAGAAGAAGCAGGGGGGTCTGTTTGGTGGGGATCGCGCGAATACTTAAGTCCAAGTCTGCGGGGGGTACTCGCGGTTGCAACTCTTGCTAAAGTGACGAATTTCAGGGGGGAGGCGGGTCCCTGCCGACGTGGAACCGACCTTGTCGAGGTGGCAGGGCTTAAGCATCAACCACTATTTTCAAAATACTGATTGATGCAACCAACAGGTTTCAAAAAAAAAAAAAAAAAGCATTTACGTTTTAAAAATAAAACACTATTTTTCGGAATTTTTCTTTACAAAATAAATAGATATGGTTTATTATTTTTATCTTCGTTCACTACATGTCATTTTATTAATAAAAAATTGCCAAAATATAAAAAAATTCTCCGAAAATCATTTTTTTTTTTATTAAAAACAATGTCAAAAATTGAAATATCATTTTTTTTTCAAACTCTTTGTTCAAGTACAAGCCATATGCATCTACTAATAGAAAAAAAAATGTTTTTTGATTTTATATAAGCATATCACGAGTTATTCTGCCTACGGTAAAAAAACATCGATTTCCGTATGCCAGCTTATTTTTCTTTTTTTTTCTTATGATTTTTTTTTTATAATTTGTTTTACTTTTATATGCCATAACTTAGAATAAACCATATTTATTGATTTTGTGGAAAAAAAATTATAAAGCAATATTCAAATGGTATAAGAAAGTCGAGTGCAGGCCACTTCCGCTTTCTTAACAAATGATTTTGCCTATAAATGTTTATTAATCCATATGATTATTTGTTTTTATATTTATTATTTAAAAATGAGGCGCCAAATTTAAAAAATGGCGCCATAATTCAAATTTTTTTAGTGTGGTACGTTTGTGGTACGTTTTCTCGTAAAAGTTGGTACTAAAATATAATTCGCTGCGGCAACACTGAATAGGGATGTCAGTATAGTTATCCACACTTTTCTCCAGCCACGATTTCTGTTACCAACCAAAAAATAACAAAATCCCCTTGATTTGTTTTGGCGCAACGATTAAAACCAAAATTACTTCCCATCACTTAAAAATTAGACAACCACAACGTAACCACAAACAGCGAAAATGTAAATAATTCGTTTGTACACAAAATCACTGTTTGTGGTTACGTTGTGGTTGTTTAATTTTTAAGTAATGGGAAGTAATTTTGTTTTAATAGTAGCGCCAAAATCAATCAAGGGGATTTTGTTATTTATAAGTTGGTAACAGAAATCGTGGCTAGAGAAAAGTGTGGATAACTTTACTGACATGAATAGGGGTCCTCGAGTATAGTGGAAAGTGGATTACTGAAACTGACGTTGGCATCACTGACCTTATAATCATTTCACAAATAAGATGGTTCAAATTTGACGTAAATGTGATTTTATTGTAAAGTCAAATAAGTGTGTAATATAAATATTGTTTTACGTAAGTATACTTAGTATGCAGTGATGTAATTTTGGAATTTTTAAATTATTGTCAAAGTAGGTTATGTATTCAAATGCATAAAATAAGTACCTGCAATATGTATATTTATGGAATCAAATTATTTACATAATATACATTTCGGTGTACTATATTTCTACTGACTGAAAATACTATATCAAAATTTTAATCAATGTATTTCAAATTTTAAACATACATTTTCAATTATGATTATCTTCGTAGTAACAATAAGGACAGAGGATAAAAATGAAAGGACAAATAATGCCAACTACACGGCCAACGAAAAAGTTTTATTACTTAATATAAATGACGAATATATATATATATAGAAAATATAAAAACGGATCTCTTTTCCAATCAAATTAAAGAGAATGTCTGGAACGATATAACTTTGGCATTAAAAATGGATTCTGCTTTAAGGTACTAGTACACTTAAGAAGGCAAAAAAGAAGCAAAGATTTTTTTTTCTCAGCTTCTTTATTAAATATGACCCACAAAACCTATTTTAATACATTATTTTAATCTTCGAAAATACAAAAAAAAAAAATCTTTAATTTCGTATTTTTGTCTAATTTATAGAGACCGCCAAAGTCGAGTCCTTGTCCCATGCCGGACTAAATTATTTTATATTTTAAAATAATTAGTTTTAATGGCTTTTAACAAACATTTGAAAAATATCAACGATTTCACTATGAGTGACGGTTATTTCAGCGATTTTTTCTCTTAATGTAAATTATTATTTTTGGACAATATTTGAGTGTGTTTGTATTAATTCATTAATTTTTAATTATCAGAAACATTAACTTCACGAAAAAGTGTAGCCAAATTCGCGCCTGTTCGCGTTGACTTTCATTTCTTATGGGATTTAACAAAACATGTTTTCTACGATCATAATAGATAACTGGTAAGTATAACTTAATTTGTAATAGTTTAAACTTACACCTATAGATTCATGTATTTACATTGGCACGACCATTACTAATTAATTTGCAATTAAATAATAGCAATATTATTTGAAATTATAGTGCTGTTGCCAAATTGTTCTTATATATTCAAGACAGATTGCCTTGTCAATGAATTCTCGTCACTAACAGTTTATGAATTTTTTTTTAATTTAACAAAAATAATTGATTAGCTTGCATCCGTTTTTCTTATACGTAGTATATGTCTAATACTAGGGTCACCCGTGGGCACCGTGTGCCCATATGGTACACTGAATATAGGTCAGTTTGGACGGGTGGAGAATTTTCTTGTAAATCATAGTTACAATATAAAAATAAGGGATTACCCTTACACGCTTTTTCCTTCAGTTTGTATCGCTTAACAAACCTAAAAGAAATAAAATATTCATAATTTGATATATTTTATTGACAGATGTACCTTAGTTAAAAAAGCGGCGCTAGCTTTGCTACCTCTTCAAAAATCTAATATTATTTCATAATTTGTCTATTGCTTTTATTAGATGTTGTAACTGCGGTATTACTGCGAACTGAATAATACAAACAATATTTTGAACATTATTTGTACACGTGCATTAAAACAGTGTCCATGCGTGTATTATTACACAAAAATCGGGATTATAAATTTACTTACGGTTTCTGTTTTCTAATTGAATCGATTATTTCAAAAATATGTGTATTACAAACCTTTTTACACAACACTTTCAATGATTTGACATTTGATTCGTTATTATTTTCGAATCAAATAATCAGGCTAGATTCTGAATTTTGCAGTGCCACTACAGTATTAAAAGTGATAATGGGTCCTATGCTAAAACACAATGGCACAATGTACACAACTCGATAGGCATTTTGAAGATTCGGAATATATTTAAAATTGACATTTGAATTATTCTGACGTATAACCTTTTATTTTTATGTAGAGCAGATCACTTGATTAGAAATGTATTAGTTGCTGTTGTGCAGTCTTTTATTTCAGTATAAACTATTTGATATTATATACAAAAATCTTATCTGTCGCCATGGCATGGTGGCTAAGACACTCGCCTATTACCCTGGAGGTCGTGAGTTCGATCCCCGTCTATGCCAATTTGCATTTTTACAAAAAAGCGTTCCACACACACATACACACTTACTCACATACATTTCTGGGTAATTATATTAATGATTTTTCTTATGTTTTATTTTGTTTATTTTTCTAAATAGCAGAACAAGTAGAGGGCGCGCCCAGGGTACCAAGTTTAGTGGGGAGAGTGAGGGGGGGAGATTCAAATTTCGAGGGGAAATGAGAGGGGAGATATGTGGAGGGGAAATGGACGGAGCGAAATTTGGAGGGGAAATGGACGGAGCGAAATTTGGAGGGGAAATGGAAGGGGGATTTTCGTGGAAATGGTAGGGGGGATTTTCAAGGAAATGGAAGGGGGATTTTCGGGGCAATGGGAGGGGAAATGGAAGGGGTTATGGAAGGAGGAGCGGACACCACGGTGTCAGACCCACCACCGTGTGTCCGACTCACAGATGAACGGGCGCATTTAGTAAGAATGAATATATTTATATATATAACCATATTTGTACTAATTAAAATATATATTTCTCTTTTTGTATTTATAGTTACGAGAAGCATTAAACTTTTTAAATAAATTTTAATTTATTGTTTTATTTCATTTATTAAATTAACACCATAAACAGTAAACAAACATAGGTGGCAGACACCAATGGCCATAACTCGCACTATTATTTATTCAGTGTTTTGTTAATTTTTACTTTCTAATTCGCAGTCATATTTAAGTAGAGCGGCTGCATCTTTGACAAAAATATTTCGGTCAACTTTTCTTTGAATAGACATTTCAGAGTATTCCTGTAGAGTATTGGTTAGTTTGACCGTTTGATTGTGATTATATATATATATATATATATATATATATATATATATATCACATGTATATAATATCTATCTATTTGTATATTAATATCTATCTATTGAAAACTACGTAAAAGAAAGTTTAGTGCAGGCCACTCAAGATATTTTATTTTTAAAACCCATGTAACACCTTATGTGAACATATAACTTATGGTTACTGTTCACGAGTTCGCCTTTTTGAGTGTGATGTGGATTAAAAAAATAAAATATAATTTAATTAATATAACATTAATAAAATTCAGATAAAATATGAATCAATAATCACAGATTTATATTTAATAAAAGTTAAGAAAACAAACAAAAGGTTTAGGTAGATTGAACAAATTATAAAAATACTAAGAAAGCCAAAATGATTTGAACAAATAGAATTATTGCAAGTACTACTACAAAAAAAACGTGTCCTAATGCGATTTTTTCAGAAGAATAAATTTCAACCACTTTATGATATTGTCAACTGATCTCTTCACCGAAATCGATATTTTCAAAGATATAGCATACACTTTTGAAAATTTAAACAGAAGCATTGTAATCACGAATCATTCCAAACATGACATACAATCGGAAATGCACATTTTTAATCCGAATACATTTACTAAAAAACTATTCTAAAGCTGCATTTATAATCAAATATTTTCACGGCACGGCACTGCACTTTACGTCAAGCTTCCGCGGTAACCGTACAGTGGCCGTACGTGTAAAAGTTCGGTATACGCAAATGTTATCTACTGTTTATAATAGACTTCCCAAGGTTCTTTTCTACGGCACGGCACGTTCGACTTGACGCTAATATCTCAACTTGTTCAGTGAGACATACTTATAACTTATGAACACAGATGGCCCTCTAAAGGGCGAAACACATTGCCAACTATTAGGTTAATCGTTAAACAATTCTTATATTTCCGAAATAAAAAGAATATTGTTTCATACATATTTAGCTTCTTGAAAAAGACAAGCTCCTTAAATAACAAATAAAAATTGATAGTCGACACCCATGTAGCTAAAGTAATATCTTCATTTTAATTCAAGTAGATGTCGCAAGAGGGACGACTAAAGTGGACGTTCACACTTCTATTATAAAGACACCATGTTTTACACGTAAGTCGCCTCACGGCCACTGCACGGTGTTCGCGATAACTTGACGTAAAGTGCGTTGCCGTGGAAATATATGATTATAATTCCAATTGACGCAGACCCAGGATTTTACATTTACGTCCAAATATAAAAGCTAGAAAATACATGCTACGGTTTCCAATAGCACGTGCGTTCAGAAATGCAGATGCAGTATATCGATATTTTCATATTCTGCGTTCACGTTTCTACTTCCAACCAATAGGAACACTTAATTAATGAACTAATAAATAAACCACTGATGTATTTTCAATAACTGTTATAACTATTCTAAAAATTCGTATAATAAATAGTAATGTGAAAATTATAGTGATAATTTTAAGAAATAAGATTAATTAGATCGGAAATTAACATTTACGGAGAAGTGTTGTCTGTATTTATACGACAAATCTCATCCAGACTATAATAATACCAACATAAAAAAAACAATTTTTGCATTTATTGCAAGAAATATTGTTAATATGTTAAAATCCTCATCAACAATATCAAATTCAGATATATTAATGATGATATAGGTTATATAAAATGTCAATTCCTGCGTGTATTTGAGACCAAACTATAAATATCTACGTTACTGCGTTACTTTTCTAGCTCTGCGTCTGCATCAATTGGAAACCTGCCTTCACAACAATAAACGCAAAAATATTCTATGTAAAAATTATTTAAATCAAATAAAACTATTTCACAAGACTAAAGCCAATAATTCAAACAAAACTATTTTCTAACTAGTTTCAAGAGTAAACCTCACAAAACAATTCATAAGAATCAAACACAAAAATAATTCCGCAAACGTTTCAATAAAAAATTATTCAACAATTCAAACAAAATTATTCTAAATCCCAAGAGTAAAACACACAGAACAATTCTTATTCAACAAATGTTTACTAAATAACTATACAAACTCTGAACTATTAAAACACTACATTTTGCACTTGACCGCGAAACCTCCGATTGGTGTGGACCCGATACGCGAATCAACTCCCTAGTTCTGCGTTAAACTGCAGCTTTTATATCTAAACTCATCCACCCACTAGGTGAAAATAAACTGAATTCACCCCTCAAGTCTTAGTTCTTTAGCGACGTGTGCTTAACCCTGAGGCTGAGCAATTCTAATCTTCAGACAGATTTCCACGAATTGACCAAAATTCCACAGACATCAGACGCACACGTGCATGATTTGCCAGATATTTTGTTTAACCCCCAGATACGATATTAAATTAAATATTGTAATGTCTATTTTAATAGTTTATATTTTATGATAATATTACAGAGTATTATATGTCAAATCTCAATCTGTAATATCTGACAACATATTTAGTAGTTCTATTGAAGCGCACAACCATTCCGTCAGACCGTGGCCCGAATGGAGATGTTCTTGTTTTGTAAATTCTTAAGAGGCGACACATTTCCTAATAAAGTTGTGATTCAAATTGTCGACCTTGATCGGAATGGAGAATTTCTGGAACACCGTAGCGACAAACAAATTCATCCGCAAACACACGTGCTACCGTTTCAGCGGTTTGATCCGAAAGTGTGTATGCTTCCGTCCACTTGGTGAAATGACTACGAGGATGTATTTATTACCCCTTGTCGAATTCAGCATGGATAAGATGTCCATGGCTACTAGTTCTAGCGTCGTAACACATGACTGCATCGGAACCCTAGCAGTAGGTAGTGGAGATCTGCAACGACTGCAGCTCTCGTATTTTCGACACCAATCCGTCACATCACGTTGCATATTTGGCCAATAATATCGTTCGCGTAGTTTGGCTAAGGCCCTATTAACTCCTAAATGCGCACCAATGTGCAACATTTCCATGATATATCGTTAATAATTCCGTCACTAATTTTGCCTTATATTCATTTGACCCACTCGTTTTTTCAATTAAACATAATGTTTTCTCATTCTCAAATTCCGGATTCAGGGACTAAAATTTTTGTGATTATTTTGGAAGCGTGGATGCGCTCGACAAATTTCCGCAAATCAGCCGTTGGTATATCCGATAGTTCTTGATTCGTAATCGGAATTATTTCAGAAGTTGTGCGATTATATTTATTTGGCCATTTCCAACGACTGTCGTATCTTCAGTCAATTCCGCATTGTGGACATAGTCGTCTAGATAGGCCGTCTGCTTTCCTATGTTTTTTTCTCGGTCGATGTTTGTCTGTGATATCATATTCTGCTAATATCTCAAGCCAGCGCGCGACTTGACCTTCAGGTTCTCGGAATCCACGAAGCCACTGTAAACAGTTATGATCTGCTGTAAATGAAGCACCAACCAAGTAGCATTTGAAGTGACAACAAACATATACCAACCCCAACAGTTCCCGGCGCGTAACGCAATATTGTCTCTCAGGTTTGGTGAGTGCGTGGCTGTAATAGGCTACTACACCTTCTAAATCATCGTTGTCTTGAGATGCTTGCAAATGCTCACGAGTTGTCTCATGAGCTTTGTCCAATGCTTTGACTATATGCCTTAAAAACTCCACTTCTCGATGAAATATTCGGCATGTCGCGGAATTTACATTCCATCCTGCAGCTTTAAAGCGTTCTAGAACAGTGGCCAGTCTTTCTAAATGTTCTTCAAAATTCCTTCCAAAGATGATTATTTCATCTAAGTTCACTAGGGCACTTTTTCAGTGCAGTCCATCAAGTTCTATATCCATTTACCGTTGAAAGGTCGCCGGGCCATTACATACTGCAAAAGAAAGAACAGTGAACTTGTAGGGCCCACTACTACTAGAGAATGCCGTTTTCGGTCGATCCTCTGGAGCTACTTCACATTGCCAATAGCTGAACTGTAATTCCAGGGCCATGAAGAGAGTCGCTCCTGACATCGAGTCTAGAACAGTATCAATACGTGGTAATGGGTAACTATCCTTAATTGTTACTTCATTTAGTTTGCGGAAATCCACGCAGAAGCGTAGAGAACCATGTTTTTTCTTTACCAGCAGCACTGGGGATCACCAAGGCGAAGAAGATAGAACGATGTGTCCTGCATCTCTCATTCGCTGTATTTCTTATTGCGCCTCAGCTCGCCGTCTCATGGGTAGTCTGCGAGGAGCTTGACGGATCGGTTGAACCATTTCCGTTTTGATGCGGTGTTGTAGCACTCCGGGGCGACTAGTGTCATTCTTATGTCTCGCCAATGTTTCCGCAAAACGATCCACGTACTCCTTAATTTAGTAGGTGACAGATGAGAAGCAGCTTCGTCCCAATCAAACTTATTTGAAGGCTGCTGGACATCGTTTGCGTGACACTCGTTCATCACCGTAAACACGAATGCAGTTCCCAGTCTTATGCTCTTCCTCAGCGTAATTGCATCCATGGAACAATTTCGTACTAAGACAGAGCCTTCTTCTCCAGTTATCACGCATCGTTCGACCATACATCCCAGCTTATCGAAAAACTATGGTATGGGTTCTATCATACGTGGTACGCCATACGTTTTACCTGAAATGCTTACTCTCCCAAGCATTTCCGTGCGTCCCAGTACTACCATCGCCTCACACAACGATGGAGCTGCAGGTAGCATCGGACATTTGTCTACACGTCCGTAGATAGTTATATATCTTTCAGCGGGGTTGACCTGACATTTATGTCTTCGAATGAAATTAAAGCCCAATACGCACCAGTCCATTAGATTTTCGCATACAGTGGCTTCTGTATTTACAGACACTGTTGATAACTCAATCATGAGGTTCCCGAGTCCAATTACTCGTAAAGGATCACTACGAGCCTGCAGGATCTTCGTATTGCAGTTGCGTAGGTGGTCATTACGTAAACGCTCCCATAAATCCCTGCGGATAAAATACCTTGATGCACCAGTGTCTATCAGAAACGTCACCGGATATTCATTGCTTCTACTACGTACTCGTACTACATGTCCCGACTCGATACGGGGATCTGCCTCGAGACGCGGCTGACCCCGAAAAAGGAAATTATGCTAAATCAAAATCTTAGAGAACACGCGCGCCGACTCATCCAATTTTCAACCAGATTAAAAAAAATGTACGGAGCATTTACCAGAAAAAAGAACTACTTTAGTACCCTTGTTGAAGTGGCAGACGCAGATTGCGTTACTACTAAACCTTACTAGCTTTTTGACAGATTTTCCCCCGTTTCCTGACGTCAAATATCGTAACCAAACAGCTCGAAGCTGAACCAAACACGATTTGTCTGATAAAACCAAAAGGAAAATGGGAGATTCAAAGTGGCATCGAATCCGTTACTCTATACCAGAATGTAATTCGACGCTAACGCCATCTACACCCGTTAACCACTAGAGACTACTGCTTAAAGCATTAAAAAAATATAAAATTATAGGCTATGCAATTAAACAAAATGCAGCTAAACCCAATAGATCAACCAAACAAAACTAATTGCCTTACTTAAAAATGTATGCCCTTCGTTAAATCAAAATGGATACCACACGAGTTCGTGTTTGCACCTATAAAACTTTTGCGACAAAGCCAAAAAACGTGTACAAAAACAATCTAAACAAGTGTATCTCGTCCGTTCACTTCAACAAACCCAGGTAGTCTCTCCCGCTTGAGCTGGCAGACTCTAGTCTCGCGTTAATCTCAAACACAGGCGTCTAGACATAATGTCGAACCCAAAACGTCGTTCTTAAGTTAGAATTCAAAGCGCCAAAACCAAAGTGTAACTATCAATAATCTTTATTTAGTCAGCTTGAATTAGAATACTTAAATTACACCGTAATAAATCAAATGTATAACTTTTATATTTATAACATAACTTATCACGAGGTTGTATAATCATTTATATTTATTTTATTTTGCGACCCATAAATAACGTTAATATGCAAACTTTTACAAATATCCAAATTTCTACATCTATTAATAGGCGTGTTTCTTCGAACTCTGACTCGCAATCTAACTAATCAATGTAATCATGATTAAGAGAATCGCGTTTCTTCGTTCGTTATTAGTTATCTCTACTCTTCCATTTTGTGATCAGAAACTGAATGTCCCCTTCCCCTTGCGAATCATTCTATTTTTATGACTACTTGGATTGAATCATAAAATTGGCGAAGAAACACGCCTAATATAATAAACTTTATTTCCTAAAATCTGTACAGAAATACGAATAGCTATCAAAATCACATTTAATACACCTTAATCCAAATTGAATTGGCATTAGTGTTAGTAATAATAACAACAGTTAAATTTAGAACAAAAATCTTAATACAAAAATCTTACACAAAAAGAATGAAATTTTAAATAATATTAAATAAGTGCCTCAAAATTTTGAAAATAAATTTTTTGACTCATTTTTCTCGACTTTTCTCTGTTGCACGTGAATCGGTGGGGGGCATGGGTGCATGTATGACCCTGGACGTCCCTTATTGAAGTGAAAATTAGTGTCCAAAGCGGCGGTAGAGGCGCTAGTATCGGGTAAGTAAGTCTTACTTTTGGGCAGGTGGAGACGATCAGTAAAAAAGTAAATACCGTTACTTAAGAAAAGCACGTGTAAGGAGCTCAGCGAAATTGAAATTGAGCAGAGCTTGTATCATTTTTGACGATGTTGTAATTGCAATGGAGAGAAAAGAGTATATGCGTCGTGCGCAAGACTTACTTACTTATCCGATACTAGCGATAATATAACTTTTCATATGGCGAATTATTATTTATTCAATGAATAACTATAATTGACTTTGGTGAAACCGTACATATGATCTTTTTATATGCGTTGATTACCTTTGGATTTATTAGGAAGTGGAGCGATTCCAGAATTTCCTGAAATACATTTTCAAACACCATTACCTGATGATTGCAGTTTAGAAGATTTTGATACTTTACGGTAAATAATGATAGATAGTTATTCAATGAAGTGATAATTATTGTCCAAAGTATGCAGTAGAGGCGCTAGTATCGGATAAGTAAGTAAGTAAGCTGGTACCGTTAATATACAAAGATCTTTAAATTTTGTTTTACAACTATCAAGATATTTTAGATTACATACCAATCTTAAAGCTCTTTTTTGATAAATAAAAATGTCATTAACACTAGCTGAATGTCCCCAAAAACAAATACCATAAGAAACCAAGGAATGAAAATAAGCAAAATAGATCATTTTAACTATATGCCGATCAGTTAATTTTGATAATACACGTATATAATAGATAGCCTTATTTAGTTTAGGTACTAGATAATCAATGTTATTGTATCCTTTCAGTTAGTTTTCTATCATCAGACCTAAACATTTTGTTAATTTTGTTTCTATAATATCTTGATTATGAAGAACAATGTCTGTTTTAGGGTCACTAAATGAGAATTGTACTATTTGAGTCTTTTTAAGGTTCTGATTTAAACTGTTTATTCATTCATTATCAAACATCTTAATTTAGTCAGCTTGAATTAGTAATCATACATTTGCTGAAATAATAAATTACACTGTAGTAAATCAAATGTATAATTATTATATTTAAAAGACAATTTTTCGTGAGGTTGTATTAAAAACGTTTAAATTTTATATATTTTGTGACCCACAATAACGTTAATATGGAATCATTTTTATTACGTCTATTATCAAACATCATTAAAATATCTGAAAATATTGTGATTACGTTAGTTATATCTACTATTTCCAAGTATTAGAAAACTTGCATTATTGTAACATTTAATTTTTTTCATATATATTAAACATATTATTATAGTCAGCTTGAATTAGAAATCTTACATTTGCTAAAATAATTAAATTAAACCGTAGTAAATCAAATATATAATTATAATAATTAAAACATAACTATTCGCGAGATTATATTTAAAACTTATATATTTAATTTATATTTTCCGACCCATAAATAACGTTAATATGAAACTATCTTTTTTATATCTATTAACAAACTTCATAATTTGACTTTCTGAAAATATTGTTATTACGTTAGTTTTATCTACTATTTCTTACCATTTGAAAACTTGCATTCATTTAACAGGTCCGTGAAGTTGAATAGTAAATCTAATTTCATATCACAAATTCCCTCTTAGTTTTACCTTTATTTTTAATTAATTAATGCATAACAATTAATCTACATAATTCTTCATGTTCGGTCCATTTAAACCTTTAGTCATTATATCCGCGATGATTTCATTTCCTGAAATGTGTACATTTATACTATTGGATTGAACTGTCTTTTATAAAGAATATTTTTCTATTTTATTATATTTTGTTTCCTCCTTTAATCAAATTAACTGCATTTAAACTATCGCAATACAAGTTCACATTGTTTTCACAGATATGAAATTGCCTCAATTCGAGCATCAGTTCTTTTGTCCAGTTTAATTCCTTCACTCATCAAGTGTTATTAAAGCAATATATTTCTTTACGTATTTCAAACACTGAAATTTGAATGCGTAAGAACTTGCTAGGGTAACCATATCATCAACATGAATTCCAATATAGAAAAAAATATCATGTTGCATTTTGTAATCCAAACATTGATCTTGCGCTGACTGTTTTAATCTACATTTTATTAATACCTCATGTACTCGTAATCGTTCATTTCAACATCTTCCGGTTTGTTTCAATCCATATATGTTTTTTTGTAATTTGCAAATATCAATTCCTGTTTTAAATCCTTTTGGTTGTAGCATATACATTTTTTCTTGTAATTTTCCAGCTAGAATGTTGTCCTGTCATGAGTTCTAATTTTTACACCTGATTTTCCTGCCAAGTTAAATAAAAATCTAATTGATTCAACTCTAACATACGGCGCGAATATATCATCATAATCAATTCCTGGTCATTGGGAACATCCAACCGCCACCAATCTTGCCTTGCATTTTTCTATTTCACCTTTTTCATTATATATGCTGAGCCCTCTTTTGACTTTGGTGTGATAGGTCCAATAAAATCCATATGGAATAATTCCACAATTTCTTTTGTTTGTCTTTCCTTTATTCTATGATGTGGCAGTCTTGTCATTTTTCCTTTCATGCATGGAGCACATATACAATTTCTTTCATTTTCTAAATTTAATCCATTCTCTAAGTCTCCTCTCTCCATTTGCTTCAAAGTTTCAAAGTTAACATGTCCAAGTCTTGAATGCCGTTTTGAATTATTATAATTTACTTCGTAAGCTTTTTCTCTTGGTATAACATTGGTCGTAACAATGTATTTGTCATTTTTCCTATCTGCAATAAGAAATACTTCTCCGAAATTATTCTTTACGATAGCTTTGTTCTTCTTAAATATTTTAATCATTGTCAACCATTTTTGCCAGTGACAGTAAATTAAATCCAGCTTCTGGTACGTACAGAACTATTGTCCTTCTTATGGAATTTCCATTTTCTCTATATGTAATTTTTTCTCCCTTACCTTTGCCTCCATACTTTCTTTCTTATTTGTCAGTCCAATTTCTCTCACATTGTCTTCATATTTACAAAATAAATTTTTGTCATTTGCGATATGACTTGTAGCTCATGAGTCAATTATCCATTTTGTTTCTTTTTCATATTTTTTTTAATCTATTTCTTTCATATTCTTCATCTATTTCTTTCATATTACAAGCACATTCTTGATGTTTTCGTTCAATCGCAATCATTGTCGATTGTAATTGTAATATTAATATCTTTCATTATGAACCTAACTATTTTTGCCATAAGTGCAGCTGTTCTAGTGATATTAAAGATAGAACAAAATATGCAGAATAAACATGCACTTCTGGTATGAATTTTCTTTCTAAAAATAGGAGGTATACATCTAGGCCATATACAAATCCTAAGTTTGATGTTCCATAATTTTACGTTCGACAGTTTCGGCTCTAGAGCGTTCAGAGACAGACAGGTAGACACACAGACGTCATTCCGAAAACTGTCACATTCGATTCAGGGAAGCTCAAACGTGTAAATCCGTTGAAATCTCGAGTTCGAAATTTTTCATGATTACAATACTTACTTATTACTTCGTAAAAGAAAGTAAAACACGTTTTTCTTTCTTGTAATTATGGCTACCAACTTAAATATTTAAAATGATAATATACAAATTTTAATTTTATAGATTATTTATTATTTTTAACAGTATTTAAATAAAATTATATTAATGTTAATTTGCTTACTGTTTCATATTATATGAGAAAATTAGTAACTTGTTAATGTTAATTTTCTTTGTCAAATTTTGGTTTATACTTATGATTTTTTTTTTTTTTTTGATTATCGTTTAACTATATTAGATTAGAATCCACCTCATTCAAGTTAAATTCTTTTTGTAAGAACTTCGAAACCACTATGGTTTTACGTTTTGTACTAAACAAGATTTTACAAATGTCTCTTCGTTTTACAACACATCTAGAAATGTTTATCAAATAATTAATTGTAAAAATTACAATTATTGTCAACATTAAACACTGTCTAATTATTATTAGTATTAATCGTCTGTATAATACTGCTAAAATATCAACTTAATATGTTTTTGTATTTCAAATCGAAATGAAGCTTTACAACTGTACTATATTCACACAAAACTCAATAGATAATATTTTTTTTGGTTTAAAGTAAACACAAGAACTGAAAATATTACCCTATTACTGTGATATTTATATAATTTTAGTAAGAAATTTAGGCGTAAACATTTAATGTAATTAGCAAAATAACTTTTATCTTATAAATAAAACAATTTTCTACAAAATAGCTTAACTTCCGTAAAATTAAAGTTAATTATGTGTACAGTATATATTGAAAATTCTAATAATGCTTTGAACGAAGGCTGTTATAATGAAAAATTGCATTAACAAAATTAAAAGAAGATTTACTTTGATTCTTAACATAAGATCTATTTATTTGTAGAAATTAAAATTAAATTTGATCAATTCTTATAAATGTTAATATACTTGATACTTGTGTGCAGTCGATAAACTCTTATACAACGTATTTTGTATGCTCTAGAATAAATTAGATTGTGTAAATCATGTCGGTTATGAGAAAAACTCCTGCTTGTAAATTCGAAATAAAACAATAGTCATAAACGATAATGCATTTCTTTAAAAATGTATGCAAGGTTTAGTTATTACGCAGCGTAGTATATATATACATTTGGTGCGTGGCAGCCAGTTAGAATGGATATAACGAAAATCCGGATAAAAACTGGAGATTTTTTATTTTAGATCTTGATTCTCAAATGTATAAGGTATATATTTCTATAAAATTTAGAGCGGCGGTAACCGGCGGTAACATACTTCTACTCCAATGAAAATTATAAAGTTGACAACAATAACAGGCGACCATATTGAATATTGTACATTAAAATTTGCTTCATACTATTGAATTTTTAGAATAAGAAAATAATAAGAAAAGTTTCTTCAAATAATGTACCAGTTACGAGAAATCTGCTACGAAAAATCATAAATATCTTGATTATGTTGTCATGGATTTACATGTAGCTTATAAAATCGAATCATCTGCTATTTTATCAGGAAAACAAAAGACTCTATTAGATAAATGACATTTCAGAATATTTCTGTAGAGTATTGGTTAGTTTGAAAGCAGGCTTTGGATATATATATATATATATATATATATATATATATATATATATATATATATATATATATATATGTATATATATATATATATATATATATATATATATATATATATATATATTTACATATACATATATCTATATATATCTATATATATATATATATATATATATATATATATATATATATATATATATATATATTTACATATACATATATATCTAAATCTAGTGAAAACTGCGTAAAGGAAAGTTGAGTGCAGGCCACTCCAGATATTTTTGTAGCCGACCGGCCTCAAACCTTCCCGGGCCCTCGAGAAAATTTAGATTTCCCGGTGTCCCAGTCCGTCACTTACTACACAACCCACTAAAGTGTATTTAGTGGGTTGTGTAGTAAGTGACGTATCTCCAAATGAATATATTAATAGAAATATTACAAAAATTCTTTGACATTTCATTATGACGTTTGACTCATTTTTGTCTATTTTAAAACAGACTGATTAATGGCCATATGTTAAAATACAATTGCTCAAGCCATCAAAAATAATCATTTTGAATTATAAAATATTTTAACTCGCTACTAAAACGAATACTAATGTTTGGAGTATCTCAAGAAAGTTGGAAAGGTTTCTAGAGTAAACATAGAAAATCAATTGTTAGGCATTATAATTTCACCGTTGAGGTCTGGGGTTCGATTCCTGCCCATGTCAATCTGCATTTTTACAAAGAAAAGTGGTACAATGGTTCGAGCCATTAAAAATAAAATAAATAAATTTTGACAGCCAATCAAGTGTCTAAATATGTTTGAATTATCTCTGTAAGATTTCTATGTGATGTTTGCCTATGATTCAATAACAGCAATCTATTTCTTCAATAATCAGAATTATAAATTTACTTACTTGCAGTTATTATAATTAAACCGACTATACGTAGAATCATACCACAACTCATATTAAAAATAACTGTTTTTTTGCCTTTTTAATGTGAAATTATAAACTCTGAATTAAAATAAATAAATGGAAACACGCATTTGCTAATGAAATATGCAAATTAGACAAAGACATGCACTTTTGTATATTAAAATCTTCAAAATTAAGGGGTTTAAACTTAAGATTTACAGATCCCCAACTTAACCTAGTACAGCGAAAATTAATAATTATTGTATTTCACTATCCCAAATGCCCATCGCAACGTTCAAACAATGTTTCCGTAACACGTACGTCACTAATTCACATTGAAATACTGTTTTTGACGTTTTTCTTGTTCACGTGGTAGCACTTTTATTTATATTTGTTTTTTGATCGGTCATTTTAACGTAAATGCTTAACAGCGACCCACAATTATTGAATGAATAAAATATGTCAATACAATATCTGAGCTTATATCCGCACAGTCACATTCGATTTGTTTTGCCAACCTAACAACTTCAGGATAGTAGAGTAGTGTTTTATTTCAATATGGACTGATTGATTATTATATAATGAATTTCAAAAACCCGCCATCGCGCCGTGATTTTGACTCTCGTCTCTTACTCTGCCGGTCGGAAGTTCGATTCCCGTGTAAGTCAATTTGCATTTTTACATATTCACACGCATATACATATACACAATCAAATATATCTGGCTGTTTATATATATAATGTTATCAAATATTGTTTCTTTAATATGACGATTCTTCAAAATTCACCTTCTCAGTCGATCTATTTGTGTTAAACAGTGCAATATGTCTAACAATATTTATATTTAGTGTATCTGTTCAAGATCACATACTGTAAAAACATTAAAAATATTTAATGTCGTAAAATTTATTGAAGATTTTTTTGATATAATCAAAAAAATAATTATTATATATTTTATTTATTTTTATACAGCCCCTAGGCTCAGAATTTGGAAAAAATTTAAAAACATATCTAAAAAATTCTAACATTTTTAAAAGTTGATTAAAGGCAGTATTTAGGATGGCTCCAAACATTGGGGCCCTATTACTCTGGCGTAGAAATTATATGTATATCAAATTTCATTAAAATCGGCCCAATACCTTCAGAGAAGATACTTCCACAAACTTGGTCTACGGACGAGCGACCGAGCGAGCGACATAATCCAATGATATTAGTTATATACATTTTCGTAATCAGGGAGACGAGACCAACACTTTTTGTTAATAAAATGTTTTGATCTAAGAATCATACAGACACATGACCAAGCACTATAACTGTCTTGTACTATCGTACGAGCTACATATTCTAAAAATGCATTTCCATGACAAAATAAATAAGAATTTTTAGATTTTCCATTGCGGTTTTCTCGTAATTGGTAATTTTTTTTAAGAAACTTCAAACAATTGTTTTGCGTAATATTAATATCTTTAATTATTACCTAACTACAAAGTGCAGTCGTTCTCGTGATATTGGAGATAGACCAAATAATACATAGAAGAAACATGCACTTCCGGTTTGCATATTCGTTTAAAAATATAGAGGCATACACACAAACACACACATACAGACGTCATTCCGAAAATAGTCATATTCGATTCAGGGAAGGTAAAAACGTGTATATTCGTTGAAATTTCGAATTATTTCTTCGTAAACGAAAGTAAAAACGGGAGAAAAAAGTTATATTTGTGTTTTTTGAAAATCATCTTTTGCAAGTCTTAAGTAAATTGTTTTTAAAACATTATATCAAATATGTAGTAAAAACGATTTTAGCTATACATAAAATAAACATTTAGACAAACACATAAAACAAGCGTTTGTATTAATCGCTGCTTAAATGTAAATAAATCTCAAAAATACTATCGTTATTATATAGTATGCAAACATTCAAATAACGTTTCGTTGGTGTTACATTAAGATGTTTTTCTTACGTCAAACGCAAATGTTTATAATACGTTTAACGTATATATGGGATATACAAAATAAAACGTTTTTATGATGCATTATGCTTACCGGAAAATACCAAATTTTGTTTTTAAGTTTAACAAAACTGGCAGGATTTGATTTTTTTATGATTCCTATACTTTCTTTATGAGAGAGTTAATAGTATAAAAGTGCATGAAATCAAAATGGATGTTGAAGAGTAATCCGATTCGATCCCAATAAATGAATAGATTCTGCGTCGTCTCAGTCGAGAAATAAACTGCGAACAAGCGTCTTTCGCAGACGTACACAAAAATGGCACACATATGCACATAAACAGACACCAACACATTGAAACGTCCAGAGAGTATAATGTGCCAAACACGCGGTACAGGTCCCGCAAAACGCTCAGTTCTTGAACGGTTCGCGTACAGATCGGTCGCTCCCTCATCAATTGACAGCGGAAACACCGCGACGTGACGACGTCTGCATTCACGTGCGTAATTTCGAACGCTCGCGACACTACGCGATCCTTAAAAATTATATGTGCATTATACTTTACAACACACTCTGCGTTTTAGACTATCATTCTTCTAATTCTATTCTACATGTTGTTGATGTTTTGATTTTGTTACCTGCTAAAAAGTTGTGTAGTTATTTTGTGAAAAGTTTTATGAATGTTTTAATTTTAATTTCTGGGTTTGCTTTGGGGATTGTACTGGCTTAAAAATAGGTAAAGTTTCTTTTGGAAGTATGTTGTTTATTTTTTAAATATTAGTTTCATTTAAAATGCCTGGTAACTGTTAAATAAGACACAAAATATTATATATCGAATCCACTTATGTTATTGAAGAAATACATATATTTCTATCGAATTTAGTATATTATTGCTAAACTATTACCATAAATAAACATTTTTAGCCTGTCCTACGATAGTACAAGACAGCTAAAGTGATTGGCCGTGTGTCTGTAGAATTCTCTGGCCAAAAAATGTTCTTAACAGAAAGTGTTCGTCTGGTCACCCTGATTCGCATCTCCCCTGAAGGAACCAGGCCGATTTTAATAAAATTTCAATGCTTATGAAGTGCCCGTCGCATTTTAGATTTATGGTGCGATTCTGAGCCAGTCTATAGGTCTATAAGAAGAATCAGTAAGATTTTGTAAACGCTGTAGTTCTTTAATGGAGACATATTTTAGTATTATTAACTACACATATCATATATTATGTTCGATCAGTTTAGAAATGATTTGCAATTTAATTTATATATATATTACACTATCAATATTTTACGGATTGTACTTATAGATGCATAAATTTGCTCAGAATTGCACCATTAATCGTCTGAACAGGTTCGGAGTTATAGGGTTCCTAAATTTGAAACCCTTCTTATTGCACAATTATGGAAATATTTAAAAGTATCTACAACAAAATTTAAGATATTTGATGTATTTATAATTTATTTAAATTGTGGACCCATTTCCTATAAAAAAATAATAAAATATAATAATCAAAGAATACCAATTTATAAGCTCGTCGTACAATAGTACAAGATGGTTATAATGTTTGGTCTTGTATCTGTAACATTCTTTGATCAAAAATTTTTCTTAACAATAAGTGTTCGTCTCGTCACCCTCATTACGAAAATGTGTATAACTATATCATTTCATTATGTCGCTGGCTCGTTCGTTCGTAAGACCAACTTTGTGGACGTATCTCCTCTAAAGGTATCGGACCGATTTTAATGAAATTTGATGTACATATAATTGCCACGCCCGTGAAGTTGCCGTCGCATTTTAAATTCAATCGTCTGTACAGGTCCGGAGTTATAGAGCCCCAAAATTTGGAGCCCTCCTAAATATTGCCCTTAGTTAATCAGACACACGACCGAATGCTTTACCTTCTTCGGTACGGCGAGCTAAAAATTAATAATAATATTTATAATGTTAATAACTTGTGTTGATTGTTTGGATGAATGCAAGAATAAAATTTGTATTCCAAGAATTGCTATCGATTACAATAATGTTTCTTTATTATTTTATCTCTTCAAAAATATGTTATAATAAATAAGTTTTGTTCCTTGAAGACATCAGTGATTAAACACTGTTTTTACATAAAATAAAAAATCGGTTGTGGCGCCAACACAGAACTTTCTATTACGCAGTTTTCAATAGAAATATATATTCCAATCAAACTGTCAAAAAACAACAATAATCCACAGTAATACACTGAAATTGTACCAATGAACTTATTATTTTATTATGTTATCAAATATTGTTTCTTCAATATGAAACATAGATGTTGATTCTATTTATATATCAGTCGATCTATTTATATTGAACAGCGCAAATTGACATGCATTATTTATATTTTGTTTTCCTGTCATATTTTTTTCAAACAAATTTATTATGATAATTATAAAAAAAATTCTTACCAATGCATTTTCAGGACAATTTAAATAAGAATTTCAAGATTTTCATAGCGGTTTTCTCCAGTAGTTTTCTCGTAACTGGTGCATTTCTTGAAAAAACTTTTCAAACATAAGTTGTGCAAAATATTAATATCTTTCATTATGAACAAAACTATTTATGCCATAAGCGCAGCCGTTATAGTGATATTGGAAATACCATTGAGTACACATGCACTTTCGGTTTGAATATTCTTTTCAAAAATAAGAGGTGCATATCTAGACGATATACAGGACTTAAGTTTGAAGTTTCACAATTTAGAGCGTTCACACACAGACACACACACAGACCTCGAATATAGTCACATTCGATTCAGGGCAGGTGTATATCCGAAAAGTTATAGCCGGGTTCAATGGTAATGAACTTTTTCAAAATTTTACAATGGATATAAATATGTTAATAAAATTAAAAACTGTAAAATTTAGTATATTTTTCATAATTTTTACTTTCATTTACGAAATAATAAATATTATATCAGGAAAAAATTTTAAAGTCGAGATTTCAACGGATATACTCGTTTTGACCTTTCCTGAATCGAATGTTACTATTTTCGGCATGACGACTTTGTGTATGTAGGCGTGTCTGTCTGTGAACGCTCTAGAGCCGAAACTGTCGAACGTTAAATTGTGAAACTTCAAACTTAAGACTTGTCTATGGTTTAGATGTGCACCACCTAATTTTGAAAAGTATATTCAAACCGGAAGTGTATGTTTACTCTATGCATTTTTGTCCTTTCTCCAATATCACTAGAATAGATGCATTTATGTTGTTAGTTTATTATGAAAGATATTAATTTTTCGCACAACTTGCTTGAAAACTGCTTTTGAAAACTGCATTCGGTCGTGTGTCTGTAGCATTCTCGGATCAAAATATGTCCTTAACAATAAGTGTTCGTCTCGTCGCCCTGAATCCAAATATATATATATATATATATATATATATATATATATATATATATATATATATATAACTTTCATATACTTTGGTTTACATTCAATATGGATGGCCGGAGGTTCACGTCGCATTTAAAACAATCGTCCTTAATAGGGTCCCCAGATTTGGAACCCTCCTTAATAAACCTTAATACCATAGGAAAATTTGAGAATATTAAAATATTTTACCAACTATTGCACCTCATATGTCAGCAAATTTCTTCAAATTGTCCGATAGCTATTAAAATAATATAAATAATAATTTTGAAATATAAATATTCATAATTTTTACTTACTTGGACAAAGGAAATAATGTAATTTTAACGGAAATACACGTTTTGACCATCCCTGAGTTGAATCTGACTTCTGTGTGTGTTTGTGAACGCTCCAGAACAAAAACGATTGATTGAAAAATTGGGTAACTTGATTGGTATATCTCCTATTTTTGAAAATAATATCTTAACTAAAAGTTGCAAAATACTCTTGCTACTTTTTCAATATCTCGGAAACGGTAAGAGCTAAAGAAAGAGCGATTCTCGTAATAGTTTAAGCCACTATTGTTTGTGAAGTTTTTTCGAAAAGTGTACCATTTACTAAAAATACGCATATTAAATTGAAATACGACGAGCTAAAAGCATTGGTGCCCGCACCTATGCATGTCTTTTAATGTTAATCAAAATTATGTATGAGTAATATTATTATTACTTGAAACAATTAAAAATTATTGTAATGTTAATAAACTTTGACAGTCTGCAAGGCAAATTTGTTCCATGTTGCATTCGCTTTAATTTCTTAGTATGTGTTTGACAAGTACTTAGGCGTCAATTTCTTTATATACTTAAATAATTCAAGGAACACATACGATATATCATTCCCTAAATCACTAAGTCATCATTGCCTTTGCTAATAAATTAATAGCAATGTATGTACATTTGTACAGATCCGTAACTAGCAACGTATGTTCGAATAATATTTTGTCTATTTATTTTGTCCTGAAGTTTGAGATCATTTCTCCAAAATTCATTTAATTGAATATATGATAATCATATTATTTAATTAATCTAAAGAATACATACAATTTCTGATGTATTTTTATAAACATCCAAGATCCAATTGACTGATACAATTTCACGAGAAATTGGATGTGTTAAATTTGAAATTAATGAAAATATATATCTTAGTATTCGTCAATTGCTTTTGTTATATATTCTGATTCTGACGACTGTAAAATATGTAAGTTCATATATGGTTGATATTTTCTTATAATTGGTACACTATTTGACAAAACTTTTCAAACAAAACTTGTTAATATGTTTTAATATCATTCATTTTGAATCTGAATATTTTCTATAAATGCAGTAATTTTGGAGTTACTTAAAATATTCGAACTGCAGAATCGGCCATGAACCCTATACGTTCCTTATAAGAAAGCAAAGATTGGACAGGAATGTGAAACATACTTAAAACAGTACGTTATAGTCATGCATTATTTGACTAATATTCATTGGTACATTCACTTGATGAGTAAAACGTAGAGTATAAAAACAATTGTTACAAATTAGGACATTAATTACAAATGTCTGTTTGTAAGCACAGCTGTTTTCTCATTTTGTTTGTTTATTATTGAATTTATTACTTTTTAAATTTTATTAAGGATGTAGTTAGAATTACCATACATCATGGATGCGTACATTTTTCTAATTACCAAAATTGTATTTTAAATTAATTTCAAAAATACACTGCAGAAATAATTATTCTGAACTAAATAATAAAATTTTACGTAAATATTAATATCATTTAGTCTAAATAATAATGCCTGGTATAAATGTATATATATATATATATATATATATATATATATATATATATATATATATATATATATAAATATACATATATATATATATATATACGTATATATATATATATATATATATATATATATATATATATATATATATATATATATATATATACTTTCTTTTACGCAGTTTTCGCTAGACTATACAGCTACATGCGAATCCTTGGCAACGTAAACAACATATTTATAATGTTTCGTAGCATTTATCTCGCAACTGGCACATTTTTTGAAGAAACTCTTCAAACAAAAGTTGTGCGAAATATTTATATCTTTCATTATGAACATAACTATATTTGCCGTAATGGTAGCCGTTCTAGTGATATTGGATATAGAACCAAAATTGTATAGAGTAAGCATGCACTTCCGGTTTGAATATTCATTTCAAAGATAGGAGGTGCACATCTAAGGCATATACAAGTCTTAAGTTTGAAGTTTCATAATTTTTCGTTCGACAGTTTTGGCTCTAGACCGTTCACACACACACACACCCAGACAGACAGACGTCATTCCGAAAATAGTCACATTCGATTCAGGGAAGGTCAAAACATGTATATCCGTTGAAATCTTGAGTTCTAAATTTTTCATGATTACAATACTTACTTATTACTTCGTAAAAGAAAGTAAAAATGCATTGAGTAAATATGCACTTTCGGTTTGAATATTCTTTTCAAAAATATGAGGTGCACATCTAGGCCATATACAAGTCCTAAGTTTCATACATTTACGTTCGACAGTTTCGGCTCTAAAGCGTTCACAGACAGACAGACAGGCACACACACAGACGTCCATCCAAAAATAGTCACTTTCAATTCAGGGAAAGTCAAAATATGTATATCCGTTGAAATACTGATTTCCTTTTTAAGATTACAATACTTACATATTACTACGTAAAGGAAAGTACATAGTTAATAATTGTGCCTTCAGATCGCCAAATAATCAATTTGATGGGTTTTACTTTCTTTTACTAAGTAATAAGTAAGTATAGGGATAAGCGAAATAAATTGAACTCGAGATTTCAACGGATATATACGTTTTTACCTTCACGGAATCGAATTTTTGGATTGACGTCTGTAAGTGTGTGAATGTTCTAGAGCCGAAACTGTCGAACGTAGAATTGTGAAACTTCAAACGTCTTGTATATGGTCTAGATGTGCGCCTGCTATTTTTGGAAGGAATATTCAAACCTGAACCGGAAACCAATAACACTACAGCGGCGGCCTTTATGACACTGTTCGAGTATATGTGTGTGTATATGTAAAGGGAATGCTTTATTTATATGGTGTATCCATAATTTTGTAAAATTGTCACCCATTCAATTAGACAAATGAATCGGCGAGGGGTGGACTGTATTATGTATATAAAATAGACACATAGTGCACACGAGTAGCAAGAGTATGTTATTGCTTTCGGTTAAGATATTGTTGTCATAAATAGAGGGTTTTCTTACGTAACATATACATGCTTTAAGACCATATACTAACTTGGCTCTACAACACAAACAGACAGGCATACACACAGACGCAATTCTGATTTAGGGAATGATAATTTGAAAATAAAGATCCCCTTCAAGCAAAGATAACTTTTATAAGAATCAGAAGGGTCCGTGAGCGCGTACAAGCAGATGTCATGCCGAAAATATTTTTTTTCGAAATGTACATACATTATATGCATTTGTATAATAAAATAATAATTATGAAATTTTCATACATTTATTACCAAGCGTTATTGGTTTATATAGATATAGAGACACGCATACACGTTATTTTAAAATAATGATGATCGATTTAGAAAAGCTAAATATTCTCCTATAATTTTTGGGTTCGTGCTTGCAAAACTATGTCCAAGAAAATATAACTCATTCATATTACCAAAAATGTGCATCATAAAATATATGCAATGATCACAATTTCAAATTTACACTTAAATTTATAGTTATGACTTACTCACTCCATTTGAATTTGTAAAACAAAATTTTATGACTGGATTAACAACATTAAATGTATAAATATTTGCGACCCTAAATATCAAAATTGTTAGTGTTGGGCATTTGATCAAAAATGTTCATTTGATTGAAAACAGCTTATTTCAACTGACAAAAAATTTCATTAAACCAAAAATGTGTACACTTACGAATAAAAGTATAGACTCGTTTCAATCAAACAAACATTTTACTGACAAGCATCTCTCTCACCTCTTAAGGTACCGGGCCGATTTTAATGACATTTGATATACATATAATTTTCACACCAGTAAAGTTTCTTTCGCATTTAAAATCCAATTGTCTGTACAGGTCCGGAGTTATAGGGCACCAAAACTTGGAGCCCTCCTAAATACTGCCCTTGGCTAATTTTTAAAGAATTTAGAATTTTTTACTAAAAATTCCAAGATATTTTATATCGACAAATTATTTTCAAATTGTAAGCCCAGAGGCTATAAAAGCAAATAAAAATTTAAAAAAAATCAATTTGTTTTTAATATATCAAAAACATTTTCAAAAAATTTAGAAGACATTCTATATTTACTAGGGTCACCCATGTGCCCATATGCAATACAAAATATAGATTAGTTTTGACGGGTGGCAAATTTTCTTGTAATTTTGTTGTAAATCATAGTTACAATATATAAATAAGGCATTTTCCATACACAGTTTGTATCGTTTGACAGATAAAATACCTACAAATTTAAATATTAATAATTTGATTTATTTTTGCCGGCCATTCAAGTGTCTAAATATGTTTGGATTAACTATTCATGCTGATAACGAAGTCAGTTCATAGCGCGGTAATTTTGAAATACTACTTAATGGCACTTCATACAGTGTAACCGGCGTACATCGTTTTGCTTCATTGTATTCGGTGTAGCACGTTCGTACACGATCGCGTCATTTGTAGTTCGATCACTGCCTTAAGATAATTTTCGTGAATTGTATTGTAGCATTCTAGTTTGTATTGTTCGTCAATCAATCAATAACATTATAATTTTACGTCTTCAAAAATCTAATATTTTTTAATAATAATTTGTCTATTGATTTTATTAGGTGTTGTAACCGCGGTATTACTGCGAACTGAATAATACAAACAATATTTTAAACATTTGTATGCGTGTATTAAAATAGATTTCATGAATGTATTATTACACAAAAATCAGGATTATAAATTTAATTACGGTTTCAGTTTTCTAATTGAATCGATTATTCACAGAATATGTATTACAAACCTTTTATACCTTCTATATGATTTTAATGATTTGACATTTGATTCGTCATAGTTTTTGAATCAAATAATTAGGCTGGATTCTGAATTTTGCAATGTCACGGCAGTTTTAAAAGTACTCATATTTTTGGCCTGTTTGATGTGAAAATATTAACAAAAAAATATTATTACGGCTGAATATTATAAATTGTTCTGTGGACGTTATTATTGCTAAAACTATATACTAAATTATAACCACATTCTAATAACTAAACCACAACCAAGCGATTAATGTAACATGTAACAAAATATTTAAGTTATCCGATTCCGCTCACAATAAGCTGAATACTAATTTATATTACAGTTGATAAGAAAGATCACATTAATATAACAGGTGTACAAATTGACTTAATATTTTTTATGAGGTGGCTCTGCATACCCTGGTAAGTAACGTGTGAAATAAAGACAAACATTTATCCATTGATATAGAAACATAAACAAGCAAAACATATGTAACAAAATATTTAAATGATCCTATTTCACACACAAATAAGCTGGAGTTGGTATAAGTATCGATAATTATCAATTAGCAATCGTTATCGAATTATCGATATATCTATAAAAAGGACAAATCTCTTTACGATATTATCAATAAGTATTGATGTATCGATAATTTTCCCACCCCTTCTTCCGACCTGTTTACACGAACTATTGATAAACATCAATAGTCCGTGTAAACGCAGACTAAATCTGACCTAGCTTAGTTTGGTCCTCAGTGTAGTCCTATGACATTAGGCGAGTAAATGATATGTTTTTCCAAAATATTATTAATGTGAGAAATTCTAGATATTGTAATATTTTTTAACTTTTATAAAGAAGTTCACTTTCTCTCTAACTTAAGCCGCTTCCGAGATATTAAAAAAAGTAGTAAGAGTTACATCCGATTAAGATATTAGTTCGGTTAAATAAAAAAATGGTGAGTGCTAGAGATAGTGATGCAGCGAGAGACGAAACTCAAAAATCTCGTCTCGAAAATTCGAGACGAGTAAAGAATGCTGCCGCGAGACGAGACTGATGTTATCGAGGTTCAAATCTTGAGCCTCCAAGTCTCGTATCTCGAAAAGACTCGAAGTCTCGAGTCTCGAAATGGATCGTGTAATATCTTAATCGGAAGTAACAGTTTACTATAAGCTACTTTTTTAATACCTCGGAAACTGCATAAGCTAGAGAAAAGGTGTACCTTATAAAAGTTATAAGATAATAAAATATCTAGAATTTCTTTTTACTTTCAATTACATAGTAATAAGTAAAGCGTGGATTACATGCAAATGCATATTGCATATATGCAATGCATATTTAGACGAATTTCAGCAATATTTCTTTAAATATGCAATTTGTACATAATACGCGAATTTTGCTAAAGTTCTTTTTTGAAATTAAACAATCTACAGTCGCATTGTCTATTTTCTTGGCAAATCATATATAGTCGAGTCGAATTGATGTTTTAAAAGAAACAAGACTTCGCACAAGACCAAGACTCTCTCAGCCAGAGTCTTGGTCTCGTCAAGACTCTTGAGACAAGACCAATACCAAGACTCATATAGATAAATCAAGACCAAGACGAGACGAGATCTTGCAATCTTGGTCTTGTCAAGACTCTTGTGGTGGGAGTATTATAATATGGTGTGCTACATGGATACAGCGTGCACGCTGTATCTATATCACTCGCGCATTTATGACGTCAACTTAGAAATAAATTCTACACTAGTACGTGATAACTATAGGATATAATACAAAATTCGAAACTAATATGCGTCATAATATTCATAAATCAGTTAATTGAGTTACATATGTATTATTTGCATTAAATATTTGACTAGAGATCCTCGAAAAAGTAATTTAAATTGATTTTAAACATGGAACCAAGAATATTGAAAATTATTATAATAACCATGTTCACATGGAGGATTCAATACTTGAATGATATTGAACTGAGTACGTTCCTTATGTGTTCACAAGTCCGGGATTGAATATGAATTTCAATAGGATTACAAGTTCTTAAAAATCCCGATAGATGCGCTGTCGTCAGCGATACTGCGCATGTCTAATTTCAATCCAGTCCCACTAAATATGAGACTGATATGAGTCAATCCAATCCTTGTTTTTTGTGATCACATGGGGGATTCAATACCGATATCGAATTCAATACCGTATTCAATCCTCCATGTGAACATGGTAAATATTAATTTATCTCAATTCTCATCCCAATATTTTTGTTTTTTATTCCTAACATGTACATGTTTAATTGTTTTTTATTTTGTTATTACTATATTACGAACAATAATTGGGTCGAATAAATAACACTCATTTATAGTATATATTTTTATATGCTTTGAGGAAGTCTAAAATTGTAATCATGAAACATTTCGAACTCGGGATTTAACGGAAAACACGTTTTGACTATCCCTGAAACGAATTTAACTATTTTCGAAAGGATATCTGTGTGACTGTGCGTATGCGCTTTAGAGCTAAGTTCCTTGAAGAAAAAAATATGAAACTTTAAACTTAAGACTTGTGTTTGTCCCGGAAGAAAACCTCTTATATTTGAAAACAATATCTTAATCAGAAGTAATAGTTTATTCTTGCTGCATTTTGCAAATCTTGGACAACACGAGTTAGAGAAAAAAGAAATTTTAGAAAAGTAAAGATGTTAAATTTTCAAATAACTTTTGATAGGAAAGTTTTTTTTTTAAATGTAACTTACTGAAATATCGTCTTTGTGAAAATGATTATTTCACATGTAAGTTTTCTTAGTTTTACTAGAAACACATTGTAAAGTATAAGTTATACCTTACAATGTTATAACTGTTTATCTAACTTTATATTTTACATTTCGAAACCAAGATTTTATTGTCAAGGCCAAGAGTCTTGCCTAGTAGCCCAAGAGTCTTGGCAAGACCGAGAATCTTGTCGAGATCGAGACTGTCTTGTCGATACCAAGATGTGCAATATCAAGAGCCACTCAAGACCAAGACAAGACGACACTCATACAATACCAAGACGAGACTCGGTTAGTCTCGTCTTGGCGAAGCACTACAGGGTAGGGTGGATTCCACGTGACAATGTGTGGATAATAGAAGGACTATATACGGACGTTTAGCGTTTCTTTCAGTTATAACTAAAATGCGGAATATATGCATATTTAGTCGAATTTCAGCACCATTGCAATTTGTGCATGAAATTGCATAATTTTCGATTTATATGTTTGAAATTAAAGAATCTGCGATGGCGTCAGCTAGAACTAAATATTATCGTAACATATCGTAAATGATCAATATCCTTTCCATAAATATAACCTGCAATATTGATGATTTTGCATATAATAGTGCATATTTTATTTGATTTTTACTGCATATTGCATGCATATTTTGTTTGTTTTTGGTTGCATATAATCCACGCTTTAGTAATAAGTAAGTAAGATTACCAAACAAATCGACCTCGAGATTTTAATGGAAATATTCATCTTGAGGGTCCTTGAATCCATTTTCCCAATGATGTCTGTGTGACAATCGTAACACTATAGAACCAAGCATAGAAATCATGATTCAATGTATTAAATATAAAATATTGGTGCATGAAGCTTGTGTAGGTGTGTTTACAGAAGTTTAAGTTTATTACTGTCCTAAATGTACTAATTGAATTTTTATATTTAATTTAGATAATCATAATTAATGTTAAAATAAGTATACAATTTTCATTGTATTATTTAGTAAGTTAATTGGCTCGTCTAGTTGCCGCGAAACTAGTAGCACAGAATATTGCTTGTGAAGTGTAGTTGTTGCTAGAGGTATTCCAGTACCGCCTACTTCTAATTGAACAGTTATAGAATAGGCATCACGGCTATCTCATCATCAATAATGAACTGCATTTCCCGCTGACTAATTGAGGCTTACTGTTTTGATGCATAAACATAAATATTGTTTATTTATAAGATTTCTTATTATTTATATTATCTATGAACAATAGTAAATAATAGTTAATAACATATAAACAGTGAATTAAATAGTAATACTTTACTGGTACATAAAACAAGATTATACTATATATCTAATTCTCGCGAAGAATTTCTTACTGGCAAATTTCTTGTAGACCGTGAATCAATTTGTTCTGGCAATAAACATCTGTCATAAAATACAACTTATTTCTGTTCAATGTTATTAGGGGCGATGTACATCTTGCCCAGAGGTTTATTACTCTACCTTATTCGGTTGTTCGTCTTGCCAAAGTATCAGTTTAACTCTAATCCTCTTAACTCGGCAAATATTACAAGAAACCTGGTTTACGCAGACAAGCTTCAAAAATTTACTTTTCGTAGAAAATTCTGATTACATGTTCCATTAGATATTTACCTAAATTATTGTTCCACAACATCATTTAATCTCTATATGTAATCATGGAAGTGTTAATGTTTAAAAATGCTCAAGGTTTCCTTACATTATTTACGAAAATTTTAAATTTGTGTTACCATATGAAACAAATTCAAATAAACACACAACTACAGAAGCTGCAAAGCGAGAGATATTGCTTTACAAAAAACTATAATTAAGTGCAGTGCAATACATAATCACCCATGTGATATAAAAAAAGGATTACATCGACATCGTCACTCAGTTATGTAAAATAAGAGATACAGAAAACTTGATAGAAAAACCTGCAAGTATTCTTCAAAATGTGATTAAAATAAGACTTACTTATTACTACGTAAGTGAAAGTAAAAAAAATATAGTACAGTTATTTGGTCTTTTCATTTCGGACTAATTCTATACCTGATTAAAATTCAATTTACTATTGTATAATTTGATTCAAAATGGGTCAAATATGAAATTCCTAAAAGGAATAAGTGTGATTTTTATGCAAAGGAAAATAATGACAATATTTTAATTTTTACACAAAAAAAGTGCCCGTTTTATAGTTCCAGTAAATTCCAAATAGAAAGAAGAAAATTTCAACTCCTGTTTTTTGTATATATACTCTGCTTTTGTACTAAACTAAACATTAACATAACACGAATGGTTTGGCCCTCTTGAGCCTTCTGATCTGATTTGTGTTATCGAAGACCGGAATGGCTTCGATATTAATGTAGTGTAGGAGTCGCTGTTCATGACTCTTGGCGAATTTGCTAATAGCCTGGTTGACAGTGTCAATTTCCAAGTCCCTGTGGAGATCACTGTTTCTGAAATTCCAAGGACAATGCTCCTTAGTATTTTGTTTTGGCATCGCTGGATTATTTCTAAGTTATTCTTTAATGGCACAATCCCACAGCTGGCTGCCATATGCCATATAGGCTTGATAATTTGTTTGTACAGAAATAATTTGTTATAGATTGACAGAGTGGAATTCCGTCCAAGCGGCCAATACAATTTTCTAAATTTAATATCCAGTTCTATTTTCTTTTTAATATGAGCTCTCCAGCGTAGCTTAGCGTCCAATGTCATACCCAAATATTTTGCTGTATTAGCATATGGTACTTGGATATTATTAATGTTGACAGGGATATGTTGATTTCTTTTGTTCGTAATATTGATATGGACAGATTTAGTCTCATTCAATTTGATTTGCCATTGCTTGGTCCAGTTGTTAATTTTGTTAACAGAGGTTTGTAGATTTATTACCGCTTCTTCGTGATGTTTGCCTACAGCCGCTATCGCGGTGTCGTCAACAAAGGTGGCTATCATGTCGTGTTCTAGTTCAGGAATATCACAGGTAGATAGAGGACTGGCCCTAGTACACTGCCTTGTGGTACTCTTGCCCTAATTGTCTCTATCTGAAATATAAGACTCCAGTAGTTGTGAAAACTGTTTGGGCAAAAGTTTTCTTAATTTATAATAAAGTCCCTCGTGCCACACCTTAGCAAAAGCCTGTGCTACATCTAGGAAGACGGTAGAACAAACTTTTCTTTCTTCCAACGACTTTTCAATTATGTCTATGATCCTATGGATTTGATCAATAGTTGAGTGACTTTTTCTAAAGCCAAACTAGTGCTCTGGAATTATATGTTTGTCTTCAATGATTGGTTCTAACCTTTTAAGGAAGATTTTTTCGAACAGTTTCGATATAACAGGGAGTAAGGAAATTGGCCTGTAGGACGAGACTTCATTTGATGGTTTTCCGAGTATAGGAATTATTGTCACTTCTGCTACTTTCCATATCTTAGGTACAGATAATAATCTAAGGGATGCATTAATGAGATATGTCAGTTTTACTATTGGTTTATTAGGAAGTTGTTCAGAATTTCCCCAGTAATTAAGTTAAACCCTGGAGCTTCCTTCGAGTTGATGTTTTCTTTAATTCCTGTTGCAATTTCTTTTGGAATAGTTAATCTGATATCATGTTCTTCTTGGATAAGATTTGCCCATTCAAGAATATCTTCACCTTCATTCGGTTGAAGTATCATTTCAAGATGTTCGGCATATCTGTTGACCTTTTGTGTGTTGCTTTTCGCCCATGTACCATCTGCATTTTTAATTGGTGTATTCTGTAAGATTGGTATTTTTAGTCTTTTGGTGATCCTCCAAAGTGAATAATCAGTTTTGCTATCATTTGACAGTTTACTTAGATAATTACTAATGGAGTTTTTTTAATTTTCTGATTTTTTGTTGTTGTGTAGCATTGTTTAGTCTAGTTATATCTACTGGGGATCTAGATTGATGCCAAAATTCTTCTGAGTTTTCTAACTTCTCTGGGATAATTATTACCTTTGGTTCGTGGGAAAATATTAGGAGTATTATTCCAAGCAGCTTGTTGGATATCTTTAACAAATATTTCCGCTTCCATGTCTAGCTGATCTTCATTTCCTAATGGAAATGACAAATTCATAGTTTTCTCAAGTTGAAGTTTGAAGCTCTGCCAATCAGTTCGTCTATTAGTATTGGAGGTATTTCCTTTTGTATAATACTATCAATGAGAGTGAAGATAATAGGAGAATGATCCCAAGCTTTTTCTTCGTATAAATAATTTACA
This sequence comes from Leistus spinibarbis, assembly GCA_933228885.1. NCBI lineage: Eukaryota > Metazoa > Arthropoda > Insecta > Coleoptera > Carabidae > Leistus > Leistus spinibarbis. Next base: position 11,854,101 of record OW121791.1, read on the forward strand.
GATATATTTCGAGTTATGAAGAAATCAATTAAATCTGGGACTTTCTTGGGATCTGTAGGCCAATATGTCGGCTACCAGTTGATATTGTTTCGTATTTGAGTTGATTAACTGCTTGTTGAAGTACTTTTCCTTTTGTATTTGTTAACCTAGATCCATTGAACATGTTTGGCATTGAAATCCCGTCCAACGATAAATCTGTATCCGTGATTATTTAAAAATTCTAAATATTGTTCTTTTTTGAGAGTATGTTTAGATGGAGATTAAACTGCGAAGATAGTGATCTCGAATGTTTTGGTTTTGATATTTACAGAGGCAGCTTGTAATTCTTAATATCCTATCTCTTAATTGATTCCTTGATTACAATGGCACTACCATCTTTGGCTTAGTTTTCAGGATGAATAGTGTGATATACTTTATATCCCTTGAATTTAATGAATGATTCATTAGTAAAATGAGTATCAGAAATAAGACATATGTCAATATTCTCTAAAACTAGAACTGCTTGCAATTCTTGCTAGTGTTGCAATAATCCATTAGAGTTAACACTTAAAGATTTTTACTTAAAAAATTGACGCATTTAAGATGAATATAGTAAAACTGACAACCTCTATACTGTTTTGACCTGCCTGACCTAAAAGATGATTTTTTTAGGAATTTTTTTATACAACTTTTACGCATACCACCTCATTTTTCGAATCTGTTTATTTTGATTATAAAAACGGATATTTAATGTATCACGGCTGAAATTTTAACAGTAGCCGTCTAAGATAATGTACTACACAATAGGTTATGTCTCTTGCGACAGTGGCGCCATAGGCCGGTGAGGCTAAGTACTTCTCGGACAGCCCTCGTATATATATATATTGATTGATTACAATTTGTTTGGGATATATATATATATATATATATATATATATATATATATCCCAAACAAATTGTAAATCAAACCAAATCTCGAGTTCGAAATTTTAGTTGATTGTTATAATTATTTTATTTTATCTTTTTATAATGCAGTGTTATAGAGTTTCTTCTTCAACAATCTCAGTGGTTAGAAAACTGATATCTTTCTCAGCTGCATACCTCACCCCGGGGGTATACAGTGCCATATGACCACAACAATCGTCATCCCTCTTCCCCCAAAAAATAAACATTAAATAAAGTTTTATTTGTGTTCTTTGTAAACTAATAAAGTAAAACTGTTATAAAATATCATATCAAATATGTAGTAAAGGCGATTTTATGTATACATAAAATAATCCTCTTAACGAAATCATAAAACATATCATCAAATAAAATTACAAAAATGAAAAAAAGAACGACAAAGACAAAGACAAAGAAAGTAACTCCCTCCTTAAAGGAAAACACCATAATGGCCTCTTCAAAAATTCGATTTCATTTTGCTATCTCAAAGTACTCTTGATATATATGAAAATTATATTCTATTCGTAACAAAACGATATCGCACGACGATTTCAACAAAACAGGAGTTTCGGGCCAATTACCTGCCAGAAATCATTTACCTTATGAATAATTATCCTTTCATCCTGTCAGTAGATGACGTGATGCTGTTTTCTGTGTTGAAATAATTAGAAGGAAGAGTCCTAACGGCTATTGAGTATAAACGCTGTAGCTGTGTATTCGAGCGTTTTTTCTCGAAACCGTGGGCGTTCCAGCTACATGAATTTTCAATTAATCTCCTTGATTTCTTTTTTTTTATATTGTCGTCACATATTTTTCTATCGAAATACGTATTATTTTTTGAAAATATTGATAACTCGATTTTCTATGCAACTTTATGTAACGAAATTATTGGCTAAAAAAATGTTTTACTTTGAATCCTTGCCATTTTATTAAAAATGCATATTGTTTGAATCGGTAAGTATTTCTATAGCTATTGGACTAAGAAAACTTTTTTTTTTCACTGTCACATATAAACTAACTTATCGTGCCCACCGTTTAATCATCTATTTTTGCAGCGCTTCCGATTGCCAGCTGTCAAGCCGCAATTATTTAATATGTCGAAAAGAAAAATCCAATTTAAAGAATATATAATAAATAAGTGTGCTTAGATTTTCATAAAACCTTTTTATGTCCTTAATAAAAATTCTCGAAAATACCTTAAATTTCGATGGGTCAAAGTGGTGTTACCCTTTAAATGAAAATTAAACTTAAAAATAATATCGTTATTATATAGTATACAATCATTTAAATTACGTTTCGTTGGTGTGATAATAAAATGTTTTTCTTACGTCAAACGCAAATGTTTTTAATATGTTTACCGTATTTCCAGGTTCAATTTTGCTTTCGATAGTTTTGGCACTAGAGCGTTCACTGACATACACATAGACACGATAACTCACAGATACACGTCATTTCGAAAATAGTCAGAATCGATTCATTGATGATCAAATCGTTTATTTCCGTTAAGGGTGGCATTCACCTTCAGAGCACAAAAAAAAGGCTGTTTCTTAACAATTTTTTTCTCAGGGTACGTTTAAGATATTCGCACTCGGTTTTTCGTATCGTATTTATTCAACTTTTCTCTTTAATAAAGTATTTTTTAAAGTCGGGTACGTTCAGCTCCGGCGAAGATGTCCGGGTCCAAAGTGGGCAACTCAATTTAGGCGCGCGGTAGCATAACTCTGGTCCCAGTTGTTTGAAAAAAAAGGGGTTTAAAGTATATTAAATTGTCTAGGAATTGACCCGCGGGTGGTCCATTTGGACCATAATTAGCAAAATGGCGACCATCGTACGAAAAGTGTAATTTTTTGCCACTTTTTTTCTCCTTTAGCGGGCCTTAAAAAATATTAATAATTGTCGGACACACTTCGTCGTAAATCAACTCCTAGAGAAATTTATTACCTTTAAGATGCGCTTATTGAGAGTTAAATCGGTTAATTCGTTGTCGAGATATTCTACCGCGCGATTTAAAAAATATGGTTTCGAGAAAAACGCGTTTAAAGTTTCAACTTCAGACAGACGCGAGCGAAAACGCCGTGTTTGAGCAAAAACATTGTTTTGTTTAAATCGCAATTTCACATATTTCCAACTCGAATTTCGAAAAACGGCTTCAGAAACCCATAGTCAACACTTCAAAGTGTCTGATTCTGCAAAAAAGAAATCGATTTTTTGAACCCGCTTAAGGTGAATGCCCTCTTAACATCTCGAGGTCGAATATTTTCATGAATATAATACATTCCTTTAGCCCTCATCCAAGAAATTAAAAATTGTAGTAAATAAATATATTAAAATAATTGATAATAGATGAAAGACAAGTCGCGAGCCAGCGCAAAATATGAAACGTTTAAATGAAGTGTGTATGAAATAAAGTATCGAGTTGAATGTAGACAGATTGTGAATGTGAAATTGGGTTGCCTGTCCCCACATTTATGGGAAACGCTAGATTTTATGTAGGTATGTTGATTTTGGAACTAGAATGGTAATATAATCTGCAAGTTGAGAGTTGACTTTGAATAAACAATTTTGTTTTACCCTGTTGTCGGTACATTATGAAATCGTACAAAATAGGTACCTAACAAACATTTATAACGCATATTGATCAAGTTCACATTATACGGGTAATACGTATGCACGTGCAGTTGACGTGTATGTATGTATAAATAACAGTTTGAAAACTTCTTGACGAATACCGAACGCGAATATATCATGTTACAACCGCAGAGCGAATTACCTACATACATCAGGTATAAAACAAAACTGAATATAACATATGCGGATATAGTATACATACATAGCAATGAATATTATATGAAATTAGCTACTGGTATGACACACAACTGTCGCTCATGATGACTAAAGCGCGGATTATATGCAGCAAAAAACAAACAAAATATGCATGCAATAAACACTAAAATATCAAATAAGATATTTACTTATACTAGTATATGCAAATTATGCCAATATATGCATGTTATATTTATTGAAAGAATACCGATTTAAATCGATCATTTACGATATGTTACGAGAATATATAGTTCTAGCGTTAACCAGACTGCGCGGTCGTAGATTGTTTAATTTTAAACAAATAAACCTAAATATATGCAATTTTATGCACAAACTTCGCGTATTATGCACCAATTGCATATTTAAAGAAATAGTGGTGCAAAATATGCATTACATATTTGTAATATGCGTTTGCATATATTCCGCACTTAAGTTATAACAGAAGGAACATCTAAACTTCCGTATATATCTGTTTTATTATCCGCACTTTTCCACGTGGAATCCACCCTACCCTGTTACTTTTAAAACATTAATTCGACTACAACATACATATCATGATTTGTCAAGAAAACAAACAATGCGATCGAAGATTGTTTAATTACAAATATAGAATCAATATGCAAGTTCATGCACAAAATTCACGTATTATGTACAAATTGCATATTTACCACGTTGACTGCCGCGTGTATATTTGGATAATAATCCCTCAGGCCACATCACTTTTTACTATCTTATAAAAAGTAATAAGTAAGTATAGGGATCACCAAAAAAATCGAATTCGAGGTTTTAATGGATGCACACGTTTTGGCCTTCCCTGAATCGATTGTGATTATTTTCGGAGTGACGTCTGATTGTGTGTGTACGCTTTAGAGCCGAAACTGTCAAACGTAAAATTATGAAACTTCAAATTTAAGTCTCGTGTATGGTCTAAATGTGTACCTCCTATTTTTGATAAGAATATTCAAATCGGAAGTGCATGTTTATTCTATGCATTTTTTGTTCAATCTCCAATATCACTAGAACGGCTGCACTTATGGCAAATTTAGTTAAATTCATAATGATAGATATTAACTCATATTTTCAATTATAAAGATGGCGTAAGCGTGTTGAAAGAAATTAAATAAACGGCGGTTGTGATATTTTGTGATCGAAAAAAAAAAAATTATATTAAAATAGACACTTAAAACTAGGGATTGGACTATTATGTAAGGAAAATATGAAATATTGAGAAAATTGTGTAGTTTTGAAAAAAAAAAGTTGAAAAAAGACATCATTTTTGAAATTAAATTGCGTGTGAGAGCTAGAAAAAGTCCGAATTAGTTCATTATAGTCCAATCCCTGAAGAAATGTATGAAAAATAATTTAATAAAATAAAATTGAAAATTGGTTTATTATTTATTCCGCAATCGTCACCGCCGTTTTCAAAAAGTATGTTCTGAGATAAACGCATTTATAATTTCAAATAATAGAGAAATAGTGGTTACATTTATTTTTTCTATATTTAGTCATCCTCGTCTATTCCATACTACATCCCTAATATATATATATATATATATATATATATATATATATATATATATATATATATATATATATATATATATGTGTATATATATATATATATATATATATATATAAATATATATATATATATATATATATATATATATATATATATATATATATATATATATATATATATATATATTGTTTGTATTGTATATAAAATCCATATTACATGAGCTATTACATTATTTTGCTCAAGGCCTTCAGAAAGTGAAAGAGAGGGGCGAATAACCAAGCGTTAGCGGTTTTGGGCTGGCTAAAGGGCGCTGTAAAATCTATATTATTGATGGGATCAACTCAATTTTTTCTTACATATTCTTGACCCTTGTCACAACAGACATTATTATTAGAAATTAAAATTTTATTGTCGGAAAATTCTTCAACTAAGAGACCTCTTAAGGAGTCGAATCTAACTATTATCGGCCTGTCGGCTGTGTGTCTATATGTAAACGCTTTAGAGCCAAAGTTAATGAAGCTAAAGTTATGAAACTATAAACTTGAGATTTGTTTATGAATGTGCATTATATAATAATATATATATATATATATATATATATATATATATATATATATATATATATATATATATATATATTATTGACTTAAATATACATACATATTATTATTATATATTTCATTAATATAAAAACAATACAAACTTTAAAAAAATGTATAGCACTTAAAATGTTATGATGTATATAGAAACATGTTAATGTTTACTGTCATTTATCTATTAAAATTAACGAAACATATAGGAATAGTATTATATATATAGTATATATTTCACCACTTTTACTTTGAACCAAACATCACATATAATGTAGGAAGAAGATAAATAAAGTTCTTGGGAAATGCAGTCGTATTTTTAAGATTAATTTTATTTAACCCATTTAACGTTTTGTCATCACACACATATCATCAGGGGTTTCAATAGTCTGAATTTTAAAAAACTTCATGGCAATCATGGATCCAAGATAATGTACTATTGTTTATTATCTTCATGACAATATATATTTACCAAGTGGTTTCTGATTTTTTTTTTATTGAATTAATAGTATCAAATACTCTTGCGTTTAAGTTAAAATTATAATTTTTATAATGATATTACGCTTGTTATTAACAATTTATTGTTATCTAAATAATTTGCAATTTTTGAATCTTTACAGTGGTGGACAGCAAAGATTCACAAAAGAATCCTTTAGGGAGTTAATTGTATATATAAAGAGGAGACTTTCTACAATTTTTATGAATTTTCATTGAGTTAGAAGGGATTACCAGAAGTTCAAAGTCGGCTAAAACGCGATTTTTGCAAAGAATGCTATCTTTATACAGCTATATCTCTGGTTTGTTAAAGCCGATTTTAATCGGTATGTCCTCATTCTCTTTGTCAGTTGTTGCCCTTTAAAACGAGTACCTATTGATAAAATTGGTTGTCAGGTTCCGGCGATACAGTCAATTAAATATAGTCATTAAAAAAGAAGAAGAGTTTAGTTAAAAGGATACCAATACAAGCTATACCTAAGGCGGGATTTTTATGTATATTCTAGAGTATATGACAAAAAAAATAGCTCTTGGGCATCTTATTGGGTTGAGAAGCCCAATACGGACCGGATGAACTAGGTGTTTGAGATTTTAGATTTAACCTTTTTTCGGCAAGCCTAACAACATACTAAATTTTGAGTAAAATCCGTGACATACGTGTTTTTACGAAAAGTAATGGAACTGCTCATATATATATATATATATATATATATATATATATATATATATATATATATATATATATATATCTCGGGCTAGAAATAATATTCTTCAAAGAAACTTTCAGTATATTCTAGAGAGATGTGGGATCAATATTATATGAAAATTGAAAAATCGATGTTTTAACCCCAAAAAACCAGAAAGACGCCTTAAGAAATAGAAGGGTTTGAAGTTAATTCTTAATGTTTTTTTTTTAATTGACGAATTTATGATGAATATAAAAAAACTGATAACCTATACACTGTTTTGACCTAAATACCTGTGACGTTAAAGAAGATTAAAGGACCCTCAAAATTCTATTAAATGGATTATTTTTAACATTAATTGGAAAGGAGATATGACCGGAATAAGGAGCGCCCCTCGTTTTAGCAAATTACGATATTGTTCATATGGCGGTAAAATCTCACAATATTTTTAATTATAAAGGAACAATCATAATTTTTAAGTCATTGGGCATCGTATGTATGTAGGTTTTTGTGTGAATATGTTATGCTATAATTTTTTCCATTGTACCCCTATTATATCGGCCATATTTTGGTTCGGATTGGTAAACCTCAAAAACATATACATGCATTTTTTGGGTAAAAGCACATCAATTCGTTATTAATATTTGAAATTTATACCCTAAAGTTTAAGAATCCGCAAAAAATAAATCCAAGCCGCTATAGAATTAGTTCGAAATATGGGTACTTTTTGAGACCAAGTGACTGTACTATATATATAACCACTTTGCCTGTGGAACGTTCACAGAAACAAATTTTTTAATGATGAAAATTAAAATAATACACCCTGGCTTCTGGTTAAGTATAGATAAATATAACTCCTGATTCTGTTTTTACTTTCTTTTACAGAGGTAATAAGTATTGTAATCATGAAAAATTTCGAACTCGAGATTTCAACGGATATATGTACATGAATCGAATGTGACTATTTTCGGAATGTGTATGTCTGTGAACGCTCTAGGGCCAAAACTGTCGAGCGAAAAACTATGAAACTTCAAACCTAAGACTTGTATATAACCTAGATATGCATCATCTATTTTTGAAATGAGTATTCAAACCGGAAGTGCATGTTTACTCTATGCATTATTTGTTCTATCTCCAATATCAATAGAGCGGCTACACTAACGGCAAATATAGTTATGTTCATAATGAAAGATATTAATATTTCGCACAACTTTTGTTTGAAACATTTCTTCAAAATATTTACCAGTTGCAAAATAAAACCGGATCATCTGTTATTTTGACAAGAAAACAAAATAAACTCAATTAGATAAATGACATTTCAGAATATATCTGTAAGTTTGACAGCAGGTTTAGGATATATATATATATATATATATATATATATATATATATATATATATATATATATATATATATATATATATATATATATCTAGTGAAAACTGCGTAAAAGAAAGTTGAGTGCAGGCCCCTCCAGATATTTTAATACATCATTGGTCAGTTATGTAGCACGCTTAGAGGTATATTTGTGATAAATGAATCCTGGTCAACATAATTGCTAAACTAGTCAACATACATTCAGGGACATATTTAAACATGTGTCTATTTATTTAAATATGCATTTCATTGAATCTAAATTACACGTTTGTAATTTATTGTCATCAAAACATGTCTATGAAACATTTGCATAACAAATGCCCGTACATAGTAAAATGTTACTTGTATATTAAAGTTTTTTTTTTTTGTATTTATTGATTTATGTTTAATGGTAAGATATGAAGGCCGACGAATATACCTTACAAAGTGACAAGTCGGTCAGGTAAACCACAAGGTACATAAAAAGCATGTGTCAAAATAGTTATTTATATGTGCAGTAGTAGGTATGTATTGCATATGGTGACGCTCTAGTCTGTCAAATCGTTGTGTCAATTTGAATATCTGACACGTCTATTAAGGGGGTATTAAGCCGCGTTCGGAGAGACGCGCAATCGCGGTAGCGACAAAAAAAATATGGCCGAACCAATTAGATTGCTGAAAAAGGAGAGCTATTTTCACCGCGAGTTTTAAATATTCTTGTGGAAATGTTGGTTCAACTTTGACATTTCGCGGCAGTGGCAACGGCAATCCTCGGACCTCTCTTTTATTTTATGACATCTCTGCCAAATATTATATCTAGAATCTAGGCATGCGCATTAAACATTTGCCGCTGGATGCCGCCTCGGTGCGAACACCAAAATATTTAGCGGTAGTTTTTGACCATTTAGCAAGTTGTCGCTGCTGCGATCCCGCGTCCGTCGATCCGAACGCGCTATAACAGCTCAATAATAGTTTTTTTTTTGCAAAATAACGGTTAAAAATATTGTAATTAAATAATTTGCAATTTATTCATTAACTAAAATAGAACCAAACAAGATTTGGTACGCGTAAAACGCACCAACGCGAAGAGCTCGCCTTTAGATAACATATGCGTTGCGGGCAGTGGTTTTTAATTATTATGGCCTTTTGGTAAACAATTTGAAAAAATGTTATAGATATAAAAAGTCTTACAATTTTTTGTAGATTGATAAAAAAAAATTGTGCATATTTTAAAATTCAAAATTATAATATTCACTAATTTTTTCGGGCTTTTGTTAACAATATGAAAAAATCTTGTAGATATAAAATATCTTAGAATATTTTTTAGTAAAATTTTTGAGTATTTTAATTATTTTTATAAGGTATTAAGTATTAAGGGGGGCTCCAAATTTTGGGGCCCTATAACTCGGGAAGTATACGGACGATTGAATTTTAAGTGCGAGCGGATTCAAATGGGATGCCAAGTAATATGTGTACCAAATTTGGTGTGAATCGCTCCGGTACCTTCAGAGGGGTAGAGGGCACAAAATTTGGTCTTACGAGATACCGAGCGAGCGACGACTAACATCCAAGTATATAAGTTATATACATTTTTGGATTCAGAGCGATGAGACAAACACTTTTTCCAAATGAAATTTTTTGATCCGAGAATGCTACAGACACACGACCGAATGCTTTAGCCTCTTCGGTACTTCGTACGGCGAGCTACAAAGAAGTACTCTCCATGGCGAATCAGAGAAGGTGAAAACGTGTATATCCATTGAAATATCGAGTTCGTATTTTTCTGTGATCCCTATACTTACTTATTACTTCGTAAAAGAAAATAAGAATGACCCAATATAACAGCAAATTCGGTTGAATTTGCTTCTTAATGCGTTTAAAGTTTTGACTACATATCTCATTAGCGCCCCGGCGCGCGAAAGCCGATTTTTCTCGGTCTGTTTAAAATCGCTGTTGAATTGGAAATGTTTTGAATATTTACATGACATTTTAGGAGAACGTTCTAAGTTATAATATAATCGAAATATGTAACAAAAATATATTTTTTGAAAGTTGTTAACAGTTATACCCCCCTTCAAACTGTTCGATACCATATTTTTCACTTATATTGAACAATATATTTACAAATTTTTAGCGTTTACAGTGATCCAAATTCAAAATAATTTATGGTACACGTTAAAAATATCAAAATATATGGATGTACATACGTATTATTTTATTGAATAAATTATTTTAAAAACTATTTAGGTGCGTATTTATTTTTGCTAATTTAATCAACAATTTTTAATGAAACTATAATGCAAATTTTACAATGTAGATTGCTGTCCAAGGATTCATTACACGCATTAAGCATTGTCACCTTTTCTTCTTTTTCTTTAAATTTGGATTTTCATTGAATTAACGAAATCGTCTTAGTATACAAATGTAGGCAACCAAAGTATCTCAAAAGCTATAATGACAAATGTTAAGTAGTGCGGTTCAAATACGGGAATGTGGGAAAGAATACGGACACCGTAGACATTTAGTCTACGATTTATTTACAAAAACGCTACCTAAAATTTCATTCATCATTGCAACATCGCTTATTATGTCACCTGAATCTTTGATCTGTCGTGCCACATTTTCTACATTGGCATATGGTGTGCCATATGTTTTGAATTAAGATTTATTAAAATAGTAAGGATACACAGCTTTATACAATAAGTCAAAATAATAACTAGAAACAATATACAAAGCCAACTAACTTCTCTTATTTAACACTATAGATCTGATCTTAACGCGCATTTCATTTGAAATTTCCACTGTTGATAGTTTTCACCATCGAACTTATTAACGTTATCAACTTTATCCGCCATTTCTTTTGATATACTTTATAACTTTTTATTTATTGTCTTTTAAAACTGATTCACTAAGGTAGTTGTCCGATATTTGGGCCCATAGCCTGTTGTGAATTATTCCTGAAGCCTTAATGTACTAACTAGTTAATAAAGAAAATCAAAAGATAAGTTTAGAAAGAAACTGTTTTATTTTATATGAGGATTTCTATTTCAATACATTTATTTAATATCTGTAGCCTTGGTTACTTCTATGGTAACTATTGACAAGAGCTCAACTTCAACAATGATATCAATGAAGATTGGACCGTATATGATATGGGTACATGGTGTCTACGGATTAACCTATCATAGGGTAGAACAATATAAAACATTAAAATAAATAAATTCGGTTACTGAATGGGTAAGAAAATCGAGTGAAGGCCACGCCAGCTTATTTAAAATGCTAGTATCGAATAACAACAAGTATAGGTGGCAAGCACCAATAACTTAAGCTCGCCATATTATCTGTTGAGGGATTTTTTTTTTCGTTTTACAAAGAAAACAGTTTCTTAACCACAGGTTATTAAAGAAGGAAATATATTTATAACCACTGAATTTTGAAATGATAAAATGAAATAGAATATAATCTCATTGTTACTGATTGATTGAAATTTTGCGTTTGTATCTACAAGATTTCTTCATATTAGTAACTCAAAGGCCATAAAAAAAAGTTTAGGTACAACGCACCTATGCGTTCAGCTCACCGTTTGGATGGAATCAGCGAAAAACAAACTGATTTTTAATGACGAATACATATTTACACACACTAATTTTTGAAAAGTATCTTGATTAATAGTTTCATAAACATGAACATGAATTAAATGATGTGTCATCTAATTCATAATGGATCCTTGCAAAATGTTCATATTTGTGCAAACAGCATAGCCGAAGAGTAATACAAATAGCGAATATAACAATATCGGTGATGCAATGCCATCTATTGCTGGCTAAATTAACTTTATATTATTTTTAACAATTTTTATGGTTTTTACGTTTACAATCACCAAAAAAATGTTATAGATATAAAAACCTTACAATTTTTTTAGATTACTTTGAAATACTCCAAAGAAAATTATGCAAATTTAAAAATTCAAAATTGTAATTTTTAATAATTTACCAATATAAAGAAATCTTGTCGACATAAAATATCTTAGAATATTGTGTAGAATTATTCTTAGGGTTGCATTAAGGACGGCTCCGAATTTGGGGCCCTGTAACTCTATAAGTATTCAGGCGATTGAATATTAACGGATTCAAATGGGATACCAAATAATATGTGTAACAAATTTGGTGTAAATCGCTTCGGTACCTTCAGAGGAGTAGAGGGCACACATTTGGTCTACGAGCGAGCGACGACTAACATCCAAGTATATAAGTTATATATATTTTTGGTTTCAGGATGACGAGACAAAACTTTGATGGATTTTTTTTTTCGAGAATGCTATAGATCCACAACCGATTATTTTAGCTCTATTTTACTTCGTACGGCGAGCTAAAAGGAATTTATTTTTGAGCAGTAAAATTGTTAATTAACCAACTAATTAGCAATAAAGGAGATCTAAATTTTGATTTTCTTTGCATGTGTTTGTACAAACTTGACTTAAAGTTGACATTACCCTGCCTTTTGAAGAAAGGGTTGGAGCAACAAAATTGAGAATAGAGAAACAAAGGAGCATTAAATTTACCTATATTAAGCAATCCCCCCCACCACATATTTTAATTCAATTATTTATTTATTTATTTAGATTTACGAGGTATTTATGAGCTTTTATATTTCCTTTGTTAAAAAATTTGTGCTCTTTCAGCAGCAGCACAATTTGTGCTTTTTGTTTAGGCCGAAACCATTAAAATAAACTAAATATAACACCCATTCTGTTAATTCTACATCAAATAATTGAGACAGGTTGATTACAATCACACATTAACAGAGTTATTTATAAATGATAACATAGACTTCACCACACATGAGTATTGCCAATCAACAAGCTTATTATGAGCTGTCTGAAAATTTTATTCACGATTTTCTGGTTTACTCCCCTTTGCCACCTTTAACAGATGAAAATAAATATTAAGTTGAAAATTAGGTGTAATTTGTTTTGCTGTCTAAATATTGACAGGCGCAGGTGATCCGATTTATTAAGCTACAAGCGAATCCATGGCAACATAATCAAAATATTTATGATTTGGATATTCTTTTCAAAAATAGGAGGTGCTCATTTAGGGCATATACAAGTCTTAGGTTTGAAGTTTTATAATTTTACGTTCGACAGTTTTGGGTCTAGGCGAAACACTAACGTCATTCCGTTGAAATTTCAAGTTCGAATTTTTTTATGATTATAAGACTTACTTATTACTTCGTAAAAAAAAGTAAAAAGAAAATAAATAATCGGTTTTGAGTTATTGGAGTTGGAACTTTTAGCGTCTAGTAAATGGACTAATAAGACTAACAATATATCAATATATTTAATAGTACACATGACAAGAGAGTGTGATTATAATTTTAAATATTTAAAAATTGTATGCAGAACACAATTGGTTCGGTATTTAATTTCATACAACATAATCATAACACTAAATAATAATCGTAAGTAGTTCACATATCCGGTCAGTACAGCTCGAATATGTCTGTAATATTAATATTTTCAATGTCATCTTCAACACCACCGCCTTTTATTATTAAATACCTCAATCGCACTATTCGTTCCGTTCATATAATACGAATATACGGTATAAGTGCGAATATTACGCTATGCATCGTGGATGTTTATTTGAACGCGTAGTAAATGAAAACTGCGAGGACATAACGAGCAATATATACATTCTTAGCTAAGAGATAAATTAATTTCAACTAATGCTGTATTCACAGCGAACCATTTAGTAATTAAGGTTAGAAATTACAAATATGAATCTAGTTTGTATTATGACAAGCAATGCTAGCTTTCACAGCAACAAAATTAACACAATTATTTATACATTTTGTTGCTGTGAACGTTAGCATTGTTTGTCATAAATCAAACTGGATTTGTTAATTAAAATTTCAAAGCTTAATAACTAATTGTTTTGTTACGAATATACATAAACAGCACTACCTTGTGTATTATATGTTATAATAATTTTAATAAGAATAAGCGGCAAGTGTTGAAGGATACGGCTTATTTATTTAATACAAATGGCAATGAATATTGGTATTTTTACAAATTTGAGTTTAGATTTATTAAATATATAAATGATACATAGTAAAACAAATGCTCATGACGACATGTGGTTTCAGCAGGACCGTGCCACATGTCATACCACCCGTGAAACATTGACGGTCTTGCACGAGTTTGCTCCTGGTCATGTCGGAATTGGCCGCCACGCTCTTGCGATTTAACACCTTTGGAACTTTTGACTGTGGGGTTATCTGAAATCACAGGTTTATGCTAACAAGCCTGCGACTACCGAAGCATTGAAGTCCGAAATTAGATGATCTACCAATGAAATACTGCCACATGTATGCAATAATGTTATTGCAAATTTTGCCAAAAGAGTACGCATGTGCCAGCAAAGCCATGACGACCATTTACAAGTTATTGTGTTCATGCATGATTCCGAAATATATACATTATAAATCAATAAATATTTCAACTTTGCTACAGAAAACCATGTTTTATTGAACCTTAATATCTTGCGCTCTTATGTGCACAATTATAAATTTTTATAATCATATTTTTTCCGCCCAGACATCGTATCAATAAATTTTCGTTAGATAGTTCTTCATATATTGGCCTCAAATATTTCTCTACATGTGGATTGAGCCTTGTAGGTTGATTGTATTCCTGCAAAGTACCTGCAGTCTCGGCCTTGCGATAACCGCACCATGTGGCGGCTCCAAGCGCGCATTTTTAATGCTGCCGATATTAATTTGTAGAACACAAATGTTCATAAGTTGCCCATATTGATTTTTTCATGTTATCTGTAGAATTTACTTTTCTTCTTATAGCAAGCCCATAATATTTAGTAAGTTTTTTAATGAGAATGTTAATCAGTTTTCCTTAACCACCAAGGTAATGGTTTTCATTATTAGCGTTGCGAAGTCTCGTGCCCATTATTTTTCAACTATTAAATTCACGTGTTTAAAAATTTGTATAAGACAAGAAGTAAAAGACTTTTTCTAAGCTCGTGACTGGAGCTACCCGGTAATTATAATGCATCATAAATATGTTTTTTTTACATATCTGCATATACGTTAAAAGTATAATAAACGTTTGCGTTTTTTGTAATAAAAACGTTCTAATGTCACACCAACGAAACGTTATTTAAATATTGGTATGCTATGTAATAACGAAAGTATTATTGAGTTTTATTTACATTTAAGCAGAGTAACACAAACATTTGTTTTATGTGGTAACATAATTGTAGCCAAATTGTTTATTTTATGTATAGATTAAATCGTTTTTACTATTTGATATAATGTTTTAAATACATTTTACTTAAAACTTGCAAAAGATAATTTTCAGAATACTTAAATTAAACTTTTTCTTACTTTATTATTATTTATTTTTTAAGGGAGGGATAATGACTGTAGTCGTAATATGACATTGTGTGAGCCCGGAGTGAGTGTATGGTGGTGAGAAACTAGATACATTTACAAATATCCATGCCGGAGCAGGGATTCGAAGACTAACCGTCAGAACCAGCTGAAACAGATGGTACCTCCCAATGTTTATAGATGTAGAGGTTCTCTCAGGCTGGCAATTGGTTGGCCAAATTATGACGCGTCGCGTGACCCTACGTTGGCGCGATGTATGTATAGTACATTACTAAACAAAGGCAAATCGCTTCATTAATACACTATTTTTATAATTACTTGGTACATAGTTATTTAAAATGTTTAATTGAAATGAATTTCACTCAGTATACAAAATCTATAAAAATGAACCAACTGTTAAAACATACACAAAATATATATTTTTTAAAACTTGAACTGTTGCTGAACAAATCTTACTTTACAAATCGTTATACAGAAACAGTACAGTTATTAACTGATAAATTAGGTACAATAATATAATCCATAAATGGGTATTTTCGAATATAATTTTATTTTATATTTCAAAGATTATTTATTATTTAACAATTTATTATATTATTTTTGAAATCTTGTTTTCCGTGGCGCTACTCGGTCGTTTTAATAATCTATTATGTCTTTTTTCTAATTGTTTACTTTCTTCTTAGGCATTCAAATAATTAATACGAATAAATGTTCGTTGTTTTACAAAAGTATGAATTATTTCTATTTTTGCTGTTGGAAAACGCTTAGAAATTATATGTGCCACTTTTTTAATAATATTAGCTTCTTTTGTTATAGTTCCGTTTTCGTGATTTTACTAAAATACTTTTTCAAATGTTTTTATTTGATTAATTAATTTTAATGACGGTTCTACTATACGATAATTGGTGTCCACGATGATAATAATGAGGGATTATGTAATTCTCTTTCTTCATATGTATGTTTGCCAATTTCAGGGAAAGTATTTTTTTATGTTTTCTTGCAATCCACCCAGCAAGATATTTCATTGCTAGTAAATATTGGAATTTCATATGGATTAGATACTGTCGCTTGAAGCTAATAATTTGCCAATTAAGTTATAATAAATTAATAAATCCATATAGAATATATAAATATTATCAAAATACTTACGAAAGCAACGTGAATAATTAGAATTGTTACGTAGATAGTATAACAAAATAAATACGAGACGCAATAAGCCTAACTCACAATAATGTTTTTTTTTTATATTTAGGAGAAGAATACATACTTATCTCAAGTAAATAAAATATTCAAATTAGTATAGTAAAAAGATTTACGATATATATAAGAAAATATATCATAGGTATTATTAAATTAAATTGTAAATATTGCAAGACACTTGAAATAAGCATTCGCTTTGTTCAAATAGATCTTCAGTGACCATACTACCTTAAAATTTAATACAAATCTTAATAAATTATACTACAATTTTAAATATAGGTATATTTGATTACAACCATCGAATTATATGTAGAAACTGCGCTAAAGCGAATAATATCGCAGCTATCCTCTATATTGTTGTATTTGATAAGTTTACAGTAAACAATTCAAAAATAACCCAACGAAAAAGAAAAATTGGTCATATATGTAATTGTTAAAAGTGTGCTGCTTCGTTGAGGGCGAGTTTCACCCAACTCAAGGGGTAAAAAAAAGTGAAAAATTTCATTGTACGCGTAAAACGCACCAACGCGTAGAGCTCGCCCTTAGGTAAAATATACGTTGCGAGCAGTGGTTTTTAATTATTATGGCCTTTTGGTTAACAATTTGAAAATATGTTATAGGTGTAAAAAGACTTACATTTAATATTAGATTATATTGATAAAAAAAAAAAAAATTAGTTCATACTTTAAAATTCAAAATTATAATATTTAATCATTTTTTTCGGGCTTTGGGTTAACAAAATGAAAAAATCTTGTAGATAAAAAATATCTTAGAATTTTTAGTAGAATTTTTAAGTGTTTCAATTATTTTTATAAGGGCAGTATTAAGGGGGGCTCCAAATTTTGGGGCCCTATAACTCGGGAAGTATACGGGCGATTAGATTTAAACTGCGAGCGGATTCAAATGGGATGCCAAGTAATATGTGTACCAAATTTGGAGTGAATCGCTTCGGTACCTTCAGAGGAGTAGAGGGCACAAAATTTGGTCTTACGAGATACCGAGCGAGCGACGACTAACATCCAAGTATATAAGTTATATACATTTTCGGAATCAGGGCGACGAGACGAACACTTTTTCTTAATGAAATTTTTTGATCAGAGAATGCTACAGACACACGACCGAATGCTTTAGCTTCTTCGGTACTACGTACGGCGAGCTAAAAATGTTTGTCTCGTCTTCCTGAATCCAAGTATATGATATACTTGGATGCTAGTCGTCGCTTGTAAGATCAAATTTGTGTCCACTACACATAATGATTCACACCAAATTTGCTATATATTTGGCATCCCATTTGAAACCGCTCGCAGTTTAAATTCAAACACCTGTTTACTTTCCGAGTTATAAGACCCCAAAATATGAAGCCCCCGTAATACTGCCCTAACAAAAATTATGAATACATCAAAATATTCCTTTACTCAAAGATATTTTATATCAATAACATTTCTTCATTTTGGTAACCCAAAGGTCATACAAAAATAAATATAATTTTTTATTTGAAAATTTGCATTATTTTTTCTTCTTTGTGTATAAAAAGAAAATACAAAATATAGTACGACTCTTTAGTTCAATAACATTTTTAAAATTTTTAAACCCATAGGTCTTTATAATTGAAAACAATTAATTTAAATTTGAATTTCAAGCATGGAGTAGCAGAGGGTAGTTCGCTACTCGCTACGCATATATTACTTATAACGCAAGGCATTCATACCTAATTTTGTTTTTTCTTGCTCAGCGATAAAATAATTAAATCTCCAAATTACAAATTCATATTTTCTTTTCTAAATTAAACCTTGAGATCCTTGCTAGCAGGATGGTTAACATTATTGGACAATTTGAGGGACTATACTTAATCAACTTTATAGGTAATATTTTGTATTATACATAGAATAATCGATTGATCTTATTTTTGAAAAATTGTTGCTAAACATAGGGCAATTGAATATTAATTAAGTTAATATTTATCTAAATTAAAGTTAGGTGAGCAACTATTACACAGTTTGAATTTGCAAAGCAAAAACTAGTTGTCTATAACAATAATCGTAGGAAACTCATATAGCAACTGTTATTACTTTCTCTTACAAAGTAATAAGGGTTCACCGAAATAATCGAAATCGAGATTTCAACGGATATACACGTATTCACCTTCCCTGAATCGCATGTGACTATTTTCGGAATGACGTTGGTGTGTCTGTGAGCGCTTTAGTGCCGAAACTGTGTAAAATTGTGAAACTTCATATTTAAGACTTGTATATGGTCTTCTATTTTTGAAAAGAACATTCAAACCGGAAGTGCATATTTACTCTATGCATTTTTTGTTCTATCTCCAATAACACTTGCACGGCTGTACTTATGACAAAAATAGTTATGCTCATAATGAAAGTTATTAATATTTCGCACACTTGTGTTTGAAAAGTTTCTTTAAAAAATGTCAATCAGTTACGAGAAAGCCGCTATGGAAAATCTTTAAATTCCTATTTATAGTGTCATGGAAATGCATATGTACGAATTTTTCTTATAGTTATCAGGTTAACTATACCTGAATTTTTTTTTGACAAATTAACCAAATATAAATAATGTATGTCAATGTGCACGGATTATCAAAAATTGATTGACTGAGAAGGTGAATTTTAATGGATCAACAACTATGTTTCATATTGAAGGAACAATATTTGATAACATTAAAATAATAAGCTAATTGGTACAACTTCAGGATACTACTGTGGGGTATTCGTATTATTTAACAGTTTGTTTGGAATATATATTTCTAATGAATACTACGTAAGAAAGTTTTGTGTTGACCACAGTCGTTTTTTTTTACTTGATATGCAAATCGTGCCATAGGCTTGCAAACTAGTTGTGACTTGCGAATTAGTGAAAAGCAAAATTGATGATACATAATATTTGTTTCACAGTTTATAGAATATATACAGCGTGTATCGTTCAACAGTATAATCGAGGAAAATTGTAGTTTTACTTTACACCCGTATATGTAAACAGAAGTGATGTGTGTTGAACATTGTGCGCGAGCGCAGGACAATTGAATAAAAGTGAAACAATTATAACGTGAAGGAAGCGTTGACAAGTGAC
Organism: Leistus spinibarbis; assembly: GCA_933228885.1. Classification (NCBI taxonomy): domain Eukaryota; kingdom Metazoa; phylum Arthropoda; class Insecta; order Coleoptera; family Carabidae; genus Leistus; species Leistus spinibarbis. The sequence goes on from OW121791.1 coordinate 11,874,188, forward strand.
GGTTGTGTTGCGACCAGCGGATATCGGATGCAAAGCTATCGTTAATCACATATATTCACAATATAATATGCCATCAACCACTCTTAAATAGAAGAAAATTATTTAATGTAAAATCGATCTTTGGTCATAATGGTACTGCATGTATGTAGCAACTAGTGGCAACTAGATGCAAAGCGAAAAGATTCTAGAGCTCTCTAAAATATATTTTGGAAGCAGATGTTGATTATTGATTCAATTTAAGCAAAATTATCACTAAGACATTTCGAACTATATGTGCAAGGAAAATTTAGAATATTGCTTTAATTTTAGTAGAGGGCCGATTTAAGATATATTGAAAAATATTTGGAAGGAAGATTATTGCGGAAAGATTTGAGTAGATAAGAAAACCAATATTAAAGGATGATTCAGATTGTGATTCAATATAATAGCAAGATGTAAATATCATTGGAAGGAATATTATTGCGAGTCAATTTGAGTGGTATTTAAAAGGAACATTTAGAAAAGTGATTTAATTTAACAAAAAACAAAAAAAAAAAAAATTTGGGAGATTTTGGAAATATATGTGGATGGAAGATTTTGGCGTGGTTTACAAATTACATTTGGGAGGAACATTTAGAATAGTAGTTCAATTTATGTAAGAAGATAATCGAGAGTAGATTAGGGAGGTTTTGGAAATATATACTCTAGGAAGATATATAAAAGTTACTTAAGAAGAAAGAAGAGATTTAATTAATTTAAGATTGCTGGAAAAATGTGCAAAGCTTAAAAATTAATGCAATATAACTTATTCTTCATTTGAAAATACACAAGTTGAAATATCTCTACATTAATTGAAAACCCATTTATGATGAACTATTACTCTTTAATAATATGCGTAACGATTTCGAAGATTGAATAAATAGAAAACCTTCTAAGATTCAGATGAATCTAGCAGTTTTCAAAATTATCCTATGTCACGGTCTAAAGAGGAAGAATTCAGCTATTTGGGCAAACACTAAAATACTGGCCATTCAATAATTAGCATACATACTAATTAGGTAATTGAATAATATTTCAAAAAATTTCGTAATGGATTCAACCGGAATCTACGAAAATCTACCCTTACGTGTCCCATCCGAAATTACCGAAAACATCCAGAATGGCAACACCGAACTGAACCACCCAACATCACCAACTCACGCTCCAACAAGTGTTCCAACAAAAATAGTTTCCAGTACTTTAGGACCAGATGGTCTAGTGCATAAACAAACTAACAATAACCCGGTCATTTCTATTCCAATGACAAAAAATCGTAAAAGTACCTCGGAATTACCGAAAACGTCGTCGTTGTATTTCCAAAACTTGCTCGCGAAAATCAAACCGAAGTCCTCAACGCGCAGCAATTCGCTTGAGTTGTGTGAGCGGAAGAAGCGACAGGATAAAGATGACAATAAACAGAAAATGGAGGAAAATCAACGAACGTCACCGACTACCAGTGAGGTGCAGAAAGGTGAGGACGTCATGACCGAGAGTGACATGATTCCGATGACGTCGGGTCAGAAGTCGGTGAATCAACATAGCACGTCTACGTCAGGATTCGATGATGGATATGGCAGTTGTAACAGTTCACCGCATGGATCGGGTAAGTGCATTTTAATACGATTTTATTTTGGGTAGTATACAAGTCCAGAGTTACTGTGGTAATGTGGTACAAGACAATATTTATAATAATGTGTAGTACTAGTACTACTTGGACCTGCTTCATCTATGATGTTCAAAGTACAAAATGTAAATTCACTGAACAAATAACCTCTAAACTACATAATAACATTTAAAATGAATCATAGAAATAAGAAACAAGTATACATTTGCATCAAAACGAATTCAAAACTAACGCTAGTATAGGAAAATGCATGTACGATGCTAGAGCAAATAAAATTTGTGACGTTACATTTGCTCTATCTCTTTATAGTAGGTCGTTTTCGCGCGCTGTTGAAATTGATGAAAGTTTTTAATTTTTTTTCGTATATAATAATAAAAAATGTCACACAGATAATACACACTTTTTTAGCATTCACTATTTTATTATATAACCTCTGTTTACATTCGATGCACAATACTTTACGACTTGCCCTAAAAATACATATATTCTATTTAATAAACGGATATAGTTATAAAACATGTATAATTTAAACACTTCCTAACAATGAACTTTATAGTTTTTATATTATTTGAATAATAAACAATATGGAGATTCCATTTATATATTTTTTGAATGTTGTCCACACTCCTATTGTACTAGTTACGAGAATAATGCTATGAAAAATCTTAAAACTCTTATTTATATTGTCATGGAAATGCATTTGTGAGATTTATTTTAAAGAAATCTATGAAGATCTTTTAAGTCAAGAAAGTTTTTTCAAACTGTGAGCCCAGGGGCTATAGAAGAAAAGTAAGAATAAATAAAACAGATTTTTTTAAATTATATAACATTTTATATTTATAACATTTTTACAGATTGTGAACCTATATGCCAAAGAAATTAATATTAATAATATTGGAATTTAAAATGTTGTTGATTGATTGATTGTTGGTGATTGCATCAATAAATGATGTACTCGAACAATGCTATCGTTTTTATTATTATATTTCATGTGATTATTACTCTCCGGTACGGCGAGTTGTAAGCACTGGTGCTTGTACCAAAGCTTGTTCTTTTTTTGTCAATTAGGCAAGCCACTGATGATTCTCATGATTTTGGAGTCGCTAAATTTTAATTTACAATCTTCTTATACTCATCGAGTTATGGTATGTCCCTAACCTTAGAAAATTCAAAATGGCGAATTCGATATGGCGGGTCGGAATTCTGAAGAGAATAAATTAACAATATTGCTAATAGAAAAATGATTTCACAGAGAAGAAATAAGATATCGGAAAAATTCAAATTGCATTTTAAAGGGGAAAAAGTAGTAATTTCATAAATTGCAACGAGCTTTGTAATGAAAAATTAATTCGCGGTGTAATATAATCCAGAATAAAGCGAAGAGTTGTGTTTTTTACATCTTTAGGTTAGGTTATCTTGAAAACCTGATAGGAGGGTGCAATTCTGAAGTTGGATTCGGACCCAGCACACCAAAAACCTTTGGAAAGTACAATGATCAAATACAATTTACAAAAACTTTGTCGGCTTAAAATAACTTAGAATATTTAGTAGAAAATATTAAAAATGGACTTAATTAGTATTTAGGAGGGTTCCAAATTTTTCATTAAAATCGGCCTAGTACCTTCAGAATAGATACGTCCACAAAATTGGTCTTACGAACAAGCGAGCGAGATAATCCAATAATATAAGTTATATACATTTTCGTTATCAGAGTCACGAGACAAAAAGGTTTTATATGTAAATTTTTTTGATCCGAAAATGTTACAGACACAACCCCACTATAGCTAATAGTAGTAGTAGTAAAAAGTTAAGTTCATAATGAAATATATTAATATTTCGCCCAACTATTGTTTTTTAAAGTTTGTTCAAAAAATGTTCCAGTTACGAGAAAACTGCTGCGGAAAATCTTAAATATCTTATTTGTATTGCCATAGTTATGTAGTTAGATAAGAATCAACATCTATAATAGGTTAAATCCTGTATATCTATTACGAATACATATTTATGGATAGTTCATTAAAATGGACTAAGCACAGTATTTAGGAGGGCTCCAAATTTTGAGACCCTGTAACTCCGGCCCTGTATAGACGATTGGATATACAATGCGACGGGATCTTCAAGAGCTCCGAATATATATATATATATATATATATATATATATATATATATATATATATTTATATATATATATATATATATATATATATATATATATATATATATTTATATATACATAACTACTTTTTACTCCAGCTTTATTATATTTACTTTTGGTTCTTCTGACTGATAAATATTTATTTATATTAGTAGTCTTAAAAAGAAAAAAAAAATTAAGTGTATTTTACAGCGCAATCCTCCATGGGAATATTCAATTTGATACGTACTTCTATATATTTTACTAACAATGTTCATGCAGATTCCTTGTAGTACATTTTTCTATCATATTAAAATAAAATAGAAAAGTATAGAATTTCACATCTCAATTTTTGTTATAGTTTCACTGGCAATATTTCTAGATTAGACGGGCCTCATAATTAATAATGCCTATTATTTGATTACCGTATGAACATATATAAACAAACAACAGTCATATTGCACTCGCACAAACTCCGGCCCTGTATAGACGATTGGATATAAAATGCGACGGGATCTTCAAGAGCTCCGAATATATATATATATATATATATATATATATATATTTATATATTCATACATACATATATATATATATATATATATATATATATATATATATATATATATATATATATATATATATATATATATATATTTATATATACATAACTACTTTTTACTCCAGCCTTATTATATTTACTTTTGGTTCTTCTGACTGATAAATATTTATTTATATTAGTAGTCTTAAAAAGAAAAAAAAAATTAAGTGTATTTTACAGCGCAATCCTCCATGGGAATATTCAATTTGATACGTACTTCTATATATTTTACTAACAATGTTCATGCAGATGCCTTGTAGTACATTTTTCTATCATATTAAAATAAAATAGAAAAGTATAGAATTTCACATCTCAATTTTTGTTATAGTTTCACTGGCAATATTTCTAGATTAGACGGGCCTCATAATTAATAATGCCTACTATTTGATTACCGTATGAACATATATAAACAAACAACAGTCATATTGCACTCGCACAAACGAGAATGCTGAGATCTAGTGGTCGACCCGAGATATTGCTATTACAGAATATTACAGTTACAGTGACAAAATCCTAACTGGTAATCGGCACCAGACCTAACGAATTGATGGTCTGACAACTGGTAGTGGGTCCTATTTCGGTTGTCGTTTTAGGCCATATATCTGTTATTCTGTATATTATACTTTTCTCTGATAATATACCGATTATAAACCAACCAGAAATAACCGATAGTAGATAGGGACAGGACAGGACATTTTGTCTATTTCTGTTTCTCTACGCCAAGAGGTTAGATTTGGGTAGGCACATGACCGCATTTCGTAAAGGACTCAAACTTCTACATAACTATGAATTTATTACATATTTCAAGTAATTTCTCATTTTTTTTCTAGGGGGGGGGGCAGGACAGGACAACTTCTGCGTGACCAATCACCAAATATTTTTCTGCCTTGCTCCCAAAATTATACTTTAAGGAGCAGTAAAAATTACTTAGTTCTTCTAACACTCAACCTACGCTCTCCCGTGCCGCCACTAGTACTTTCCGTGATGTGAGTTTCTGCACAAATTTAGTATCAAAATTTACTTCTCAACTGAAGTAGCTACATACATACGTTTCGTTCTGTCGGTAGGTTGTAAAGGCGCGGGGAAACCAATCAAATAACAATGTTGTATTTAAAAAATATTATTTATTTATCTTGTTCCGGTTCAAAACATTTGAGCCCGCGTGGAATTCTTCTTCTAACTATTTCTTGCAGAATACATTCATTATAGAAATGTATTAATTTATCCTGCATTTTATTTTGCCAGCAATCACTTTCTCTCTCAATTTTTTCAATATGCAAGTCAACTTCATCATTTCTGTAAATTATAAAATAACAATATTCCCTATCTGATATTTGAAACTGACCTTGTATCTAAAAGTAAATGCGACAAAATAAAAATTTCAACAATTATGTGATTTATCTTACTTGGAAGTAATAGTCGTGGCTCTTTTTTAATTTAACTTCATTATTTCTTAATTCTAAACAAATATTTTTGTTTTTTAATTCTGCCTTCATCGGCAATTTAGAGCCGGCTAAACTATACATGCATTTAATTTCAATGATGCCATTGTCATTTATCAAGCCTGTAATATGTGTATGTATGTATATATAAATGTGTGTGTGTCTGTATATATATATATATATATATATATATATATATATATATATATATATATATATATATATATATATATATATAATAATTATAAATTTGTGTGTATCTGTATATCATAGGGCTATTTGCTAACCATCCGGAAAAGCACCCAAAAATCCATATTTAGTATCTATAAATATTCCACTTGGTGCACTCACTTTTTCAATACATAATTTGTGTTTTTGTATACTATAATTATGAATTTATATATATATATATATATATATATATATATATATATATATAAATATATATAAATATATAAATACATATATATATATATATATATATATATATATATATATATATATATATATATATATATATATATACCATATATATATATATATATATATATATATATATATATATATATATATATTTATATATACATATATATATATATATATATATATATAAATATATAAATATATATATATAAATATACATATTTATATATATATATATATATATATATATATATATATATATATATGTATTTATATATTTATATATATTTATATATATATATATATATATATATATATATATATAAATATGTATATTTATATATTTATATATTCGTACATTCGAAATTCTTCGTCCGTTCCCCACGCATTACTCAAATCATCAATTGAATCAAGTGTCATAAGTTTTGGACTAGCTTCAAATTGCGTCTCATTTCTTTTTGGACAAATTATAAGATAAACAATAATTCGAACAATGTTATTATACAAATTAACTTTAGTTTAGTTAATTTTAAGGTATAGTAGGAATACCTGTTCGAAATATCTATCGCTTCTAAAACATCAGATTCTAAATCTATAAGTGGCCGTGGTGGTGAATAAGTATTAATAATACTTATCACTGTTAGTAAGAAATTTTTTCCATCTTAATTTCGCAGCTTTCGAGGCTTTAGAACGTTTAATTCTACGATTCAAACGTCTTCGAGTCGGGGCCATAATTATTAAACTGCGCTACACTGGTCTATGCTTTGATATTAGCAAGCGGAAGAAAGTTTGATATCTAATACGTACAGCAGAGCCTCTCACGGACAAACCCTGAAACTTTTAACATTGAGTCTTATGGACGATTCTTTTATCATTGTTTTTGTCGATTATATATAATTAAGAATACAATAATTAGACTCATTTTAAAGATTATGACTACCTTAGAGCTCTGAGACATGATTCCGCTCAATTCGGTTCTATTAAACCAAATAAAATGAGGTTCAAAGTAGCAGCTAAAACATGCCATGGTTAATAAACACTTATATTATTTATAATAATGATTTAGCAGTTCATTTTCTATTCAGAGCAATCAAGATACATCATAGAATCAGTGTACTAAAGGAATTATCATTTGATTACTTGTGTGTTGAGATAATTATGGAAATATTTCACTCATTTGTATCAAGACTTAAATTGACATTTTTACGCGACCTTAACCTCTAGAACGCTCTATCTGTTTCATTTACTGCTATTCATCCCTATTGTTATTGATGTGCCGGTAAAACACTTAGTATTACCACATAAGCACATGGTTTTGAGCGCGCAAATATGAACTAGTATTTTTGAAATTAAGAAAAGAGAAATGGGGTACACACCTTTGTTTATTTTTTTCATACATATTTAATCATAAGCGACTTGAAGTAAATAATGATTATGAAAATATACAACATAAAGATATTGAAAATACTTTTTTTTTAAAGTAACTAAAAATAAATGGGATCACTATTGCAGGTAACATATTGAAAGTATCCCCGGGACAGGGACAGGTCAGGACATTTTGCCTAGTATTTAGCCTGCCTGCTCTTTTTAAATTGTATTTTACAAATTGTAATTTGAAATATCATTAGAGAACGTTTTGTTATACTAAAATAATACCAAAAGTTGTCACGATATATACTAAAAATATGTTCTTTGATCGTGGGTCATGAAAATGACCTTTTATTTGATACCAATTTTATACTTAATCAATTGTCATCTTCCTTTCTTTCGTTCAATATATTTTTCTGGGGTTGGTTGATAATGTCCAAGGTAGCGTGATGATCCGAGCGCCGCTGTCCCTGTCCCGTGTACCGTATCTCAGGCTTCATCACATAACTGTGCCGGTGGATATTGACGATTCGGAATGCACTAATGTGCAATATTAGGTTTGTGGAATGCACCTATTGGGACGGTGGCATACTATCGCGTCTTAGCCGTCGTCGATATCACTCCACCCGTACTCACACCCAACACGATTCACCCAATTGATGACAAATTAAAAACAGAAATGCGAACCTTCGTACGATCGTGTTTAGGCGTGTGCACAGTTCTTGCACTCGCGTTTATTGCGTCTACCTATATATTGAATCGTGTATGTTTTTCATAGTGTGTAATTCAATAAGAGCACCAATGAAATACTCGAGCATCTAACGGAAGTACATTTTTTTTTGTTAGAATATTTCATTACATCCTTCACGATTTAACTAATCTTGTTAATCTGCTGTCCTTGTTAATAATCAGAACATGCAATAATATTTTTTTATAACTTATTGTATGAATATTTTCGCAATACCAACTCAAATTATCTAAAAAATCTATTGCATGAGTTAGAGAAAATATATTTTAATTAAAAAATATATCAATTAAGAATTTTTGAAAACATTATTTTTTCAAAAAATGAAAAATCGCATTAGAAAATAGCTGTATTACATTTACGAGTGCCTAGTTACAATTAAAATTAACATAATTTCATCACAATCGTAGCATAGATTTAATGGAAAATAGAGCAATATTATATATATATATATATATATATATATATATATATATATATATATATATATATATATATATATATATATAATATTGCTATATATATATATATATATATATATATATATATATATATATATATATATATATATATATATATATATATATATATATATATAATATTGCTATATATATATATATATATATATATATATATATATATATATATATATATATATATATATATATATATATATATATATATATATATATATATATATATATATATATATATATATATATATATATATATATATATATATATATATATATATATATATATATATATATATATATATATATATATATATATATATATATATATATATATATATATATATATATATATATATATATATATATATATATATATATATATATATATATATATATATATATATATATATATATATATATATATATATATATATATATATATATATATATATATATATATATATATATATATATATATATATATATATATATATATATATATATATATATATATATATATATATATATATATATATATATATATATATATATATATATATATATATATATATATATATATATATATATATATATATATATATATATATATATATATATATATATATATATATATATATATATATATATATATATATATATATATATATATATATATATATATATATATATATATATATATATATATATATATATATATATATATATATATATATATATATATATATATATATATATATATATATATATATATATATATATATATATATATATATATATATATATATATATATATATATATATATATATATATATATATATATATATATATATATATATATATATATATATATATATATATATATATATATATATATATATATATATATATATATATATATATATATATATATATATATATATATATATATATATATATATATATATATATATATATATATATATATATATATATATATATATATATATATATATATATATATATATATATATATATATATATATATATATATATATATATATATAAGAACCCAGATGTGAATATATGTTTTGATGTGTGAATGTGTAAACGCTTTTTAAAAAATGCAAATTGGCATAGGCGGGAGTCGAGGGTGGTCGAGGGTCGTAACCATTACACTATGGTTTCTTAATTGATTTTCTGTGTTTACTCAAAACAACTGTCCAATAATCTTGAGTTATTGGTATAGATTTTATTGGCGGGCTAAAATATTTTAGATTGTACAATATTTGGTTTGGGCAATTGTATTTTAACATAGGGCCGTTTATCAAAATTTAAAGTCTACACGAATCAAACGTCATAATGAAATGTCAATGTATTTTTTTGTGAATTTCATTAATTTGAAGATTTGAAGTGTATTTAGTGTGTTGTGTAGTTGACAGATAGTGGCATATGATATAAAATATTGATATTGTATGCTAATGGGCGGAATAAAGGAGTTGCAGGGATGAAAGAAACGTTTTTTAAAAAAGGAATACATGCTCTATAAACTGCAATAAGTTTCATTCGTCTAAACCAAAAAAAGAAATTCATGAAAATAGTCTACATATAGGCGTTAGAAAGATATATGCTCCCTTAATGCTTCCGCGGCTTCCGCAAGATTTGAATTTCGAAGGCGGGATATTAGAATCACATCCTATATTTTGCGGGATCAGCAAGAATTATAACCTCACTTTCTTACTTGTGTAATTTGTATGACATGAATTCAGATATGGGGCAATCATTTGATATATGTATCAATAAGAAAATTGGGTTAATTATGTGATAATATTATGATATTGTGTTATAGTCATTTTAATAATATTATTATAAAAATTAGTACATTTATTAAGTTTGCAGGTCAACATTAATTATTTGTGAATTCTGCGGCATGCGCATGCATTGTGACGAGGTGAATCTCCAATGTCTTAGTTTAATTTATATCAAAATGTGCTGCTACCTAGCCGGATTATTTGATTCAAAAACAAGAACGAATCAAACGCCAAATTATTAAATTTGTTATGTATAAAAAGTTTGCGATATATATTCTTTTAATAAAATTAATTCAACTAAAAAATTAAAACCGTATGTAGGTTTATAATCCTGATTTTTGAAGAATTAATATGATAATCCTATCGATTCATTGCCATTGACAAGCAATACAAAATAGATTGTGATAATTAATTCTAGGAAACTATCCTATTGCACGCGTACAAATGTTTTTTATATATTGTAACCATGCTTTACTAAAATATTACAAAATAAAAATCATCACCCGTTAAAAGTAAACCATAATTCATCGATTGTCAAAATTTATATTACATCGATGAAGAATGAACTATACATGATATGGGCGGTGCCCACGGGTTTACTAATTTATAAAAGGTTTGCAATAGATGTTCTTTTTATAATCAATTCAACTAAATATTTGAAACCGTAACTTAATTTATATATTCTGCATACAATATGGGCACATGGTGCCCACGGATTACCCTAGTTATATATAACCACTGAGAATATTGTGTCTATCCTATTCACGTAAATCTTTAAATTAAACTTCCTAATTTAAAACTCACAAATTTCTTTTTCATTTAATGTTTGAAAGTTAACATTTGTATAACGAACGAATGTCAAACAATAAATAATAAGTAGGTCTATATTTGAGTGTCCCATATTATTTGAAACTATGAAAATAACATATATTATTTATAAACTTGATTAGCTCGTCGTACGATAGTAAATAATTGGTTGTGGCCAACACAGAACTATCTTTTACATACCTAGTTTTAATTTGTCAAAAAATACCCATACTTCACAGTAATACCCTGAAATTGTTTCAATTAGCTTATTATTTTATTGTTTTCAAATATTGTTTCTTCAATATGATACACCGCAAAATGGCATACATTATTTATATTTTGTTTATCGGTCATATATCTTTCAGGCATTTCCATGACAATATAAATAGGAATTTTAAGATTTTCCATAGTCGTTTTGTCGTAACTGATACATTTTATAAAGAAATTTTTCAAACCAAAGATGTGCGAAATATTAATATCTTTAATTATAAACATATCAATTTTTGTCATAGCATTGGTGATAGAACAAATAATGCATAGAGTAAATATGCACATCCGGTTTGAATATTCTTTTCAAAAACATAAGGTTCACATCTAGACTATATATGTAAGTCTTAATTTTGAAGTTTCACAATTCTACGTTCGACAATTTCGGCTCTAGAGCATTCACACACACACGCACACACTCACACACAAACATATACACACACGCACAGAGAGACAGACACACACAAACACAGACGCCACTCCGAAAATAGTCACATTCGATTCAGGGAAGGTCAAAACGTGTATATCCGTTGAAATCTAGAGCTCAAAATTTTTCATGATTGCAATACTTAAGGTGGCATTCACCTTTAGAGCACGAAAGAAAGGCTGTTTTTTGACATTTTTTTCTCAGGGTACGTTCGAGATATTCGCACGCGGTTTTTCATATCGTATTTATTCAACTTTTCTCTTTAATAAGGTATTTTTTAAAGTCGGGTACGTTCAGCCTCGGCGAAGATGTCCAGGTCCAAAGTGGGCAGCTCAATTTAGCATTGGTTGGCACGCGGTAGCATAACTCTTGTCCCAGTTGCTTGAAAAAAAAAAAAAAAAGAAAAGGGTTTTAAAGTATATTAAATTGTCTAGGAATTGACCCTCCGGTGGTCTATTTGGACCATAATTAGCAAAATGGCGACCTGCATTTTTTGTCACTTTTTTTCTCCTTTGGCGGGCTTTAAAAAATATTAACAATTGTCGGACACATTTCGTCGAGAATCAACTCCTAGAGAATTTTATTACCTTTAAGATGCGCTTATCGAGAGTTAAATCGGTTAATTCGTTGTCGAGATATTCTACCGTGCGATTTAAAAAATATGTTTTCGAGAAAAACGCGTTTAAAGTTTCAACTTCAGACTGACGCGCGCGAAAACACCGTGTTTGAGCCAAAACATTGTTTTGTTTAAATCGCAATTTCACATATTTCCAACTCGAATTTCGAAAAACGGCTTCAAAAACCCATAGTTAACACTTCAAAGTGTCCGATTCAGCAAAAAAAATATCGATTTTTTGAATCCGCTAAAGGTGAATGCCCCCTAATAACTACTTCGTAAAAGAAAGTAAAAAGGATATAGGGTTGGGTCATGTGTCTGTATTTTGTAACATTCGCGCATCAAAAAGAATTATTAACAAATAGTGTTTGTCCCGTCCGTAAGATCAACATTGTGGACGTATCTCCTCTGAAGGTACCGGGCCGATTTTAATGCAATTTGAAAAACAATTGATTTCTACGTACGTGAAGTTCCCGTCGCATTTGATATCCAATAACCTGTACAGGACCGGATTTTATGACGACAATTTCTTTTTTCAAATTGTATTGTAATAAATATAAGAAATCTTTTTTTTCAAAAATCATTCAATAAATTACTTGAAAGCCATCTTTTGTAAGTTAAAGTAAAATAGTTTTAAGACATATCATATTGGTCTAGGACAAAAGGCCGACAGTCAAATGACCAAAAGTCCAACATGCACAAAAGGCCGACGTTGACAAATGGCAAATATTGACAAAATACTTAGGATGCTCTTCCAAATGGTTAAAAAAAATAAAATCTGTAATAGCAAGTTAATTTGCTGTGGTAATAGTGGGATTAGGGACTCAATAATTTGGGAAAAATTATTTCATTACAATGTCTTTCTTATAATATTTTTTTTTATGACAACGGCTCTGTGGGATATTTTACTATTAGACCCGGCTAAAAGCCTTTGTTAGAAATATTTAGCGATATATAAGTTAAATATTAGCCCAGATATAGTCCTGTTATAGTAATTACTACATAAAACAGTTTCTATTAAAAATTCTATTATAAACAATCCATTAGATTAAATTCGTTCTACAATTTAAAATTCTATAATATCCAATTTACCATCTAGTTACGATATGGCAAAGTATATCATCATTATCAGTACGTTGCACGTTCAACGCTATAGTTTTACGTGACCCAGAATAAAAATAATATTACTTCGATAGTAATCAAGTGCTCGTTTAAAAATTAATTAACAATTACATCGGCATGACGTACGCAAACTATGATTATTACCCAGTACTAGCGTGCTAAAATTAACAAAATACCATGATTTTAATAAATACCTATATTTAACACGGTCACCCTGAATCATTTGTTGCCGACTTATGCATCATCCATCATAATCCATTATGCCATACACAATTCCACACTCAAATTGCAATATATAAATATATATATATATATATATATATATATATATATATATATATATATACATATATATATATATATATATATATATATATATATATATATATACATATATATATATATATATATATATATATATATATATATATACATATATATATATATATATATATATATATATATATATATATATATATATATATATATATATATATATACATAATTTACAACAATATCTACAAAAACTAATTAAACTATAATGACAATTTGTAATTCAAACATTTTTAAATCCAACTTGAAATTACAGAAAATATTTATATTACTAACGCATTCTGGTAAATGTCATAATCTTTTAATGACAAATACAAAGTATTAAATTTTCAATATATATATATATATATATATATATATATATATATATATATATATATATATATATATATATATATATATATATATATATATATTTATATATTTATATATTTCAATTTGAGTGTGGAATTGTATATATATATATTGAAAATTGAATCCTTTATATTTGTCATTAAAAGTTTATGACATATTACCAGAATAATATAAATATTTTCTGTAATTTTAAGTTGGATTTAAAAATGTTTGAATTACAAATTGTCATTATAGTTTAATTAGTTTTTGTAGATATTGTTGTAAATTATGTACCATATATATTTATGTATATATATATATATATATTTATGTAGTTCGTACAGGAAAACGAATTAACAACAAAAAATATATTAGAAAAATTACAAGAGTATTATCTACCTTATAAGAACGAAACCTATCTCAGATACCTGTTTTTCACTATAACACAAAAAGACGATCAACCAATCGAACAGTTTGTCACGACATTGCAAAGAAAAGCAATAGATTGCGGACTTGGTGACTTAACCGACTCACTCGTGAAAGATAAAATAGTAACCAGGGTAAAATCCGAACAAGTACGCGAAAAACTCCTCAAAACGAAACATTTAGCGCTTCCAATGGTTATCAATATATGCAGAGAATACAAAGAGTCAAGAAAGTAGATCAACGTCATGAAAACTGATAATAAAATAGAAGTCAACGCCGTCGAAGAAAGAAATCGTCATAAAACGAGTAAGAATATAAGTTATCAGAAAACAGGAGATAAAAAATACCAACATTGTGGTAAATCACATGCTTACGCCAAATGTCCAAATTGGGGGAAAAAATGCAGTGTATGCAATAATGTAAATAATTTTGCTGCACAATGTCGAACAACGATGAAAATAAATGCAATAGATGAAGAAAAAACTGGCAGCTTTGAGGATGATGAATATATATAAATACAAAGCGTAATAGTTACTAACAGTATAAAATAGGTAAAAGAATGAACAGAAACTGTCGAGGTGAATAAATCAAAAATCCCATTCAAGTTAGACACTAGATGCAAAGCCAATATAAGCTAAAGAAAACAGACTAAAAACTAATATCGTATACCAAAGACAATTTAGACGTGACGGGAACATGCGCATTGCGGTGTAAAATAAATGGCAGATCAACAAATAACGAATTCTTTATTTGTAAGGATACTGGGCATAGAAACACTGATAGAATTAAATCTGGTTAAAGGAACACATCTATGCAGTATGGAAAACGAAGCAGAAAACATCGTTACCAAATACGAAGACGTATTCAAAGGGACAGGCTGCATCAAAGATGTAAAGTACGAGATAAAACTAAAGACCGACGCACATCCAACAGTAGCATATCCAAGGAGAATACCGCTGCACTCAAACCAGCAGTTAAGAAAGAATTGCAACGGCTAGAAAAACAAGGAAACCTAGTGGATTCATCCAACAGTACTGGTCGCAAAACCAAACTAAGACGTACGATTTTATACTAAATAAGTACGAGGTGTGGCTATAAAATAACGAGACTGATGCTACTACAGACAAACTACACATACGCCAAAATCGTACGACCAACAGTTTTGAAGTCTGAAGCCTTCTCTTTCGATTGCCGCCCTTCCCGTGCCGGTAGACGTATTCACTTGGCCGTGGCATTAATTTGTATAAGATCAGGTTTCTTGTTTTGCCGGAAAAATGATAAGTGTTTTAATAGAGCAACGAATTTTCGTGCAAATTCATATGAAACTTGTAAAAATCGCTAGTGAAACTTAAGGTATTGAATGCTCATCGCGTGCGCGGATTTTTGAGTGGTTTATACATTTCCAAGATGGCCGAGAAGACGTTGAAGATGATTCTCACCCGGGACGCCCTTCCACGTCAAAAACACATACAAAATTGAAAAAACCGGTAATCTGATCCGATCTGATCGTCTGTTAACTATTCGTGCGATTGTATAAACTGTAGGAATTGACAAAGAATGCGTAAGGCAAATAGGTCATAGGTTGTATGTCAGACGTTTCTAGCCAAATATAACATCCCAGTGTTAGATCTAGCGTGATTTAATAAATTAGAACATCTGGTCAGCACAACTCCTTTGTTATTCATTTATAATCCAAACAAAGAAGCTACATGGCCTACAGATGCGAATTGTTATGGACCAGGAGGTGTTCTACTTTAAGAAGGACATCCGGTAGCATATACATCAGCTTCATTAAATGATGCGCAGATTGATAAAGAACTTCTTGCGATTGTGGTGGTAACTATATAGAAAAACAATCAAAATACTAACTGATCACAAACCATTAATTGGACTAATTAATGAACCAATTGATACACTTTCACCCAGAATACAAAGAATGATTCTAGATCTATGGAGATATCAAGTAAAATTAGAATATCTACCTGGCAAACAAAACCATACTGCCGACGTACTATCTAGATATCCACAAAATAACCATATACAAGCAGACCTGTTAGACAACATTGGAGTTAACACAATATTAATTACATCGGACTGGAAGAAATTGCTTCAAGAAGCCACAAGGAATAGTGATGAAATACAATTCATACTGAAATATACCAAGAAAGGCTGGCCGGAGCACAAGTCACAAGTTGATCACCTGGCAAAACCATATTATGAACATAGGTGTGAGGTCAATATGGATGACGACTTATTATTCAAAGGACAATGTATCATCATCCCGAATTCACAAAGACAATTAATGTTAAAAGAAAATCGTAACCAAATCAAACAATTGAAACAAAAAAAAAACAAAAAACCACTTCCAGAACTAACAATAGGCAAACCGGTTCTACTGCAAAAGAAAAATAAGAGATTGGGACGAGAGTGTTATATTTGGTTGTTGTATTTATCTTTATTTATTAATATTCCAAAACTGAATTCTAATTTGTATTATGTTACAAAGTACAAAATACAATTACATAGTTAGTTTATATCTCTGTGCCGCTTCTTCTGTTGGTAATGTTGCAAACTACGTATACCTTAAATTCCAGTGTTCCCATAACATCCTCCCTTTCCTAACAAAATACAAATCTACTCATTAATATATAATTTTTTAGTTTGCTGTCGTGTCCGGGATATCGTCCTGGCTCTCTGTTCCTTTGTTCTTTAGGTGTTCAGGTTCCTTGGCGCTTGCTTGTGGCTGTAACTAGCGACACATTCAGTAATAAATTGTAATAAACCCTTGATATAAAATCACATGTAAAATACATAATAAATATAATACGTAATAATATTTTAATATAAAATATATAATTATCCATTACATAACACGCACCTAGTTTATAAGAAGTATCTAGTACACAAACTTTGATGAGATTTTATCTAATTTACACTATCCGAGTTTCCTACTAGATTATAGTATTAAAACTTGTACTAGTTTCTAGTATGAAACTTGGATAATATAGAACGGGCTTTAGAGTATGGTTTACTAAATAGTTAGAAATGTATCTCTGCTCATTGCATCAATATTGGATTAACACAAAATCTTCTGTGCTTATTTTTCTATTTAACATATAATGCGTCGTGACATTTCTAAATCATAATTTAATTAAATTTAACCCGATGCCACAACCATATTGGTTAAATAAAAATTGATGCAAGGAAATATTATGTTCATCTGAAATTGATGGATTGAGCAAGGATAAACAGTTAACATTTCTTGATGTTAGGTGGACCAGAATAAATCCATTATTTTTGATCTTAACAAAAAACTTGATTATTTCATATACATCTTTAAATATAAATTCAAAATATTATATCCTTCTTCTTTTACGTCAGTTTCTTATTTAGTGAGCTACTTTTCAAATTCATTTTAAAAATAATATACGAGGTTTGAATTAAAGAAATCATTGGAGTGGTATGGCAATTCGGTAATTTTTTTTTTTTTTTGCCAAAAATGTTATGTTCCAGAGACCCAAAGAGCTGGTAATCGGTAGGTGCTAAATCAAAGGAATAAGGGGGATGACTAAGAACTTCCCAGTATAACTCACGATTTTTTTTTTACGGGTGAACAATGCTGCATGGCGCTATCGATTATTTGCTTACGATTGATTGAAATTAAAGCTAGTCGTTTTAAATGTTCTTGTACTGTTGATCAAGGAGAATTGAGCTTTCCGGATATTTCGTCAATCGTTAACCATAGTTTACTTTCGACCAGTGACTTCAAAATGTCTTCCTTAAACTTTGATGTTCCTCCGGATCTTGGGGCATCCTGCAGCTTCCAGTCGCCAAATTTATATTTTCGAATCCACCATTGCCATTTGTTTACCATTAAGACTGCCGTAAAAATCAATAATTGACTCCGTTGCTTTAGTTGCATTCATACCTTGATCGAAAAAAATAGACTGCTCCAAAATGCAAGTATAAAAAATAATGGATTTCTATCCGGTCCACCTAATATATCAAAAGCAAGAAACATATTCTATGAGACTTTAAACTTTATATATGCAATATTTGATATTATACATAGAATAATTGTTTGGTATTTTGTTAAATTGTTGCTACAAATAGAGAAATATAATCATTGGACAACCTATTGTATATCGGGCTAAGAAGTATTATTCGTTTAGTTATTTTAATGCAACAAATGCAAAGTGGATTCTTGTATACTATCAGAGAGTGAGAGATAACGCCATCGCACAGGTGATTAAAGCAAAACAGGTAACCGTCAACGAACCATCATCTGACAAGGACAAACGTACGCGTTAGTATAGGACGGATATAGTGACGTAGAGATGCTGGTAGCGAAAATACAATCACTGATTAATTGTAATTTGTCCGCCTGGAGATAGTTATTATTACTGCCGCCAATCTCTAGTAGAGTTAGTGTGTGCGCAAGCGCACTCTGCCATAGGCGATGATAAGAACGGAGAACAGGAAAACCACTTCATTTAAGTGATCGTTTAGCGGGACATCATTTAATTGGAAAATTAACAGTCTTTCTCCTGCATTTCCCCGCTTCTTATACGTCTATTTAGATTTGCGAATGTCAAGAATTGCGATTTACAAATTGTTTTTGTACATACGACAGATACACGACTTCCACATACAAAGCGTTTGATTGAATGTCTTTGTCTATGTTACCGCACATCTGTATCTATTTCGCCGTACGAAATACAAATTAGTAAGCAATATGTCGTGTGTCTATAGCATTATGGGGGAAATTATTCCCTAACAAAATGTGTTTGTCTCGTCGCTCTGAATTCAAAATATACATGACGATATTATCGATGAATATCGTTATTAATGTAAATGAGTATTGATAAATATCGATATCTTTTGAGATATACCAATACGAATTATTGATATATCGATAAAAGAAAAAATATATCGCGTTTCGATATTGTGCCCTCTACTCCTCTGAAGGTACCGGAGCGATTCACACCATATTTGCTACAAATATTATTTGGCATCCCATTTGAATCCACTCGCAGTTAATATCGAATCGCCCGTATACATCCCGAGTAACAGAGTCCCAAAATTTGGAGCTCCCTTAATACTGCCTTATAAAAATAATTAAAACACATGTTGTAGATATAAAAAGTCTTACAAATTTTTGTAGATTATATTGATAAATAAAATTTTAGTGCATATTTTAAAATTCAAAATTATAATATATTTATTTTTTTCGGTCTTTGGGTTAACAATATGAAGAAATTTTGTAGACATAAAATATCTTAGAAATTATTGAGTGTTTTAATTTTTTTATAAGGGCAGTATTAAGAGGGGCTCCCAAAATTGGGGCCCAATAACTTGGGAAGTATACGGGTGATTGGATTTTAACTGTGAGCGGATTCAAATGGGATGCAAAATAATATGTATTATTATATTTGGTGTGAATCGCTCCGGTACCTTCAGAGGAATACACATTTGGTCTTGTGGTCGACGACTAACATCCAAGTATATAAATGTTATATATTTTTGGATTCAGGGCGACAAGACAAGCACTTTTTGCATATGAAATTTTTTGATCCTAGATTGCTACAGACACACGACCGAATGCTTTAGCTTTTTCGGTACTTCTTACGGCGAGCTAAAAATATAAATAAAAATCTTTCAATTTTTTGTACATATTTTTAATATACTCAAAAATAAGCTTATAGTAATATTTGCGTTGCGAGCAACGGACTTACCACGCTTGGCATAATATTCAAATTTAAAAATATTTCTTTTTAATCATTATGGCCTATGCGTTCACAATATGTATAAATGTCACACTTTAAAAAGTATTACAATTTACAAGATTGTTTTATATATGTTTAATAATTTCTAGTAAATGTCTTAGAATTTTTAGTAGTATTATGTTTTAATTTTTTTAAGAGTAGTATTAAGGGGGGCTCCAAAGTTTAGGGTTCTATAACTCGGGAGTTAAACGTAATATTATAGAATAGGGGCGTTTAGACATTAAATTGTAATATAGTTGTGCCTCATTAATTGTAATGTATACCTGACTTCTTTAGCAGGTTTGTATAATGCACCTGTCCATCGGTCCATCCCATTCGGTATATCAATAATGTACTTATTTAAGTGCATCTTCCGTTGTAAAGATGGGGTGCTGAAAAACTAAATTCAATTACGAAATCAGATGTGGCAAAATACGGTTAGCGGCGAACGCAGCAACGATTCGCGATGGTTTTTATTCAATTTGATTGGTTGGTAACCTTGCTCTGGTTAGACGCGGGTGTTTGCTTGACTGTACCTTATATTTATATACAAAGCCATCAGCTCTCATCTGAATAACTGCTTTTATAACTTAAAGCAAACTAGAGCATACTCAATGGTGATATTTTATATCTACAAGTCTTCTTCATATTTGTAACCCAAAAGTTTTAAAAAAATATTGACGATTATAATGTTGAATTTTGAAATTTGCACTTTTCTTTTATGAGAAATACTTTTTAGATCCATATGCCTTTCTGAAAGTTTATTTCGTCTTTATTTTCACAATTAATACGAAGTTCCCGTGCTTCTGGGCAGACTGCTAAATACGTATTGGTTGATTTGTTGAATGGGTTCGATATGACTTTAATAGATGTCTTTCAAAGTGTTTCTCCTGTTTCCGTAGCGTTATTTTTGTGTCCTGATTTCTCTGTAGTTTAATATTTTATTTTAGTTTAGGTGTGAATAGCCCATAAGGCTGATACACCATTAATTTTAAAACCTATCCTATCCTAGCGATGTTCACATTTATGATTTATATATAACCACTGATTAGTGTCAATATCTTTCAGAATTTCACGTTCACATGTGGATTGGAATGTTGTTAAAAGTTGACTCGGGCACTGATGAGGTTGATGAGGAATACATATGTTGTTTAGAGGTATTATTTAATTATCTTTTGATTTGAACAGATATTTTACTGTTGGAATAATTGTTACGAATTCTGACTCAAATCTTGTAGGTAATTGATTTAAATTAAATTACTAATATTCTATTTCGAAGTTAATTAGTAAAGAGATTAAGTAACTAATATAGGATTTTACAATTAATTTTTAAAATTGCATCGAAATCTAATATATTTTTAAATTTTAGTTCGAATGCTAGCTGATTTCTATAATGGCTATGAATTCTTAGTTATGTATATAATAATTACACTTGGGTGTAAAGTGCTTAGTATACAGAATGTTATTGAGTTTTCGAATAACTGCTGTTTTGCTTATAAATTTTTATGCAAGGAATTCGTATTGTTCCTTTTTAAATTGTTGTATTCTTTGAGTAATGGTTCTTAGTCGTAATATTATTTTCAAATTGTTTATTAAATTCTTCTATGTACTGGGGTCACCCGTGGACACCATGTGCCCATATGGTATACAGAATATAGGTCAGTTTTGACTGATGGCGAATTTTCATGAAATTTAATAATAAATACACGGTTTTTCTTCAGTTTATATCGTTTGACTATAATAGTAATACAAATTTCCACATCGCAAGTAATAATAAAGAATAAATCGAGTCCTTTTTTTGAACGCTATTTTGTTCTTAGATCACTATACTGAGATTAACTAATCGATCGCTTATCATGCACTGTGTAGCATCCGATAAATTTAAACTAAGATTTATTTAAACTAAGTTTTGATAAACTATGATTTTAACCTTGTATGGTGCAACTGGCCATAAGTGCTGTATCATTAAGACAGTTTTTTTAATTGTATTATTACACAAAAAACAGGATTATAAATTTACTTACGATTGCTGTTTATTCTTTGAATCGATTATTCAAAAAATATGTATTACAAACCCTTTTTACACAACATTTATAATGATTTGACATTTGATTCATTATTGTTTTTGAATTAATTAATCAGGCTAGATTCTGAATTTTGCAGTATTCAAACAAGATTATAGTCTTCTGTTTATTTACTGTTCTGCTGCACTAATACCTGTTATGGTGGAGGGAGAAATATGTTATGATAATAACATATAAGCGATTCATTGTGGCCAATTTCCCAAGTGAACATTTCACTTGAGAGCATCTTTGGTGGTTTGAACCATTTGCTTCGCCTGGCCATTGCTTACCGGGTGATATGGAGCAACTAGAATTTAGCGAATGGCGTTGCGTACGCAAAAGGCATGGGAAAACGAATTGCGGGCCGTTGCCACTTACAAAGGAATCGGAATTGCCGTGAAAAGCAAAAATATCTTTTAATGTCATGATAGTTGCAGCGGCCGTGGTTAAAAGCATTTGTTTAACTTCCAGCCATTTATAATAAGCATCAACTAGAATCAGCAACGTCTGCTTTTGAAACGGCCCAGCGAAGTCAACATGTAGGCGGTACCAAGGAGAACACGGGCTCTCCCAGTGGTGCACGGGTGTCTTTGATAGAATATGCCGGGCTTGTTGGCACGGTTGACAGGTTCACACGGTGTTCAATATCCTTCTCAATTCCTGGCCACCAAACGTAGGAGGGTCATCATCCGTACCATGCAGGGGTGTGATATG
The DNA here is from genome assembly GCA_933228885.1 of Leistus spinibarbis. Lineage (NCBI taxonomy): Eukaryota > Metazoa > Arthropoda > Insecta > Coleoptera > Carabidae > Leistus > Leistus spinibarbis. The sequence continues at coordinate 11,897,701 of OW121791.1, forward strand.
TGCAGTTCCTCCAAAACTTGTGACTGTCCAACTCTGGGAATAACAACGAGATTGTCCTATAATAGGCATTTCTTGTGGACAGAGAGCTCATCACGTTCATTGTGAAAAATCTGGAATCGAACATCAACCTTATCTCGCGGCCAGTCAGACATGACCCAGGTGAGCACTCTGGAGAAATTTTTGGCTCTGGAAGTAATCTGCGCAATTTCTTTTGCCAGAATTGGGGAATACGATAGCTCTTCTGTGAAAAGTACCTCGGATGGAACGAGTATTTTCAAATCTGGACATAGGAGAGGGAGACGACTCAAACAGACTGCATTTACTATTTGAATTCCTGGCTTATGAATCAATTGAAAATCATATTCATTAAGCAATTGCGCCCAACAACACGTGCAAGGAGACAAGATATCTGGCGTGGATTTAGAAGTTTTGAATCGACCTAGAAGAGGTTTGTGATCGGTAACAAAGTAAAATTTCATCAAAGTGGATCAGGAAATCCTCTGATGAAAGGATAGCTCTAACCTATTCGTTTGTCGGATGGATTCCAGTGGCGTCTATCAAGTAGCCAAACAACTCGACTGAAGGTACAGCGAACTTGCATTTGTTTGTTTCATTAATGCGAAGTCCCGAATTTTGCAGCGCTTCAGGATTTCGGTCAGAATTACCTCAAACGTTCGTAGACTTGATTAGCACGTCATAGAAATATGAAATGACATTAGGGATTCCAGCAAGAAGGTCTTTGATAAAGTTTTGGAAGATTCCTTGTGTCTGGTTTACCCCAAATTGGAGGTGATTCACCTTGCATGATCCTCTACATTCTAAATTGCCTTTTTTAGGGTTACCTTATAGTCTCCAGATAATCGGATGCTTCCATCTACCTTGATTACAGGGACAACCGGTGTAGTCCATTTTGGATAAGTCATCGATTCAATGACTTGATCTTGAAGCAGTTTGTCCAATGCTGCGTCAACTCTAAGATGCAGTGCAATAGGAAGACTTCGGGCCTTCATGCGAATTTGTTGGAAATTGGAATCAAAAAGAGTCGGATGACTTCATTTGTTTCATCCTGCAAACTCGTTCGATATGTCCTTTCTTTCCGCAATGGTGACAATTAGCGTCCTTGACCCTGCATGATTCGTGAAGATGATTCCTCCCATAACCAGTGCAGACGTTCGTCTTGGGAGTTGAATAAAAATGGTGCTTTGAAGATGGTTGCCTTACGATCTTGTGACTGGTAGATTCGTCGGTCGCATGTAGCGCTTGAATTTTTAACGATTGGACTATTGCAGCTTCCACGACGTAGATCTTTCTGATGGCAGCATCCAGGGAGAGATCTGTTTCGGTGAGGAGACGACGTTGAAGGGCTTCGTCTCTTAGGCCACATGCTATTCGGTCTAGAAGATGTTCATCTTGCGTAGCGCCAAAGTTGCATACTTTAGCCTATTGACGAAGTTCTGTGATATAAGCTACACAATCTTCCTCACGAGCGTACCTGCTTATAAAAAAGAAAACGGCAAAAGATCTGAGACTTTTTTGGTGTGAAATGCGCAGAGAGCAGTCGGATGATTTCGTCATAGGACTTTTCCGATGGTGAGCCAGGAGATAATAAGGAAGAAGCAATACCTAATGTTTTCGTGCCACACATGGCAAGGAGTGTAGCTCTCTTCTTGAAATCTTCTACAGTGTTGATTGCTACGAGGAAGAATTGTAATTGTAAGGCATACAATTGCCATCCCGATGGATCGGCAAGGTTGAATTCTGCAATCGAACCATTGAGTGCCATTATTCAACTTAACCATTCTGACCTCTGTGCCATCAGCGTAGCATGCTTATATATTGTACACAGTGCTTCTAGATGACATCTGGCACCGAAATAATACTTATAATTTGCTATTTAAAATTTTGATTGAGTTGATTGTTTGAAATAATTGCATTCGGTTTCATTATTGTTATCTATTTTGACTCTTGAAAATGTAGTGGTTATGAAAATAATTTTTCCCTTAAAACATCCGTGGTTCAAAAATATTTTCAACTTAAAATTAAACACTTATGGCGAGCTGAAGGCAAAGCTACAGTGCATGTAGCTTTGCTCTTTGTTCTTATATTTTTCATTTTAACTTTTAACGACAAAACACTTATAGTGCTATGTGTATCTGTAAAATGCTCGAATTAAAAAGTTTCGTTAACTTAAGTTCTTGTATCAACGCTGTGAATCAAAAAATATAAATTACTCATTTAATTCAATGTATGTATATCGATCGCTCGGTTGACCAGTCAAACTGCTTCCGGAATCTGTTGTAAATATTTTCATGATAGTACCACCTTAAGATATCCTGGCTAGTTCCCCAGATTTTATAGAGGATATATTATTTTGACAATATGAAAATAACAATCTAAAGTTATCTATTTCTGTTTCCCTAATTTTTTTTTCTGGACCCTACTGATATAGCAAATATTTTTATTAAATTTTGTATTTATATTTAATTTTTTTGCAGGAGAAATGTGTAATTTATTGTATTATCCAAGAAAATTTGTGAAAATGTTATAAATATGTGCAATTTTCTTATGAAGTCAATAAATATCATTAGATTTAACTTTATTATTGGGTTTGTAATTAAACTGATTTCTTAATAATATAGAATTTTGTTTGTTTCAGGTCGAACAAAACCCAGTAAACAACAATCAACATTAGTACTTACTTGCACATTAAGAAAAAGTAAGTTATAAATACAAGTTTATATATTTTACAATCGTATTCTGTTATATTTTTCATATTTTCGATATTTACGAAGCATACCCAGCAAAGACTGTTGTGATAATTATGTCGTAGGTACATAACATTTAAGAAACTCCTAGTACATCAATATGTTACATCCACAGCATGGAAAAGTACATTAAAGAGTATATACCATGATTAATTAATTTAGTTTATGCAAATCGTAATACTCTTATAGTCGTATAAGACGTTTAAGTATTTTCAGTAAACACGCGTTGCTTCACCATATCTCGTCGCATGTTACGGTTGTGCAATAAATGCATTTATAACTCTTTTGCTTTATATATTTCCCAGCAATATTATAACATCCTTAAAAAATATTAATACACCCATCACTAGGACAGCGCTCACGTAGATCAGCAAACTTTGTTATTTGTCAAAATGGTTTCGTTTTGATTTATTTTGATTTTGATTCATTAACGGCTTTTTCGTTGGCCGCTGCAGTTACTCCAAAGTAACTTCAAGTGATCTTATGCGTTCCCGTTACACAGATTAAAATGTCCCAAGTAACTCTAGAATTACTTTCCCTTGCCTCCCCAAATAGTGAAAATATGAAATCGAACGTAATAAGTATATTGCAATATTATTTCAAATATTGTGTACTTGGTGAGTTGTGCGTTCCCGTTATCACAGGGTCAAAATTATCCAGGTTATTATAACCCGGGTTACTTCATTTCTAACGGGAAAGCAGCTATTGTTTGCCTATTGTCGTCATTTTGCCATTTTGTTTCATTGTGTCTTGTTTGCAATGTTTCTTGTTTTATTTTGTTTCAGTGGGTGTTTTAACAGAATATATACTATTGTGTATGCACAGAGTGTGTATATATATTTTTCATTTTATCATATAAAGTATTATTTTGATTTAGGCAAAATTATCTTTAAAAAGGGATTTTTATTTAACATACTAGTTTTATATTAACTCTACAAAGGTTATAGTACAGTCATTTGAGGGTTTCACTTCGCACTAATTCTATACCTTTTTAAAATTAAAATATTTTTTGATAATTTGATTCAAAATAGATCAAATTATATTTAAAAGAAATAATGCTTCGTTTACGCATGGCTTTACTACGTCAATTTGTCCTGTCAGCTTTGATCTTGTTTTCTTTGGTATTTTTGCATTTAAACTTTTAGTTTTTTTTTTAAATACCATTTTTCTAATTTATTTGAATAATGGTCCCCTCTATTCTAATAACTAAACTAAAATAATAAAGGAATCTGTATGACGCCATCTAAGCTGGCCATCTATGTTCCTTTGTTATAAGCTTCGCCCATGCGCTATGCGTAAAGTTGAAATATTTACGGTCGACCATGCCTCGTCAAGTTGACGCGGCATGGTGGAAAAGTTAGTGTAAACACTAGATAGGTTTTCTGTATATTCAACTTTTGTCGACGGAGCACATATGCGCGCATGTGCATAACATGGCATGGAACAGCCATGCGTAAACGAAGTATGAGTGTTGCTCTTTCATTGGGTTAAGTTACTCCCCAACTCAGGGTGAATATTGGAACGTGTAGATTGACGAATTACACTCCAAAAAATACCCCAATAACGTGATTTTTGCTTTAATACCCGCCGAGTTACAGGGGGTTGATATCGTTGATTTATAAGCAAAAATATTGATTTTTCATTGGTTTTAAACAAATTACTCAATGAAGACCACATTTAGGAAAAACTTATTCATAACAAAAAAGTTTGCTTGAAAAATTACAAAAATAATCCATGAAATAAAAATTTGTTTAGACTCATCGATGCTGGGATACAGTTAATGTTAAGTGCATTTGAACGCAGCCTTGAAATGGTCACACACTTCAGTCATAACTCTAGTTTAAGAAAACTTTTCAACTTATTTTGATATCTGCAAAATCGAAAATGATACAAGGAAAATAATAGAGACGTTTAAATTTTTACACAAAAAAGGGTCCGTATTATGGTTCCAGTAAATTCAAAATTGATAAAAATAAAGTTCCAAGTCCTGTTTCTTGTTAGTATTAACTATTATGTATACGCTCAACTATTTTTAAATGTTATGGATGCATAAGCTTAATGATTTTATACTTAATGTATTTTGAAATTTTTTGAATAAATGAATGTGTTTGGCTTTAAAGTTATATAATTTAGCAGGGAGACAAAAAATTATGGCAATTAACTAAGAAAAATGTTTATTTTTTAGCTAAAGATAATTGCTTAGGAGTAATGTTTAAAGTTAACTCTTAATATCTGCCCTTGGTTGCCTAAATGCAGAACGTCTGTAAATCGTCCCACCTAAGCATCCCGGTTGTAGTATTATGTAATAAAAATAGGATTTCATTAGTATGTTCATTTACTTATCTAGTAATGTACTGTAGGTCATTTACGGGCACTAGTTAAGGAGGTGCTTGAGATTTCAATGAACGAAGGATCATAATGGATTCGCCTCATATTGTGAGATGGAGGGTTGAGTATCTAACTCAAATTAGCAAATTTAGGGAAGCCAATAAAACAATAGTGTATTTAGAATAGGCATGGTACGACACTCACGATGTCGTCAATGTTGGGTCGATGATAGTGATAAATGCCATCTAAATACACCTGCTTCACGTGGGAAACGTATCATCATTTAACATGCGGGTTGTGAGCAGGGATTTATAAAAAAATCTTTATTGTTGTCATAAAAAAACATTGCTTCTGCTAGTGCAGATTATCATTCCGACGTAAATTTTGAATTGTTCGAAAATTAGTTTGAAATACAATTAATTCTTAATATACCTCCCGAATGCGTTATTGTTATGGACAACCATGCACTTCAACTAAAAAACAAGAAATCATAGAATTATTGTTAAAAAAAAATTCAATTTCCAGAAAAATACATAAAAGAGATATTTTTAGATATTGTAAAATCAAATTAACAAAATTGTGACAAAAATGTATAGATCTTGTGAAATAAAGTGAAGATCAGTTTAGATATAGTAATCAGGAATCATACATGTAGATGACAATGATTCTAATTCCGAATCTGATTTAGAGTAGTTATGATTTCTTAAATTATGTATTTTATTTGTAAGATGTAATTTAATAATAATAATTTTCAATCGAGAAATCCGTCCCTGTAAAAGTAGTGCTAGTGCTTATAACCGAGTTCATGATGAGTAGCATAATGTATTTATTTGTATTTTTATTATCCATGGGCGGATAATTGTTTTACGACGATCCCTCGACTTCTCGCTGGGTTTACTATATATTGCATTGGCCATTGATATTACAACGTTACATACATAGCTTATCGTCTTGCTGGCTAGTTTACATAATAAATGGTAATTAATAACCAACACTCTGCGAAACTGCGAATATCTTAACTTAGATGCTTCAATTTTATTTATTGTTGACTTACACTGAATCTGAATCTAATTTATGTTCTTAACTGTGTACGTAGAAGATCTACACGTTCAGGTTGAAGAGGAGGAACAAGGTTACGAATCGTTCGTTTGCGCAAATAATGCCGAAGATGAAGGTGAGGGTGGAATTCACGGTCAAGTTCAAACTAATGTAGATGATCAGCGTGAAACATGGAGTTCAAATGCAGATTTTCTGCTCAGTATTATCGGTTTCGCCGTGGATTTAGCGAACGTTTGGCGGTTTCCATACCTCTGCTACCGAAACGGCGGGGGTAAGTATTTGACAATAACTACTTACATAATATCGCAGTTTTTTATTAGAGACTATTATCGCAATAATATTGAGTAAATATGGGCCAGTGACGATTTGGCATTATTTATCAATTTAGTCGTGGCTACAATACAAAAAATGTAATTTCTATAATATTGCTTATAATTTTATGTGTATTAACTTAAAAACAAAATAAAAATCCAATTTTTTCTCACATTAACCGCACTACGACACAGAGCGATAAGTCTATCGGATAAATGGCCAAAATATGTGTTGGACTAGATATCGCTGTTCATGTAAAATGGAACTGTAATTTCCGTTTAAGATATTATTTTCAAACATAAAGTTTAGAGTTTGATCATTTAACCTTTAAGAGTTTTTACTATAAAGAATAACTATTTAAAAATAATTAATTATTTAATAAAAATATTAGTGTGTTTGTTAGCTCGTCGTAATTACGAGGCAGCTATAGTATTTGGCCGTGTATCTTTAACATAATCAAAAAAGAATCTGATAAAAAGTTCTTGTTACCCATACCAAAAATGTATAAAATTTATATATTTGGATTATGTCACTTGCTCGCTTGTAAGACCAACTTTATGGTCGCATCTCCTTTGAAGTTACAGGGCCGATTGCAACGATATTTTGTTTGCATATTTATTAAGTGCACAAGAAGTTCCAGTCACAATTTAAATCCAAAAGCCCTTATACTTCCGGAATTATAGGGTCGTAAATCTATTATCCCCCCTAATACCTCCCTTATAATTTTTTAAAAGATTCTACATAAATGCATAAAATATGTTATGTATTGCAAGTTTCTTCAAGCTATGAACAAAAGGTAATAAATAAAATTAATAAAAAATATTCATTAAAAAACTTTTTATTTTTCAAATTATTCTATAACTACTTATATAAATAACGTTTATTAATATTGTGAACGGAGAGACTAGAAAAAATAAATTAGAAATAATAATTTTGTATGTAAAAACATTGAGCTGACCGATCGAAAGAAGAACTAAAAGAGGTGTCTTACAAGTTTGTCAATCAATCAATAACACTTTCTTTTATTTTTGTTTTTATCAACTTCAAAAATTTGTGATAATAATTAGGATTTCTTTATTTAACCGTCTGACGGCAATGTGGATTGAAACTCATTCGTTCGAATGTACAAATTTGGAGCTAGCGAACGAGCTACGACTAACCTGCAAGTATATGAGAAATATATATTTTTGGATTCAGACTGACGATATAAAACACTTTTTGTTAAGGAAATTTTTTGATGTGATATTGCTACTGACACACGGCTGATTAGCGCCTGTACTGATGCTTGATAAAATTTGTTTCATTTAAATTTCAATTTTAGATTATAATTATAAAGAAAATCTTTTTCAAAATTATCTATTATGTACTCGTACATTTTTAATTGACTCGAATGCTCTTCACCATTTTCTATCAGTTTGAGAAACAATGGGATATTTTTTCTACTATATTTTTCAAAGAAGACATATCTCAAATGCTAGTAACATAATAAATTGCTCTAATTTAAGTGTGTATACAAAAACTCATTCAATATATAATAACATTTTTATAATTTCTATATAAGCACATATTAATGTGTAGTTTTATAAAATGTTGTCAAATGATTATGTTTACTAAAACAAAAAACTATTTACAGGTGCATTCCTTATTCCATATACGTTAATGTTGATCTTCGGTGCGGTGCCTCTATTTTATATGGAACTTATTCTAGGCCAGTTTAATCGTCAGGGACCAATCAGTGTATGGAGAATATGTCCGCTTTTCAAAGGTATTAAAGATGGCGGTGAACTAAAATTACAGTTATGTTTAGCAATATAATTTTTATTGGTTAAAGGAGTGGGATTCTGTGCTGTTTTGGTCGCATTCTACGTCTCTTTCTACTACAATGTAATTATTGGATGGGCCCTTTACTATTTAGTTTCTAGCATTGGTGGTGAACTACCATGGTTACATTGTAATAATTCTTGGAATACGGATCGATGTTGGGAGTCCATGAAGAATATGACCAATAATTATTTGATGAATGACACAACACTAAATAGTCAATATACACCAGCTTCTGAATTTTTTCAGTAAGTTTAATTAGTTTATTTATTGTTATAAAAATTATTGTAAATAGCAAACAATTCAAACACTAAATTTTTCACTTTGAACAACGCGAAATTTTACCTACCATTCGTCCCTTAGAGCGCACTCTGGGGCGATTTTACTTTTTTGAGCTAATTATGTTGTGTGAAACGAAAAATAGCTTTTCAAAAACTTTATTTACATATCATTAAAATACATATCAGTTTGAGAACAGAAATTGTTATGTATTGATCTAGTTTTAAAATGTTTGCTACAGTTGCATGGTTTAGATATGCCAATATGGCGACTGATAAAGTATGTTGACATCAGTACCACCATTGTAGTTAGGATTAATAAAAAACAATAGTGTTAATAATCTATACTTGTGTTGTGTAATCCATTAACCCGAACATACATATCATTTGGCGACGAGAATAACGAAAGAAAAGTGCCCAGTGTGTGTGCAAATTGTAATAAAGAAATGTCTTCTTGGATTGGCAATATTGAAACATTTAATGGAAAAGGTGCGGAGTTGGAAGCATATATTGAACGTATTGAATAGTTATTTATTTGTAATGTTGTGAGTGAAACAAAAATGTACCGCTGTTCTTGACACTAGTTGGGGGTGATACATATAGTCTCTTGCAGGATTTATTTTCTCCTATGAACCCGAAGGCTAAATCACTCTCACAGTTGTGTGGCGTATTAAGGAAATATTCCTCTCCGAAGAAATTAACAATAGTTGAAAGATTTAAATTTAACAAAAGTGACTAATCAGTAGAGGAGTCAGTGTCTGATTTCATACTAAGACCAAAGGGTCTAGCGAAGTATTGTGAATTTGGTACGTTTCTTGATGATGCGTTACGTGATAGATTCGTGGTTGGATTAGCTGACGAAAGTATCCAAAGGAAGTTATTAGCAGAGTTCACCTTAACTTTTGAAAACGCGTATACCATTGCAGTAAACATGGAAATGGCGGGCAAAGAAAGTAAATGCGTTGCAGCCTAGTCAAGTCAACAATATTCACCATAAAAAGAAGGAATGTAAAAAGCCGCAGTCACAGCAAAATACCAACCAAAAGACATTCTGGAATAAAGAGGGTCAATGTCGTAGGTGTAGTCGTCTTCATGATGATGAAACTTGTCCGGAAAATAATTGGGAATGTTTTTCATGTATGAAAAAAGGTCATACATCAAAGATATGTCGCAGTCGTCATGTAAGAGAAGTTAATGCCGAGGAGTCGAATACGGATGACAAAGAAGAAGTCATCGATCATCTTAACAGTGTAACAGTCAAGAGAATCAGTGAAGCATTATTTATGGACGTTTCAATAGAAGACAAGACCATAAAGATGAAAGTGGATACAGGCGCAGGAGTATCCGTTATGTCTGTTAAGCATTTTATGAGTAAGTTTTCTAATGTAAAAATTAATTCTTGTGTAGTGAACCTAATGGCTATATTTGGAGATAAAATTGAATTACTGGATAGAGCAAATGTTGAAGTCAGTAAAAATACTAATGTAAAATTGTTGCCTTTTTATATCACAAAAAAATAAGAACAGTTTGCGACAACATTGTTAGGTCGTACTTGGTTAGATTTTTTAATACCCGAATGGAGGTATAAAATTCAATCTAACTATATAAAACAAATAAATTATGATAACCAAGTAGAAAGTATTTCTCTAAGTTACAGGATCAATTCAATAGTGTGTTTGATGGGGACAGAAGTCAATCGTTCAGGGATGTGTCAGTTAGTTTAGCATTAAAGCAAGCAGTAACTTCTGTGTTTCATAAACAATATTCAATATTAATTAACTATTATAATAAATTCTTGCTTATGTCGAGTATTCTTAAGCCTTATATGAGCTGGAAGAAAAGAATGCTGATTACTCTTGGAGCCGTGATTGTCAGACAGCTTTTGTTAGAGTAAACAGATGTTAACCCATAGCCCAGTGCTTGTACCACATCAAGTGGATAAGCCAATAATAATTGTCACTGATGCTTCACCGTACAGTATAGAAGCTGTACTCAGTCATGTACTTAATGAAGTGGAACATCTGGTCATGTATATTTCCAGTGCTTTATCTGAGACGGAAAGGAATTATGCCCAAATACACCGGGAAGCACTTGCAATCATCTTTGCTGTCATGTGATTTCATAAATATATATATATATATATATATATATATATATATATATATATATATACGGGCATAAGTTTACCTTACATACTAATCATAAACCGCTGGGACCTAAGAAGAATACACCGACACTGGCGGCCGCGCGATTTCATCGTTGGGCAATTACCTTGTCCAGTTCCTGATGATGACCGTGAGGTCGAAACAATTGTAGAGCGTTAATAAAGATTTTGTGAAACTTACCAAGTGTGTATTTCTAATTCATTATAATTGAAAATGTTTCACCAAGTGCCCACCGACGAAAGTATTATGTTAATATATATATATATATATATATATATATATATATATATATATATATATATAATGATTTACAAATCGATTAATATAGTCTAAGCAATTTGAAATTTTGTCTTTGACAAAATTGAATTTTCGTGATGCTAAATTTGAATAATGGAATAAAAGCACATTCCATATATCAATGCTCGAGATATTTCGTAAAATCACAAAAAAATATATGCTTTTGAAACAATATGAGACAAAATGTATTCACTTCTGTCAGCGTCGACCATTCCATTCGGATCCAACTTTGACACTGAAACTAAGCCGATTTGCGGTTTGTTAAAACTTGTCGTTTTCTAGGGCTTCTGTTCGACTGGAAGCTAAATTGGTGTGCTAATCTTGAAGCTCTGAAGATAATGTGTCGTCATTCTATAAATCTGTTGCGAGTTCTAAGTTGCAAATCGTTGGGGGCGGATTGTATGGCCATGCTTCGTTTGTCCCGTTCTCTGGTATTGGCAGTATTGTTTACGCGTCTACGAGGCCGTCTGCAATCAAAACCGTAGTCACAAGACACCATACCGGAATACGTCTAACCACAGGTGCTTTTTGAACTAGTTTCATTCCGAGTATACTATGTGAATATAGTGAACTTTCTTTATACTCTCGCCGTAAGTTTTTGATCATGTGCTATGTGACGACTATGAACTCTAAGCCATATCACCTGGTTTATGATACCGTCTTTGGCCAACAGTTTGCGGATGTGTATGACAATGAAGTTCGGGCTTTGAAATTCTTTTCCATTAGAGCTCACGATATATTTAGAGAAGTGAACTTTGTACTTCCTCGTTGGCAGAAAAAGTGGTCACTAGTGCAAACTACCAAATTATAGCAAGTAAAGGATAAAGCCATAGATTTCTTCTCGTAGAGTTTCCCGAAGAGAAGAAGTGGCTATTGCACGATTGCGTATTGGCCATCGCTGGTCGACCCATGCATATAATTTGGGTCGAAAAGAGTCTCCAATATGTGAGACATGCGACACAGCACTCACAGTGCCACATATTTTATTGGACTGTGTCCAATTTGTGGAGCAGAGAAACAGGGCGGACTTGTCAAATGATTTGTCGGTGGCCCTTGGTGACCACTCGCGGCTCATTGACAGAGTCGTCTTGTTTCTTCGAGAATTGGGTCTTTTATCATTTGCTTAACTGCAACGTCTATTAATAATGTCTTACTGTGTTGTCCAAGCTATTTATACAACTCTTCCTTTAACGTGTTTAGTTTGTAAGTCCTTCAAAGTTTTTCTACTTTTTCCGTAGCATTAATTTAGTCCCCCGATTTCTCTGTAGTTCAATATTTTATTTTAGTTTAGGTGTGAATAGCCCATGAGGCTGATACACCATTAAATTTAAATCCTATCCTATCCTATTTTCCAATAATTTTTTTATCAAATTCAAATCTAATAAAATTAGGTAATTAATTACGTAATCGTTTTGATTAAATGTCGTAATTTATATAAAAAATTATAATAACATCACTCATCTATATCGCTCACCCATCAAGTGTGAGTAACAATGCATTGTTTTTGATTTGTTCACAGCCGAGAAGTACTAGAAATGCAAATGAGCGATGGACTTCACGATATGGGTTATCCAAAGTGGCAACTGGTCGTCTGCGTTATGGTTGTGTACGCCATGTTATACTTGTCGTTGTTCAAAGGTGTCAAAAGTTCCGGAAAAGTAGTCTGGGTAACTGCAACTTTACCTTACGTCGTGCTCACCATTCTACTCATCCGTGGCCTTATGTTACCTGGTGCAGGAACAGGAATAACGTACTATTTACAGCCCGAGTTGTCCAAACTTCGAGAAACGCAGGTAATTTTTTTATTAGCTCGCCGTATGAAGTACAAGAGAGCTAAAGCAATCGGTCGTGTGTCTGTAGCATTCTTGGATAAAAAAATATACTTAACAAAATGTGTTTGTCTCTTCGCACAGTGGAGCAAAATCCAAAATTTTAACTATACAGTTGGGTAAACTGATATTCATTGCGTCTAATTCCATTGAAATATTGTTCGATGGTCTTCGGTTGATGGATAAAGATATCCTTATCCATCAACCGAAAAACCATCGAACAATATTAACCTCATGGAACCATCGAATAATATATATATATATATATATATATATATATATATATATATATATATATATATATATATATATATAAGAAGTTTTTACGTAGTAACGTAGGATGACATATCTTTGTGATTCTGTATTTTAGACCAACTACTAAGTTAACTTTAACTTTATTCGTGTGAATCTCCCAAAACTGACAGGCTTTTGGTACCAATCCAATTGGATTGTTTGATCGTTGGTTCTTAATAATTTGCTGTCCAAAATAGGAACACTCTTTTCGTCATTATGTTCTTTTTCTGCCGTAAATTGAATAGAACTGTCATAGTTATTGAATACATCTACAATTTCATCTTCCTTGTTGAAAGGCACTGCAGAGATTTTGCCATCGAGGTATTTTTTTAAGAAAGGTAGTTCGAAGTTCATAATTCATCTAACTAGTACTGGGCTAAGTTTAGAACCCATTGAGAACCAAAAATTTATTTGTAGGGTTTTATAACAAAATGTGCTTATAGTTGAAGGTAAATTTAACAAGATCAACAAAATCGTATTTTGATATTTTTATGCATTTGGAAATTTTATCCCAGTTGTGGTTTATAACCGTATGTAAGTTCCAGAGGATTATTTGAAAAAAGACTTACTGATAAAACTGATTAAGACATAATAATCTGGTAATTTAAAGTCCTGTATGCTGTCCAAAAATTGAAAACTATCTTTTATAAAATATCTATTGTCATCATTACATGAACTGGATAGAATCTCTGACAAAAAACCGCACAAACTAGAAGTAGATGAATTTATTGACGATATTATCGGACAAGCACAAAGTGTTGGCTTATGAATTTTTGGAAGTGCATAAAATTGCTTGTTCGTCGGTGGTAGTTTTTTGTTTTTAATTTATAATAAGTTCATTACTTAGTTTGAATGGATTGTGTAGGATTATTATTGATTTTTTTGGTAATATTTTTCTTCCATTAAGAGTGTTTCACACATTTCATCGTATTAATCTGTATCTAATGCTACGGTTACATTTCCTTTGTCTGCTTTTAAAATCAGTAAGTTTGGATGTTTTTTAAAGAAACTTACTGATTTTATTTCACATTTCTCTAGTATAAAATTGTAAAAGATATATTCCTTTGTGAAGCCTACACTTTTATTACTTAAATTGGTTCAGGCAGACATACTTTTCTATATAATTTTAAAGAATGTATCTTTTAGAATATTTTAATAAATATTATGCTGAAATTCTTACAAATAACGAAGGTACACCGCATTTTCCTTTGACGCGCACATTGCTGACAATGGTCGTTCATAATACTTTTAGTGTGATTAGTTGAATTTTTGAAGTGAAAATGGTTCGAAAGGGTAGTAGATTAACCCCTAAACGACAGTGACAGGACAAAAGAAAACAACATTATCCTTCAAATCGTTTTGAAATCGAACAGGACCACACGTTTCTCTCGAAATCCTGTTTTTAGTTATGGGGCTGGACGCCCACGCTACAATTTACATCGGATATTTTTTCTTTTAATTTAACTTGAAGCTTATAAAATTGGCTTCAGTTGTACGTAGGTTTTTTTTTTGATATTTATTATCCTTTTCGGACAAGGAAGTCGGGCAAAAAATAGGTAATTTTTTTCTAATGTCCACTATTTAAAAAAAAAAATTTTTGTAAAATCTTACATACAACTTAAATTACATCTATATAGATTAAGATTAAAAGAATATATATATATCAGATGAATGCAACCTGCGCTACATCCATAACCATGACGCTACCTCTTCTTTAATGAAAAGAATCCTGATAGAACTTTGATATATACCTTATTTAATGCAGCAAACCCCATCAATCTACTACTTCTAAGTTCAGAGATAAAAATTAGAGAAAATGAGCAATTTTTTCGGCCGTCACCGGGTTGTTTCCCCTTAAATTATAACTTAATATATAATATAAATATAATAATTATATCAATATTTAAACTGTAAATCTTCCTGGAAAAAGCAAATACAGCCTTGCATCTCCCACAGTGGTCTAGTTAATTAATTTCTATAACTATTAGTTCAAGTTTGAATAGTTTACAAGTAACAATCTAACAACATTTAGTATTTGCGTAGTAAATATTAACAATGTGAAATCTCGGTCTCGGCATAGTTACCTGTGTTTGTTGACAATTATTTACTTTGTATTAGAAGCTCGCCAAGAAATTAACATCCTGTAAATTATACCATTATTACACATTCTACAAGAATAAGTAAATTAACTTTGGTATTTACGTTTACGATTTACCGTATATTTTCTACTCTTAATTACAAAATTTAATAATAGCATGTATGTTACATTCTAATATAAAACAAATAATATTCAAAAGATAGCATGTTAAATACAGAATAAAACAAGCATAGTTACATACATACTTACATTACATTATATTGCATTACAGTATGACTCAAATCAAAAAAGTTCCATCATAGCAGACATTACAACCACAAACAGCTCTGATACAACTCCAACTAGAATATTTTGTTAAAGTCAGCTGTTTTCTGTCTTTTTTATTCCCCATTTCTTCAAATTCCAATAATCTTCCTTCAATGGAACTGTGATGAACTCATCACAACTAGCAAACACACACTTAAAACCACTCGAGAAATTTTACCTCAAAGGTTTCAATATGTTTCGCTTTGATATTGATCCTGGCGCCGTGCGCTCTGTGGCGTTGTAATATTGTTAGACTTTAAGACCCCTGTAACCAACAGTCAAATCTGCAAGCTGTTG
Source organism: Leistus spinibarbis (assembly GCA_933228885.1). Lineage (NCBI taxonomy): Eukaryota > Metazoa > Arthropoda > Insecta > Coleoptera > Carabidae > Leistus > Leistus spinibarbis. The sequence continues at coordinate 11,913,550 of OW121791.1, forward strand.
CCATACAAATATTTTCCCTATAAAACTTATAATAATTTGGAATTAAAGAACGGGATCGCACAAACGAAAACCGAATACTCTTTAGGATAGCACGTGCACAAGCATACTACTCTAGTGCCGGGTCTAGATCGTGTGATCTATGATTATTATTAGTTGTTTATTGTTTTTAAGTTGTGTTACAGATAAATGTATTTTTCTATTTTGATCTAATTATTAAAACTGTTTCTTGTATTTAATCATTCATTTGAGTCCCTCTTATTTCTGATATTTATCAGGTTATTGGCCCAGTATTTTTTGAATAGATTAAACAAATTAATTACGTTCATTGTTCGATCGACCACTGCGTGTTGCGATATAACATGGCGCAAGATAGACTGAACATTACATTGTTGAATGGTGGCAACTATATTTTCTGGAAGACCAAACTGAAGACCGAGCCAATACCGGAAAATGCTCGGAAGAAGAAGTTTGTGAAAATTGCTTGAAAGGGAAACTCAGTCTAAGTTTTCAGATAGTAATCGGAGAGAGAAGGAACTATTAAGACTCATCCACTCTGATTTGTGCGGGCCCATGCAATATACGACGCTAAGCGGAAACATGTATTTTCTGACACTCATCGACGACCATTCGTGTTTTACCGTGGTGAAACTGGTCAAAACCAAAGATGAGGTGGCAGGCGCTGTACGGGAATATATTGCACAGAAGTCATTTTTCACAGACAATGGCAAAGAGTATGTTGCTCAGATGTGTTATATTTTTAAAGTTTTAAATAACATTTCCCAATGCTCAAGGTGAGACAAAAATATTGAAACATTAAAATAACCATCGAAAAGAGTACCAGGACTAGGGGATAACATCTATAATATTTACTTTGAAACAAAGGATTCAAGCAAAGGAATTCTCAAACTAGTTTCAAACTAATCGTAGATCAGCGCATGGGCAATACATAAAACAATCACAAACCATCCGAAACTGGTTACTCGAACAAACCTAATGACTTTAAACTTGCAAACTGACATTGCCGATTCGTTTTACTGATAACTTGAAATTTCTTTCCTTAAAATGCTCCAGAATTACCTTAGGAAAATTTTAAAACGCTAATATCTTATTCTAATTTGGTCTTTATGGAATCACCTGTAATTTTTACTCATGAACTTTCAATTCCCATAATCATTGCTTTGTATTCATCCGGTAATCCCGCAAGTAAATGTGTTCCAATCTACTCGTCGATTACAGTTAATCCAATTTCTATTAATTTATGCGCTGTTGTTACAATTTTGTCAACGAAATTCTTCAATCGAACTACAATCTATCATTTGTGTAGTTATAAGATTTTTTTTGTAAGACTCCAACTTTTCTCATCAAACCTATATCCTCAAAAATATTTTTAAGATGGTCCCATACGTCTTTGGCAGATTTAGCAGACTACTTGTGAACGTAGTTAAACGAATTAATTAATAAAATTATTTTTGATTTAGTTTTTGAGATTTTTCTCGCGTCGGTTTCTGTTTCGAGTACACAGTCCCACAATTCTTCATGTACAAGGTAAAACTGAACGGCAAATTTCCATGTATCATAGTTTTCTCTTTTTTTGAGTTTATCAATCGGAGGTAAAAAGCTCATAATGGACATTTTTAAGGGATTAAAAAAAAAACTATACAGCAACAAAAATACCACCATCGAAAAAGGTACTGAACATCCAGATTTGGTAGACAGTACACCGACCAGAGGGGTAATCATTCTACAGCAACAATAGAAGGTGTTCCAATAAAGATGCGTGCGGCTGAAGAAGATGCACAAAATTCCAGAGATGAAGAAGTTGCTGTTCCGGTTGAAGAAGATGAAGGAAGCAGTTCAAAAGAGGAATATGTCAGCGCATCAGAGACTACACAAGTATCACAAATATGAGTTTCAAAACGACAAAACAAGAATGTATCTCTCTGATGTACAAGGTCCATGCGGATCATGTCAGAGAGCTGACGCCGTGGAACGAAATGTTAAAGATTACAAAAATTGTGGATTACTGCGGCAGAATAGGAAATTCTTTCTCTGAATCAACATCAAGTATAAATCTATTTCTTGCAAGTGGGTGATCAAAGCGAAATTGGACGACGCTGGTCATATCCACACCTACAATCTTACCGTTGAATTATTCATATATATTGTAACGTTTTTCACGCAACTCAGTAGAGACTTATAAAACACCTAATTCAAAACTTAAATGCTACGAAACTTATTTATTTATATACTAATATTACACCCATATTTATCTTCACAGACAATATTAATTTTTACTATAATGTTTGTATGTATGGCAGTAAGTGTGTAAGTATGTACGTGTGCTTTTTTTTGTAAAAATGCAAATTGGCATAGACGGGGATCGAACTTACGACCTCCAGGGTGAAAGGCAAGATTCTTGACCACTGCGCCATGGCGACTGCTCATAATGTTATGAAAAATAATCTAAAATTAAAGACTACACAACAGCAATTAATACATTTCTAATCAAGTAATCTGCCCTACGTAAAAATAAAAGGTTATGCGTCAGTATCATTCAAATGTCAATTTTAAATATATTCCGAATCGTCAAATGTACATCGAGTTGTGTACATTTTTTCTTATTTTGAATGGCTCGAGCCATTGTGTTTTAGCATAGGACCCATTATCACTTTTGAAACTGCCGTGCCACTGCAAAATTCAGAATCTAGCCTGATTATTTGATTCAATAATAAAAACGAATCAATTGTCAAATCATTGAAAGTGTTGTATAAATAGGTTTATAATACATATATTTTTTGAATAATCGATTCAGTTAGAAAACAGAAACCGTAAATAAATTTATAATTCCGATATTTGTGTAATTATACATGCATGTAGACTGTTTTACTGCACGTGTACAAATGTTCAAAATATTGGTTGTTCGCAGTAATACCTCATTTACAACATTTAATAAAAGCAATAGACAAATTATGAAATAATATTACATTTTTGAAGATGTAGCAAAGCTAGCGCCTGTTTTTTCGCTAACATCTACTAGCAGCATAATATTTTATAACTAAGGTGCATCAGTCAATTTAGTTGTTGTGTTTCCTTTTAATAATTAAAAATGGCAAAACTGATCTATTTATTAAATCAACATAAATATCTTGATTATTTTTATGTATTAATGCAGAATTTGTTATTTATTTCTGCAAATAAATACAGTCCGCCAGTTGTACAACTATTTTTGACGTTGCATCGGATAACACAACCTTTTTATTCATGTTGACAAATATCGTAACTTTATACTATAAACTTCGACCAAAGACCGATGTATTCAAAAATTACCGAAATTGGCGGGAAACAGGTGTTCAAAGGGGAATTATATTTCGCTGCTGCTAGGCAAAATCTGCTAGCTTAATTTGCTAGCTTACTAACTTCATTGAACACCGCACCCACCTGTATGAAGTGCCATCAAGTAGTACTTCAAAGTTCCCGCGCTTTTTCCGACTTTGTTATCAGAATGAATTGTTTCAATTTCATACATTTATGCAAATAATGATTATTAACAATTTTAATTAACTGTCCAAATTTCAAAATCTTTAATTATTTTTTTATATTATATAATTTATAATAATTTAAAAATCAATAAAAACATGCATCAAATTATTAAATAATATTAAATGTGCATTATACAATATATTTAACTACAAATAGATGCAGTAAATAAATTTATAAATTAAATTATAAATTAAATAATAAACAAAATCTTGAAGAGTTAAGTCAAACATATTTAGACACCTGATTAGCTGGAAAAATATATCAAATTATGAATATTTAATTTTTTTAGATTTGTTATCTGTTAAACTATAAAACTGAAGGATAAACTGTCTGCACTCAACCTAACTCAATCTAACGTAATTCGATGATACTAACGAGATCGTCAACACAGACATTTACATATGATTACTCAACGCGTATAGGTGAAATGGATCGCTGCTCTTTAACAAACTAAAAGGGATCCTTAAAATATAATAGAAAAGCGCTCTTTTGGCATCTTTTATTTATGTATATGGAAATAATCAGTATTATATATGAAATAATCTAGAAGCTGCATTCATCCAAAACAATCTTGTATTTGGCCTCGTGTAATTGCTTCTTAAGGACATTCTTTGATCCGAAAATAATACAGACACACGACAGAATGCTTCTGTACTTCGTACGGCGAGCTATAAACGGGCATTATGTGGTTTTGTATGTTTTGAATATCTGATATCTGTCCTGCTTTGATGGTGGATTCGGTCATTTGTAAGTAATATTATGTAATATAGAAAATTACGGTCGTCTAATAAGGGAAAACGTCTTTTCCAAATACGAAGAATACTCATGCTCTGAATTTTAACCCAATATATTTTACAGTTCAAATAAAAAAATCACAAATATTAAATTATTATTTCAGTAAACTATGCGTATATATTAAATTTTAAAATAATTATGTTTTATTATTATGGCCTTTGGGTTTACAATTTGGAATAATGTAATTGTTAAAAATATTGTCTTAGAATTTTTCATAAATTTGGTTCAAATCGCTCCGGTCCTTTCAGTGTAGAGGTTACCAATTTTTGTATTACGAGCGAGCGACGACTAACATCCATGTATACGGGTTATACCATATATATATTTGGATTCATGGTGACGAGACAAGAATTTTTTGTTAAGATATTTTTGAATCCGAGAATGCAACACGCACACAACCTAAGCTTTATTATACTTCGTACGTAAAGTGGTTTATCATAAAATATATAAATTATAAATACATATATGGTTGCTATGGCAACATCTATTTAAATGCGTTTTTCTTACAAATGCTACACTTTTTGAAAAATTCATTCAATCTAATGTTGTTTAATATCGTTCAATTTAGAATAAACTATTTTTCTGTATGTACAACCATTTTTGAGATACGGAAAAAACGATAAAAGTAAACACCCCTTTCTAAATATGCAATAATGCCATTCGGCGAACTCTATAAGCCAAACATGTGTACATACTTTATGAACGGGTATAACCTATTATCTAAGCACAACATTTAAAATTTCCAAATTATGTTATTCTTGCCTGTATTTGCACAATCTAATGAAACGTTGTATATATATATAAATCATAATTCCTAAAGTATACGGAGTATTGAATTTAAAGTGACGAAAAGGAATCGGGTATTCATATTATATGTATAGCAAATTGTATTAATATCGATGACGTGTCGAATTGGCACGCGGTCTTATTGTAAATCAAGCTGCCATCAAAATCTATCGATTACTTGCAAATTTAAATAGATAAAATACATCTAAACCCGTTCTAGGAAACAATTTCACACAGAAGAAAATATCAGTATAAAAGAAGTAAAGTTTTTCAGAATTTCATAATTTTCGTTTTTAGCATATCAACTGTGGTTTTAGGGATTATCAGACCTTTTCTGCTAATTCGGGGTGCCAAAAGATTGAATGACAAAGGTTCGATCATAACCGTGTGTCAATTCATCTTGTCACCGTTAAAAGCTCAATTCTTACCATGTTACAAATATATCAGGTATGCTCACTAGTCAACCTAAACACAAATGGGTGTACCGAGTGACTCCAGTTGATATTGGCACTGACCGAACGAGCAACGAACATTTAATTTGTGAAAAAAATGTCTTTCGTCAGTATTACACACGACCGAATGATATAGCACTTTTGTACGACAACCTAATAACGAGATTTTCACATACATCTGTAATGAAAGATTTAAGAAAATATATATTTTATTAATAACAATATTATTTGTATTATTGCAGGTTTGGGTGGATGCTGCCGTGCAAATCTTTTATTCAGTAGGCGCTGGGTTTGGTGTCCATTTATCTTACGCCAGCTACAATAATTTCCATAACAATTGCCTCAGGTATATAGTAACTACGCTCGCACATTAACAGCTATCAGGTCTATTCTGTATGTAATCCGTTAAGCGTTAATACATTAAAAATACTTGTTAAAAAATAAGAATTAGTGGGCTGTTAAAAATTATCGTCTCTTTGGTATTCACTATAGTCTAGTATTAACGTATATGTTAAAATTTAGGTTTTAACGGTCCTGTTAACACCTTAAGTGAAGTGAGTGATAAATGATTAGAAAAGCCATGAAAACACACGTGATGGTGGATATCGATGTGTTTGCTTCTTGCGTGAAACTTAAGGTTCTCTGCAAGTTTCAATGCACTTCAATTATCGCAGAAGATAGTCAGGTCGCTCAATCCGTCAAAACCCAACATGACGAGGAACCTTTTTTGGAATATGGCTTCCTAGGCGCATTCAGAAATAGCCATATACTTTGTTTCTGTAGTTGACAAGGCGACGGTTTGCTGTTTGCTTGAGTCCCACGTTATCGGTTTGCCGTTGAGCAATAGAAATCCAGTGTAAGATCTTCTGTCTTCTGAACAGCTTCCCCAATCAGCGTTGGCATACCCTTTCATTGGTCCTGTCACCGAACTATAGGTTAGTCTTACATCTAAGGAGCCCTTGAGGTAACGGAGTACTCTTTTTCCTGACTTCCAGTGGTCTTCGCCGAAGCAGTTGTTATACTGCCCCAGATAACTCACAGCATACGAGATGTCGACTCAAGTGGTTGTAGCCAGGTAGGGCAGAGCTCCGACCAGCTCGCGGAATGGGAGTTTCAAATCCTCTGCTGATTGCTTGTCTTTTTTCATCAGTTTTATACCTAGATCTATGAGGGTAGCGACTAGATTGCAATCTGTCATGCCGAACTTTGAAAGAAATTCGGAAATATACCCCCGCTGATGCATTGTCACTCGTTCAGGTTTCCGGTCAAATTCGATACCCAGACAATACTTGACTTCTCCAATATTATTAACCTCAAAATTAGTGGCTAATTTCTTTGCGATTTGACAAATCTTCTATTCGTCGCCTGAAGCTATCAGTATGTCGTCGACAAGCAAGGATCCGAAGTCGAAGAAGTGGCGCCCAACTTCCTGATGATTTCGTCAAGTTTGTTGTATCTGCTTCTTCCGGCCTGTTTCAGTTCATAAAGGGATCTTTTTAGAAGACAGACCTTATTTCCCTTCCGTTAATCCTTTAACACCTTCTTCGCCTTAGTCCCAAGCTGACATGAGCCCCCCAAGTTTATGATCTCTTCTAGGATCTCCTCCAGGTTCATCGATGGTCCGATGTGGATCTCTGCCTCCAAGGTCCCGTTCAGATAGACCGTTTCAATTGCGTTCGATCCGCTCATCACTTCCGTCATGGGAATTTCCGAGATAAATGCCTGTTCCGATGCTCCGTTGTCTTCGGCTAACTGAGTTTGTATTGTATGACATTGTATTGCTTCTTCGGCCTTCCCCTCGAACTTATACTTTCTTCAACGATAATGTCAAAACCGAGAAAATCGTCTTCGGAATGTACGCTGTGTCGATCGTCTCCTGGAACATCTCGGGAATGGTATCAAGTCTTCGCTTCCATATTTACACCTGGATCAGTTAGGGCGTTGATCGATGAATGTAGATTTCCGTCTTCCATGAATTTTTCGTCACGAGAAGTCAACACGATACGCTTCTCCGGTGACCAAATACGGTAACTCTTAGACTCGTCCGCATATCCCAGGAATATGCACTCTTGCCCTTGTGAATCAAACATCTCTTTTCCGTGGTTGCTGCTGAGATAGTACACCTTGCTGCCAAATACCCTGAAATCAGATATATCTGGTGTCTTACCATACCACGCCTCGCACGGCCGGCATCCGATCATTCAAGCTTTTTGTTGGTAAACGGTTGCGAAGGTGATTAGCAGTATTATTTGCCTCAACCCAGAAGGAGTCGGGCAGATTTGATTCAATAAGAAGGCACCTAGCGACGCTGGTGAGTGTACGGTTTTTCCTTTCTGCAGTGCCGTTCTGTTCCGGGTTATATGGTACCGTTAATCTTCTGGTGATACCTTGATTTTTCAAGTACTCACCAAATTCGTTGCTCGTGTACTCTCGACCGTTGTCCGACTGCAAACATTTGACCGTATTATCTTTTTGTTTCTCTTCGGTGGTGACTTTGAAGACATCCGCCTTTGACTTCAGAAATCGGACCTCACACCTTCTTGAACTGTCATCGATGAACTCGACGTAGTATTTAGCTCTTGCCAAGGACGACGTCCTCATGGCCTCGCAAACATCGGTATGTACTAGTTCGAGAATCCTCGTCTGTCAACTTGCTTGGGAATGGAGTCCTCGTCATTTTTCCTTGTAGACAGATTTCGCAGTTCAAACATCCAGTGGAGTCTGACAGCTGTATCCGTGGCATGACGCCTTTACGAACACCGTCCAAGATGTCCCGATAAAAGATTTATTCTCAGTCCCGGTACGAACAGTGTATTGTCTAGAGTCACGTCTCTCTTACCGTCACTCACGTCCGCGATAAAAAGCACTTTAACTTCGCCTACCGTATTAGCGGTTGCATTGCTTGCAAGGCTTAGTGCACCGTGTTTCGAACTGTACATCTCGTAAAAATGTTCAGCTTCGTTACACAAATAAGACAGAAGGGGTGAGTATGCGTTTTCGCCTTGCTCACCGCATTCAGCTGGCATCGAGTACAAAATTAATTCGAATACTCAGGAACGTGTACTCAAGTACAGCGATTACTTTCATGAATCGAGTACATACCGATTCTTTGTACTCGAGTACCCCATCACTAAATATTATGTATTGTAAGATTTGATCATGTCGATCATAATTGCAATTTTTAGGAAGTATCGTGATTTAACATCTTCTTCTAAACTATTTGAATCCAGATATGTTTAGTTTTACAAATATTCACTTATAAAATAACACTAACATTTAATAAGGATCCTTCAACGATAACAAAAATCTAAATAACCATGAAAACATGATGTTAACATTTTAACTCTACCTTTCAAGTTTCCGTTAAAATATATAATATTAGCGTGACAGTTGACGAAATTTGTTAAAACATTAGTGGTCTATGCGTCAGCGAATACGAAAGCTCGTTAAAAATATTGGTTAATATTTTAACGTTGACCTTGAAATTAGCGGTTACGCTAAAAATTACAGAATAGGCATGTATAACCGCTAAAAATTGCATGATTGAGTATTTTATCGCTCATCGTTTGTGTTTCTGTGTATGTGTATTTTCCAGGGATTGTCTTGTCACTACAGCTGTCAACTGTTTCACGAGTTTCTTCAGTGGTTTTGTAATATTCACCTATCTTGGCTTCATGTCCCACAAACAAGGAGTTCATATCAGTACAGTTGCTACTGAAGGTAAATACTGCAACATTTTCTCCTTGAATTTTATTCGCAAACGAAATTAACAGCCCTCCGGATAAAATAATATACTGTTAACCCTATCTTTTATAATTTGCTAGATAAAAAAATTATTTCACGAGAAATATAAATAATACACATATCTAAGATATATAAGTCAACTTGTATTGATTTTTTTGGAAAATTTTGTGCTATACCCGCTTGTTATTTGTAATTACCATAGAAAAACAAAAACCATATTTATCTAAGATATAAAATTAGCAATTCTACGTAAAAAAATATATATATATATATATATATATATATATATATTTATATACATATATATATATATATATATATATATATATATATATATATATATATATATATATATATATATATATATATATATGATTTCAATTATTTGTTTACAATAAATCGGTTACAAATTACGTCCACTACCGTGAACAAATTTAGTCAACGGGTTAATATATTGAATGTGATTTCTTTTTTATCTCTTAAGGGGGTAGTACACTGTGTACGTCGGAAAAGTAAGCCAGGTCGCGCGAACGTCCTCGTGCGGAAGACCAAAATCTGCGTGGTAAAATACTCCTTCCCATATGATCCTGGTACAAAAATCGAACAAAATCCGGATTAGTAATGATATTTCGGTTAGAAATACGTATTCCGATTTTTTTTAAATTGTGGCCCTATGAAGAAAAAGTCAATTTTTTCACCCAAAAAATGCTTACAAAATCGTGGATTAAAAATCCATTTTTGAAAAAATCGAAAATATTGATACGTATTTCTAAGTTGAATTTAATTCTGAACAAGAAAACCTAGGCGGCATCCAAATTTAATGTAAATTGTTTAGAGTTATTTCCCACGCAAGTTTGAAAAACCCCGTTTCGAGATAAACGCGTTTAAAGATAGTTTCATATTTCTCGTGCACTCAAATGCTCTCTCAGCGCGCCGGTACATTTTTTAGAAAATCGCTTCCTATAGTGGTAAGGAATATTCTGGCGGACTTGGAATTTTTACTAAATTAAAATATACATCCCAAGGAACATTTTAAGCAAAAACATTTTTTTGAAACGTCACAGTGTACTACCCTCTTAAGTCAATTACATGGACAAAATATATTTTTTAAGGATGCGAACAAAAATAAATTTAGTTTAAATAATCCTACGCCATATCTGTTTTTTTTTTTTTTTTTTTTTCGTTTACACGTCGGATCTATATATCCGTATGTAGAATGACACCACGAACATTCAGAAGGGAATAAAGGGATGTGTTTCACATCTGTTAGTTTCTTTCTTAACATTCTTTTGATCTTGCTTCCCCTGAATAATTTTTGTGGTTACTCTAGAATGTGATGCAAATAAATAGATTGAATTATGCGAGGAGTTACCTCAAAGTATCGATTATTATTTTGGTTTGTTTAACCAATTTAAGAATACAAAATTAAAATCACATTTAAATATTCCGAAAATTGACGAAATTGTTGATATTTACTGAAATAACCACCCGGCCGGACGAAAGTTTCAATTCAATACTTCGAAGCCTTTGAATACAAATTTTCAATTTCCTTGTACCTCAGTACAAGGAAATTGAAAATTTGTACAATTATCGCTGTTTGCTTGTGCTCAGTTTCGAGGAGGTAGGTGAATAATATGGTCCAGCAATAGCAGGCATTTCGTAAGTTGCAAGAAAATGTGCCGAGACTACGCGAGAACCGAGCGTAGAACAATACGCGCTAATTCTCGAAAATTTACAATGTGTTCTTAAACTAACAGTCAATATATGAAATCAGTGAAGTTGCAACGCCCCCCCCCCCCCCTTAATAAAATTGAATAAATAAATAAATATGTAATTTTATTGCGCTCGGTATGCGCTCTTATGCACCATTCATATTTTTATTGTGCAAATTGTTTAAATAATGATATGCATGTCTCAATGTGGGGATGGCCAAGTTAACGCTAACCCCCTCTCCCCCTTTGTTAAAAATGAATAAATAAATAAGTCTTTTTATTGCGCTCGGTATGGGCTCTTATGCGCTATAATTATTTTTTATGGTACCAATTGTTTAAACATAGATATTCTTAATTTAATGTGAGGGTGGGCAAGTTAATGTGTTGTTAAGGTGTTCGGTATGCGCTCATATGCGCCATTAATATTTTGTATTGCACCCTTTGTTTAAACAATTATCACGCTCATTTTAATGCTAAAATTTTTATCTATTAAAAATATATATAAAACAAGCTTTAAAAAACAAGCTTAGGTACAACGCACCTATGTGTTCAGCTCGCCTTATAAGTAATATGCTATGAAAAAACTTGAAATTATTTTTACTTTCTGTTACGAAAACATTACACATCAAATCTTCAAATTAATATTTTAATAGATTTTTAAGATAAATATTATTTACTTTGTTATTTCATTTTGACGTTTGATTTGCAGTCACAACATTTTTACTATCTTTTACGAAATAATAAGTAAGTAAAGGTATCACCAAAAAAATGTAACTCGAGATTTGAACGGATATTCACGTTTTCACCTTCTCTGAATCGAATGTAACTATTTTCGGAATGATGTCTGTGTGGCGCAAAACTGAAACTTCAAACATAAGACTTGTATATGGTCTACTTGTGCACCTCCTATTTTTGAAAAGCATATGTTTTCTCTATGCATTTTTTGTTATATCTTCAATATCACTTGAACGGCTGCATTTATGGTAAAAACAGATATGTTCATAATAAAAGATATTAATATTTTGCAATCCTTTTTTTGAAAAGTGTGTTTAAAAAATGTACCAGTTACGAGAAAACCGCTATTGAAAATCTTAATATTCTTATTTATTTTGTCATGGAAATGCATTTGAAAGAATTATTTTATATTTATCATGTTAACATTGTCTGAAAAAAATTTGACAGATAAACAAAATATAAATAATGCATGACATTTTGCGCGGTTTAATACAAATAGATCGACTGAGAAGGTGAAATTTAAAGAATCAACATTTTTGTTTCGTATTCAAGAAATCATATTTTATAACATAATAAGCTAATTGATACAATTTTAAGGTATTACTAAGAAGTATTGGTATTTCTTGATAGATTATTTGGAATATATATTTCTAATGAAAACTACAGAAAAGTGAGTTCTGGGTCGCCCACAACCATTTTTTTATATTGTCATGGAAATGCATATGCAAGATTATTATTTTTAATTATTATATTAACTTTATCGGAAATAAATATGACAGATAAACAAAATAAAAATAATGTATATCATTTTGGGCTGTTTAACACAAATAGATCGACTGAGAAGGTGAATTTTAAAGAATCAACATCTATGTTTCATATTGAAGAAACAATATTTGATAACATAATAAAATAATAAGCTAATTTCAGTGTATTACTGTGGAGTACTGGTATTTTTTGACAGTTTGATTGGAATATATATTTCTAATGAAAACTACCTAAATGAAAGTTCTGTGTTGGCCACAACCGAGTACTTTCTAGTTCAGTTTAGTCTGTGAAAACGAGTACCCGTGCTTAACGTTCGTAAGTAAGTAGGTGGCGCTGGCGGTGAGTTGATACGCCGAAGCAAACGTCGCGTCGTATCGAGGCAGCTGAGCATCGGGTCCGGGTGACTACAGCAGCAAATACGGCGATTTTGGAGCGAAGATTCCATCAAATGCAAGAAATTCATATGTTCGAGGAAGAGGAAGGAATATTATATGGCCCTGGGATAGCTGAATAAATTTTAGTTGAAAAATATTAAAGTTATCTAGTATACGAGGGTAGTCTGAAAAGATTTGAGCCTAAATGTTATGTTATGCCTCTATCTTATGTCTGTATGTTATGTCTTAATATATATATATATATATATATATATATATATATATATATATATATATATATATATATATATATATATATATATTATTTTTAAGTATTATTGAGTTGTTGGTGTCCCTGGAAACCTCTACTCATTGGCTATCAAATGAGCATATTCTACAGATCCAAAAAAAGAAAACACTATAAATTCATGGTTTCTTTTATGTTAGGGTTGGTAGGTGTTGCAAAACAAGTTAAATCCTATTTAATTTTATCAATAAAGATATTTTGAAGAGACTGAGATTATTCATATTTTACAATTTAAATCAGAAAGGTATTACATTCAATTTATATAAAAATTGGACCGTTAATATGAACGGGAAAAGTTTTTCGTAATTTGCCAACAAATTTATAAACTGGATTTAACTGTTTTTGCAAACAGACGACTCATATATACGCACTGACTGGCTGAATGACTACCAGACTGTCAGACTGACTGACCGATAACAATATCTCAACAATGTAAGTCATGAGAAACCAACACAACATTCGAATTTGAGAAATACTTGACAATCAAAACAACTATGAATCATTCTAACACAACATGAACTTTGAAATGAATCGCGCATGATCTTTGTTAGTGCAGCGCCAGTGGGGCAAAGCACCAATGGGGTGAAACACCACCTTTATTTTCTCATAATTAGGCAAAAACTCAAAACACTTCAACAAATGTGTATATTGGGCGAAGACATGGTTTATTTATTAACACGTAGAATGTGTGTCACAAAGAATTTGGGTGTTGTTCGTACAACTGTTATATCGAGACTTACTAATGATTAGCATGGTGTTTAGCAAGTGAACACAACAGTGCGTGACCATGAAAATCACAAAATACTATATTAAGACATTTGCCAAATAATGTCTTGTGACAAATGAGACTAACTGTCAAAATGGATGTTTGACCCATAATAGCATAATGACGTTTGTCACTTAAGAAATATGTTGGTGGCCTGGACAATCTTATTAGATTGTTTCGGCTACTTAAATTAATTATAAACAAAATACATCTTAAAATAATAACTCAAATTCCCAAACATTACTCCGCGTATATTATATATATACAAAAGTTAATTGTTCTGTACACAAACTCCTTTAATAGTCAATACCTATGGTCTTTTGGGAATGTTTCACTAGTCCAATGTATATTGTTTCCCATTTTAGTTCCCTGACACCACACCAAAATATAACTTTGTCTTCACAATTATTCACTTTCACTGAGACATAACCACGATAATGCATGCGACCTGAATTGCTGCTGCAGCTTGTATTGGTCGTGCAATCCTGTTTGCTGATATTGCTTGTTGATTATCTCATTCTTCCGTTTAGTTATTGGTGAAAATTGTTATTGTGATTTGAATGTTCATCATTATTATTTTGTATATAAAAGACTACTTAGTGGTAACTAAAATCACAAAATCTACTTTCGTAAAGTATATACCTTATTTCTAATATTGAACAATTCAAACAATTTGCACATAAGTTGAATACATATATTTATATATATATATATATAGATATATATATATATATATATATATATATATATATATATATATATATATATATATATATATATATATATATATATATATGTTGTCACGAAACTTTTGAGTTTTCGCGCATAAAGAGATGTTGTTGGCCGGCGGCTAGCTTAGTGATAAAGAGGTGGGTCTTTCGAGGTTGGCAGAGGTTGGTGAAAAAGAAACTCAAAAACGCAACAAAATGTATTAATTTAATAACATTAACTTGAACTCAATAACAACGCAACAAAAGAAACATAATACTCAGAATACAATATGTGGATCACAAAATAAACTAAAAGCAAATAATAGACTGAATACAAATGTGTAAATAAACAAGATCTGGTACGCGCACAACGCAACAGAAGTCGCCTAGGTAAAATATGCGTTGCGAGCAGTGGCTTTTAATTATTTTGGCCTTTTGGTTAACAATTTAAAAAATGTTATAGATATAAAAAGCCTTACATTTAATTTTAGATTATATGGATAAAAAAAAAATTGTAGTGCATATTTGAAAATTTCAAAATTATAATATTTAATTTAATTTCTTTCGGGCTTTGGGTTAACAAAATGAAATAAAATTGGAGACATATAATATCTTAGAATTCTTAATTGTTATTTCTATAAGGACAGTATTAAGAGGGGCTTCAAATTTTGGGGCCCTATAACTCGGGAAGTATAC
The DNA here is from genome assembly GCA_933228885.1 of Leistus spinibarbis. Classification (NCBI taxonomy): domain Eukaryota; kingdom Metazoa; phylum Arthropoda; class Insecta; order Coleoptera; family Carabidae; genus Leistus; species Leistus spinibarbis. The sequence goes on from OW121791.1 coordinate 11,928,932, forward strand.
GGGCGATTGGATTTAAACTGCGAGCGGATTCAAATGGGATGCCAAATAATATGTGTACCAAATTTGGATTGAATCGCTCCGGTACCTTCAGAGGAGTAGAGGGCACAAATTTGGTCTTACGAACGACCGAGCGAGCGAGCGACGACTAACATCCAAGTATATAAGTTATATACATTTTTGGTTTCAGGGCGATGAGACTAACACTTTTTCTTAATGAAATTTTTCGATCCGAGAATGCTACAGACACACGACCGAATGCTTAAGCTTCTTCGGTACTACGTACGACGAGTTAAAAATATAGCGTGGGTATGAGGGACGGCACACGAGTGCGTGTGTCTCGGCCGAAGGCCTGCAAGCAAGAAAACGATATCAGTGTCCGTTTTCACGGCTCAACCGATCTATGCCATATTTATTAAAATTCGCAAAGTACTGCGGTGGTCACAAGAGTACACTGGTGGTACTGCATTTACTGGTGTTTTGAATTTTAATTATGAACGAAAAAATGGCTTTTCGTTAATATATATATATATATATATATATATATATATATATATATATATATATATATATATATATAACTGGTTATAGACTATCGTTTGTTTCAACTAAATTACTCGGACTCTTTATATTTAACTTATCTCCGTGATCTTACTATAAATCAGACTTATGAAAATGAAAAATTTATGTTCTTTGGTTATATATATATATATATATATATATATATATATATATATATATATATACATATATATATATATATATATATATATATATATATATATATATATATATATATATATATTCATATACATATATATATATATATATATATATATATATATATATATATATATATATATATATATATATGTATATATATATATACATATATATATATATATATATATATATATATATATATATATATATATATATATATATATATATATGCTATATGCTATATGCTTAGCTTCTTCGGTACTTCGTACAGCGAGTTAAAAAGAAGATATTTACACTTGACCGATGCACGCAACGCATAAGACGCATAAGACAAAGTGGGCATTTACACGAGGAACATCCAATTTTAGTTTTTCGGTCATTTGAGCGGGGACATACCATACATCGGTGCTGCTTATCATATTTTACAACCTCAAAGTTTACATCTAGTACAGCAGGCTCAATATCAAATATGATAAAGTTATTCATTCCTAGTTTCAAATCAAGTCGAAGAAATGACAAAAATGATGCATATAAAGTTCTTTTAGGCTAAATTGTGGAGTTAATTTAACTTTCCTACCAGCATTTTTACATTTTATTAATATTCTGGCATTTACAGCAGCCATATCCAATATCCCGAAGAAAAATCTTAGAGGCTATCGATTTGTTATTCTACTGACAGTGTATGAATGGCATAGCTGATCAAAGGAGTCGACTCCTCCTTTATTTTCTTTATAGTACTGTATAATAGCTGGTTTTCCATTCCCATTAAACGTTTTTAATTTTGAGTACACTTATTTTGTTCTTTTTAGGTGTTTGAGAACGTAATATAATTGTTTTTCAAAAACAAGTAATTGTATCTGGAGGAATTTTTGAAGCTATTTTCAGTTCTGCTGGAACTTTACGAATATTGCACGATTTTTATAATTTTTTTCTTAGCAGGTATACTAGTAAACCAGTAGTCACATGTCAAAGTCCGACCAGTATCATGAAGCGGAGTAATAAAATAATTACTAACTCCCATTTATATAGGATTACATTATATAGAGAATAAACAAACTAAAAATGTTCAATAATAAAAAATAATGCGAAAACTACTTACTGTGCAAAGGGGGTCTCCGAACTTCAAATTCACTCGATCACTGACGCCATGCGGTGTATTCTAACAGTTTAGATGTGTAAATACATATCTCAACTACGGATTGATGGCATTTTACTTATCTTAGACTGAGCTCAAAGTTGGTCTGAAGTGTTCAACATCCCTCAGGTACAACTAGAGCTAAAATATGCACTTTTTTCCTTCAAAATAATCTAAAAGAAAAATAGAAGACTTTTTATATCTATAACATTTTTTTCAAATTGTTAACGAAAATGTCATAATAATTATATATCATTATTTCCTAATTTAAAAATCGCGGAGTGAAAGAGTGGAGAACGCTGCTCGCATCACATACATTATTTGCATAGGTGCGTTGTACCTAAGCTTGTTATTTATATTATTTATTACTAAATATTTATTACTTTATTTTATGTATGAATAATTTTTTAATACATGTATTATTCAATAATACATGTTATATCGCAATTTTTTTTACCGTAAATATAATATTGAATACAATAAATTTCTAACTGAACAAAACAATCGAAAATAAACATATATCAAAATCTAAAACCTATCTATTTATTACTACATACTTCTTTAATACTTAAACTCTGAATATATATTGAAATAAATCTACTTATTACACTTAATTCATTCAAGTACTATATAAATAAAAGTTTAACTAGCATATAAATCTAACTGTAAAAATATCTGGAGTGGCCTGCATTCGACTTTTTTTTACGCAGTGTTCACTAGATATATAAATATAACTAAAACCAGTTATCAAACTAACCAATACTCTACAGAAATATCCTGAAATGTCATTTATCTAATTGAGTCTATTTTGTTTTACTGTCAGGATAGCAGATGATCCGATTTTATAAGCTACATGCGAATCCATGGAGACGTAAATAAGATATTTATCATGTTTCGTAGCATTTTTCTCGCAACCGGTAAATTTTTTGAAGAAATGTTTCAAACAAGAGTTTTGTGATATATTCACTTCCAGTTTGAATATTCTTTTCAAAAATAGGAGGTGCACATCTAGGACAAGTCTTAAGTTTGAAGTTTCATAATTTTTCGTTCGACAGTTTTGGCCCTAGAGCGTTCACAGACACACACACACACACACACAAGCAGACAGACGTAATTCCGAAAATAGGCACATTCGATTCAGGGAAGGTCAAAACATGTATATCCGTTGAAATCTCGAGTTCGAATTTTTTCATGATTACAAGACTTACTTATTTCGCACAACTTTTGTTTGAAACATTTCTTCAAAAAATGTACCAGTTGCGAGAAAAATGCTACGCGAAACATTATAAATATGTTGTTTACGTTGCCATGGATTCGCATGTAGCTTATAAAATCGGATCATCTTCTACTTTGACAAGAAATCAAAATAGACAAAATTAGATTAATGACATTTCAGAATATTTCTGTAGAGTATTGGTTAGTTTGATAACTGGTTTTGGTTATATATATATATATATATATATATATATATATATATATATATATATATATATATATATATATATATATATATATACATATGTGTAGTGTTCTAGATTGAATATTGCTATATTTACATTTTGTACATAGATCACTAAGATATGTTGATATGTTTTTCAGATGTTTATCAGAAGTTATCCGAATTTCAATTTATTTGTATGTTATACCATTTAATAATAAAGTTTATTATATATTAAACTTTATATTGGTGACCCCGACGTGACGTGTCGTATATATATATATATATAAATATATATATATATATATATATATATATATATATATATATATATCTATATATATGTATATAAATATATATATATATATATTTATATATATATATATATATATATATATATATATATATATATATATATATATACATATATATATATATATATATATATATATATATATATATATATATATATATGTATATATATATATATATATATATATATATATATATATATATATATATATATGTATAACCCATGTATGTTGTATATATGGTAACTATATATATATATATATATATATATATATATATATATATATATATATATATATATATGTATAACCCATGTATGTTGTATATATGGTAACTATATAAACAATATAACTATATATATATATATATATATATATAGTGATCTAAATGTAAATATAACTATATTCAATCTAGATCACTACATATATATATATATATATATATATATATATATATATATATATATATATATATATATATATATATATATAGTGATCTAAATGTAAATATAACTATATTCAATCTAGATCACTACATATATATATATATATATATATATATATATATATATATATATATATATATATATATATATATATATATATATATATATAAATATATATATATATTAGAAGACTTTTTATATCTATAATATTTTTTCAAGTTGTTATCGAAAAGGCTATAATTAAGTTTCACTATAAAAGTTACATCAGCTATAACTGTCTGTCTTCGAGTGTCAACTGTAACTCACTGATTGACCGACTATGTGACTGACAGACCGACTCTCATTCTGCATTGAGATTATATGCCTTTACAGGGTACAAAATATTTGCTTATAACTAAGACTAACAATAACTCAACAATGTACTAAGTCATGAAAAACAAAGACAACTTTCAAAAAGATATAATCATTAATTTTATAGATTTCCAAAGGCAAATTTCCTGTATTGCAAGTAAATTTACTGCAAATATTTTTTAACAATAAATATTACCGTATTTAACAATATTTCTTAAATGGGAAATACTTCCTTGACTTCACAATCCGAATAGATTTACTACCTAGAGCCATGCCATATTCCATTGTTCGGCTAACCCAGAGGCGTTTTATCATTTTACGATGGTTGTCAGTTTTTAAAATGAAAATACTATAATGTCATCTATTGTTGCCTAGATTAACTAATCTAAACAGCAATAAATTGCATTACATTCACCTTTATTGTTATGTTCGCTACTTCTATTTTGCTGATTCTATCCAAACGGTGAACTGAACGCATAGGTGCGTTGTACCTAAGCTTGTTTGTTTCCAATATGAATTTGACTAATAGGCATATAATTAAGTTTACTAATTTTATTTTCTAAATATGGAAAATATTATGTAGATTAACATGATATATTTAATAAAAGGGCCTCCTAGTAAAATTCTACATTGAAATTTTGTTCCTAGTCCGCCCCTGGTTACATTTGACTAACTAATTTGTAAACAGAAAAGTTTATGGCGAATTGCATAATGGTTGTCATAGAATTTTTATTGTCATTGGCGGATTATTGTTTTATGTCGATCCCTCGAAGTGGAATTAAGTGAACTATATCCTGCAGATGTTAATTCTTAAATTTGTGTAGGTCCGGGTCTGGTGTTTCAAGTTTATCCAGAAGCGGTTGCGACTCTTCCTGGATCGCACATATGGTCGGTGTTGTTCTTTTTCATGTTAATTATGCTTGGATTGGATTCAGCGGTTTGTTGATTAAAAATCAAAAAAAAAAAATCAAAATATTTTTAATTTTGTTGATTATACAGATGGGCGGTCTGGAATGTGTTATTACCGGCCTTATGGACGAATTCTGTGGATTCTTTCGTGGAAAAAAATACTGTAGAGAAATATTTACATTTGGTACAATACTTGTATCGTTTTCAGTTGCACTAATAAATGTTACACCGGTAAATGATAAGTCTTTGTTTCTATTGTCGAATACTTAAATATTATTTTTATTTTCAGGGTGGAATATATATGTTCCAGTTGTTTGATACTTATTCAGCTGGAATATCATTACTGTGTTCGGCTCTTTTTGAAGCATTAGCTGTTTCGTGGTTTTATGGTAAGTGTTTACTACATTATACACTATATATATAAAAAAAAGTATCGTGATCACACAAAAAAAAAACCTTACACATTAATATCCGCTTTGATAGCCTTTGATATCATGTTGACTATTTTCTCAATGATGTATGTATGTATGTTTGTGAATGATCTACAGCCAATAAACATAAAAGTATCTTGACATTTTCAAAGTCTCGAGAACGGTATGTGTTAGAGTGAAAGTGTTTCTTATTAAAGTTAATGAAATAAAAATATCTAGCAACTTTAGTTTAAATTTGTTTTTGTCGTAAAATGTACCATTTACATAAAACATTGAAAATTGCCATGTTACATTTACATTTTCCTAGTTACCACATGATATTGTTTTATGGTAATGGTAGTGTGAGAAATCAGACTTACTCGGTTTATATTTTAATATTTTTATATGTAAATAGTTAATTATGTCTCTGCGGTTGAAACTAAACATCTGGTGTACTTTTAGTAAATTTGGCTAATTTAATTTTGTCTGGATGTTTAGACTCAGCGTCATGTTGTAGCTAGACGGCGAACTAAAGTCTCTAGTTGGCTATACCCTTTAGTTGAAACTTAACTGACCTTTAGTTGACCTTCAAATTAAGACAATGAGCAACTCACTTTACATGCTCGAGCGGGCGGGATGGGGTGATAGGGCGGCATAGCAGGTGCAGCTTATTGGGCGAGGCTTATTGTGTGACGTAGAGAGAAGGAGAAATGGATCTGATATTGCGCCTTGGCGGCTCAAATCCCGACTCGGTCAACGGATTTTTCGGTACGATTGGTTTCTTCTAAGCTACTGGACCGTTGTATCCATTATCTCTTATAGTTTCTGGATGAACTTCCATTTGGCAATAGACTGATAATTCAGTGGCCAGTTTAGGAGCACTTAAACGGGGTTTTTGCTTCACCTTTCGCACCAACGCTTATTATGATTATCATGTAATGGTGATCGTCCGAATATGAGTTAGAATCAATGCAAATTTTTTTTAAGTCCTAATAATGGTGCCAATTGTCCTTCTAGGTATATGCTACATTTCAGCTATATTTCTCTCACTCTTTCCGTTTCCATGGTGAAATTTAAACAATTAGCGCTGATCAAATGTGGTATTTGCTCTTTTTCGTCCTATTTTACAAACTTATTGTAATTATATGTTTTTTCTAAAGCTAAAGTTTATACTAAACATCGTAAATGCCAAATATATTCTACAATCCGCGCTACTACACTATAATGGCTATCTCGAACTGACGCACTTTAATAATTTTGTGGCGCACTATTTGGTTCAACTTGTATGAATATGTCAATAAAAAGTGTTTGTTTTGCATTTATGAGTCATAAATATTTGTTTATTTGGCAGACATTGTACTACATAAAAGTAGTAAATTCAAAAACAAAATTACGCTAATTTCACTGAAGAGTTATGCGATTTTAAACATATTTTATAGGTGGCCCAATAATTTTGTGACTCACTATATATTTAATATCTATATATTCAATATATTCTAATTTTCGTTTTAGGTTTAGAAAAATTCTCTCAAGATGTCCAATGTATGCTGGGTTCAAAGCCAGGGTTGTATTGGAGAATTTGTTGGAAATTTATCAGTCCGACTTTCATTATTGTAAGTTCAAATATTATGCAAAATATTGTAATAATCTAAGAAAAGAATGAAATCGAACGGTTGCTTCCATAATTTAAAACCATCAACTAATGTGATATTCCTGAGTGACAACTTTTCTCTATTATATTGGTTTTCTTTATTTCGTTGTCTCCTTTATTATTTCCTGCGTATTAATATCCAACTATTATTCTGTCTTAGGGTGTAGTAATCTTTGGACTAATCTACCATCAGCCCCTTAAATACAACGATTATAACTATCCCGGATGGGCAGAATGGGTTGGCTGGGGATTGGCGCTTTCTTCAATAATGATGATTCCTCTCGTAGCTATTATACAGTTATTAAAAACACCCGGCACTTTCAAAGAGGTACGTTGGAATTATAGGATCTATTTCATTAATTAATAATAATAATTAATATGTATTAATATTGCATTGGTTTGTTTTTATTCAGCGATTGGCAATCAACATAACCCCAGTAGAAGAACATGAACAACTTCGACGCGATAAAAAAGTTAGCAGATTCAAATGTAAACATTGGTTGCACGTGTAAGTAAGCACATGGAACCATATGTCGTCCTACTTTCTGTCTTTGTAAATTATTTAATACGCTGGCCCGTATTAATCTATAATAATTTTAATATTTACCTTTGATATCTTCATCCTACTGGTAATATTTATTTTGTTTTGTTATTGGTAACAAATTTGACGCGAAACTATACAAGATGTAATTATATATATCCCTTAAAATATAACCTCATATATAAATAAAATGAATAAAAAAACGTAATGACAATAAAGCATTTGTATTGGTTATATAAATATTAGAAAAGAAAACTTTTTTCATGGATTATATATATACATTTATATATATATATATATATATATATATATATATATATATATATATATATATATATATATATATAAATATATATATATATATATATATATATATAAATATATATATATATATATATATATATATATATATATATATATATATATAAAGAAAAAAATTTATAATTTCTTAGGAATAGCAGTCGTTTTTTTTTCTAATAATTAATTTTATTCTACCCTACATTTCGGCATCTTTTATGCCATATTCAGGAATTTATAATAGTAAGAATTAAAAGAATTTCATAATGTATACGGGTCAAAGAATATAATATATAAAAAGACAATAGCAGCATGTTACCTATTTTTTCTTGGTTTACCCTGTATAATGTGTAAACCAAGAAAAATTTGATAACCAGCTGTACTGGTTCTTTATATATTAAATTCTTTGATCCATACAACTACCGATTATTTTAAACTCCTGAATATGGCATAAGGGATGCCGAAACGTAGGGGAGAATAAAATTAATTATTATAAAACCAACGACTACTTTTTCCAAGACACTATCAAATTTTTGTCTTTCATCACAAATTCAGTAAAGAAAATTCATCTGTCCAATTCAACATTATATTTTATTTATATATATATATATATATATATATATATATATATATATATATTTATTTATATATATATATATATATATATATATATATATATATATATAACCCATGTATGTATGTTAGTTTGTAAGTTTTACATAGCGTTCCGGTTAGAAAGCTATATCTATATTATTAAATTTTCATTATTATTATATCGGTGGAGAGCACATGGTGCCAACGGGTTCACCTAGTAGACGTAATAATGTACACTGTAACTACACTCATAAACGCTTCATACTAATTGTAAATTATAATAATACGCTTAATGGAAAATTGTCATTCTCGATGTAAGTATACAAATTGGATGTAAAATAAGAATAAATTATAGTAAATATTTACTCAAAAATCGTTGCTTATTCGCAAAGTGAGTTAACGAAACGCTGCCTATTTGGAATATTTTAACCGTGGCACCATATTTTGCGTAAATTTGCGAAAATGGATGATATAGTATTTGCAGATTTCAATCCTCTTTCCTACTAATAACCTCATAACGAGCGTTAAAGTATATGTAAAGCTATAAAAGTAACGGCCATATCGAAATACTTTCAAAGGAAAAGCGTCCAAAATTCTATGCTCTACCTGTATAAATACGGTTGAATATTGTAACCTCTATCCAACCATATAGACGGTTGTTAGCTCGCCGTACGAAGTACCGAAAAAGTCGTGTGGTTGTAACAAAATTCCTTAACACTGTTTGTTTCGTTATTTCAAAAATATATATAACTTATATACCTGGATGTTAGTTATCGCTCGCTAACTCGCTCGCTCGTAAGACCAAATTTGTGCCCACTACTCCTCTGAAGATACCAAAAAGATTCACCCGTATACTTCCCGATTTAAAGTGCACCAAAATTTTGAGCCCCCTTAATACTGCCTTTAGAAAAATAATTGAAGCACCCAAAATTTCTAATATATTTTATATCTACAATATTTTTGCATATTGATAACGCAAATGCTGTAAAAAATTATTAAAAACTTTAATTTAGAATTTCAAAATAGGCACTTATTTTCTTTTTTATGAAAATAATCTAAAAAGACTTTTTATATCTATAACATTTTTTTTCAAATTGTTAACTAATATTTTCGAATGTAATTTTATTTTATATTTCAAAGATTATATATACAGAAACTTTGCGCTAAAGTGTATATTATCGCAGTTATCCTCTATACGAAAATTAACAATGGGTCACGAGTTACGTCACAAGCAGCTCCCTGCATATCGGTGGCCAGCATAAACTTTACAAGAGAGCCTGAGGCAACCTCTACATTTATAAGCATTGGGTTCGAACACCAAAAATATTCAGCATTTGCATTTTGCAATGTTACTGCTTCAACAAGATTGCTTGCGATGTTTGTATGAACATGGTTGCAAAATCCACGATTATAAAAGCTGTTTTTTGCGATACACTGGTTTGAATCGATTAATACGCTAGAGTAAAAAACGTGACGTCATTGGTCAATATTAAATTGTAACATCGCGTAACACAGTCTAGAGAATGAACCGTTATTAAACCAATATGACCCCAAAATAAAATGGTTAAACTCGATAAAGTGAAAGCTAATAACCAATATTTCTACACAAGCACTTTCGTTATAGTAGTCGCAGACTTCATTCGCCGGATTCGATAATCACCGCATAACGAGCGTTATAAAGAAAGATCGGTCTTGCCAGGGATGTACTTCTTTTTTCTCCTTAAATTATGATATTCTTTGCAGTAAATTTTGAAAATATGTCTAAAAAATTGCAAAAATATTAAAGCCATTTACAAAATACATTTTCTCGAAAAATATCATAATTTAAGAAAAAATAAATATATTGGAGTACATGCCTGACAAGTCAACCGCCGAGCGGCAAGACCCTAGCCATTGACAAAACCGCATAGGCTTTGTTACTTTTATAACTCTCGCTCGTTATGCGGTGATTATTGAATTCGGCGGATGAATTCTGCACGAGTACTATTCCCACGTGGATGCCTCCATACTGCTCCACATTTAGAGTCGTTCATTATTCAATGTTGCCTCGTTTAAAAAGTATTTTAGGAATTTACCATTCTGTGAAACGTAAAAAACATAATCTTGGGCGCTGCTTATGTTTATAAATTTCATATCAAAGTCAACAATTGTTTGTGTACCCTTTCTGTTTTAAAACGCCTTCATCAATTATACAATACAATAGAATAGATGTTTTTCGATTATAGAGAAGATGAATATGCGCAATGGTTCTGCTAGCAGCGCCAAAAAAATATCTATATTATAATATGAACCTTAATAAATTTCTAATTTGAAATTGTATATGTATATATAATAACATGATTTTTAGCTCATCGTACAAGACGCTATAGTGTTTGTTCGTGTGTCTGTAACATGCTCGGATCAAAAAATGTCTTACACAAAAAGTGCTTGTCGATTTTACTAAAATTTGGTATACATATAGTTTGTGTGGTCAAGAAGTTTCCGTCGCAATTTAAGTCCAATCGAATGCACACTTCCGGAATAATAGAATCCCGAAATTTGGATTCCGCATTAATAGTGCCTTATGGATTTTTTTTTAAATATTGCAAAGTATTACAAAAAATTCTGAGATATTTTACTAATCTTCTTCAAATGAGCCTAAAAGCTACAAAACAATATATATAAAATCGGTTGTGGCCAACGCAGAACTTACTTTTGCGTTTTAGTAGTATGCTTCTTTTGTTTAGATGCGATAGAAAAATATAATTTTTTAAATTTGAGGAATTTTCTCGAACATTGTTTTACGGAATGTGATTTTGTTCCATTATTCAAATTTAGCACCAAGATATTTTAATTTGGTCATTTCTAACAAGAATCAATACAAATTCAAATTGCTTAGACCATTTTTATCGATTTGCAAATCATTATTTTGTAGCAATGAAATATCCATAAATATGTATTCCTTATAGAAATACAGAATTTAAATCTTTAAAGAATAATGTTACAGATTAACTTACTCAGAGTTACATCATTAATCTGGTTTTATAATATTTACATGGAATTAGTGCAATTTATATCCACAATTTATAAACCATATTGATATGACAAAAATTAATATACCAGTAATAATAAACATTGATTTGTAAAACTAAATAAAATAATACAAATGCAATTTTTCAGAGAATGGTACAGTTTAGAAGAAACCTATTGAAATAAAAATAGTATAAAATTAAAATTTCTCAAAGACCCTCAGACCTTTAAAATGGATATTTCCATTAAAATCTCGAGGTCGATATTTTTGGCGATCTCTATACTTCGTAATAGAATGTAAAAACCATATTCTTCAAAAATGTATAAGGCATTTTATATCTTTATTTATTTTTCAGATTATGAACCCATAGGCCAGAAATAAATATTAGGGTTGTGTTAGAGAAAGAGCGACGAGCCAGGGTTACGGCTATGTTGAGAATAAACATGGAAAAATCATTACATGAAACATCGTTATTCTAAAGCCTTGTCATACCAACGCAGCGCTGTCACTTGCTGTCCTCTTCTGCTAATTCATGTAGACAATTTAGTCTAGCCACCTCTGTTTATACATATAAAGATATTCAAAAATTTGTTGCGCGAATATACGCAATAAGCAAATACTTTATGGAATGCTAATAATAATTTAGTATATGTTGTAAATATCTTTCTTTTATTATCTTTATATATATATATATATATATATATATATATATATATATATATATATATATATATATATATAACTATATATATATATATATATATATATATATATATATATATATATATATATATATATATATATATATATATATATATATATATATATATATATATATATAACTATATATATATATATATATATATATATATATATATATATATATATATATATATATATATATATATATATATATATATATATATATATATATATATATATATATATATATATCCCAAAAAAAACTCTCAAACCAACTAATACTCTACAGGAATACTCTGAAATGTCGTTTATCTAATTAAGTCTATTTTGATTTCTTGTCAATATATTGACAAGCGCAGATGCTAAACTACATGCAAATCCTTGGCAATGTTAATAAGATATTCCGTAACAATTTGTTTGTTTGTTGTGCAAATATCAATATCTCTCATTGTAATCTTATATCGATAAGTATCGATACTTATCGATAAATCTCGAAATTTATCGATAATTATAGTTACTTATCGTTAATTATCGATGTTTATCGATATTTACCGATAAGTATTCATAAAAATCGATAAATATCGAGATTTATCGATAAGTATCGATACTTATTGATAAATATAGATACTTATCTATAATAAGCGATATATATATATCGTAAACTATCGATATTTATCGATAAATATCGCTATTCATATATAAGTAGGTAATAACTTTAATGGATGATGCTGTTGCCCCTCGGTGAAACATAATGAAAAATTAAAATAAAAACACTCGGTGTAAGTTTCACAAAAATATTTATTGAGACGACTAGTTTCGGCTGTTGCAGTAAGTTAGATGGTAAAATAGTCTCCAGTTTATCTAGAATATAATAAAACGGAAGCGACAACCAGCTTAGAATCGTTTTAGCAACAACCCCCATTGGCTCCGGATACTGGTGTGTCAATAGTGCCAAAAGGGCCGTGAACGAGCACAATCCAGCTGTGAACAATATGAAAAATGGCAGTTCTTTTTTCGGATACACGGATACTTCATGGAACGCCGGTAACAATTCTCGATCCGCACACTCAGTGCACGTCGGATACGGATAAAACAAGTGTCCTCGCTCCAGCGGATACGGAAGCATTCGGAATGTGCCCTCCCAGGTGCAGTGCAGTAGATTCAAGGCGCCCTCCATTTGCTTCCAGTGCGGTAAATGGAAAAAAAAAAAACAAAAATGAACAACCGAAACTAGTCGTCTCAATAAATATTTTTGTGAAACTTACACCGAGTGTTTTTATTTTAATTTTTTATAAGTAGGTAGTTTGATTTTATAGCTTTGGTTCAAAATATTATTTAAATGTTAAGTCAATACATTTGAATTCTTGCATATTAAGTTCCCAAAGCGAAGGTGCCACACATAATGCTGCTGAAGAAGTAGATGTTAATGCTATCTGGTATACGAGAATATCATCAAAATTAATTTCAAAAATCATGTTCACATAGCAAAAGAAAAAGTATTTTTATTTCATATATTTGGTTAATATTCAATACGTTATGTGATCTAGCATAGAAATATCTGGAAAGTATTGCACTAATTGATACTTTTCCAATTCATAACCGTTATATTTCACTTTAATTCACTATACAAAGGTACACCATTTAATTTTATTCAATGCGGCATTGTAGTGGAAATCCTTTTTTAAACAATTATTTTATTTAATATTATTCCCTTTTCTGGCTATTTCATTTAGATTTATCCTTTTAAAACTGCACTATTTCACTATTTTAATACAATATTGGTGTGGAAGCCCTGAAATTATAAACTTACAAATTGAAAAATAAATATGGGTTTTCAGAGATTCTAATAAATAAATATATATATTTAGTATATTATCAATAATTATCGATATTTATCGAAAATTGACGATATATCGATACACTATAGTCATGAACGGTAACCTCCCCTTAACTATCCTTAGCTATATATCTTGAATGAAACGTCAGCGTAATTATATTAGAGAGTTCATAATATCACTTCGGCGTTACACCCTGACACATATTTCGTCCATGTATTTACTTGGGCCTTTGGTGCATTTTTAGCTGCACATACATTTGCTTTGTTATTCTATTTGAAATTTAGGGGTATTTTATTTGTTATTACGCCATATTGTTGATGATGAAATTAATCACACGTAAAGGACGCATCGCTTTCCTATTTTACCGAGTTCGTTCATACGGATTATATCGAACCGTGAACGATTTCCTCCAGTTTTACTTTAGAAAGGTAGTCATAATTACTTTGAGAGATTGTGAAGCAGAAATAATAATTGTTAACTGTTTGCTAATTGATGAAGAAAAAGAAAATCAGGATTTCGCATGTTGTAGAGCTCTTTGTATGAGTGCCCATGATAACTACAATTGTACCAACAAAAATTTGATGAATGCGTTCGGCCGTTCACTGATAATATTGATCGGATTTGCCGGAAATCGCTTTGTGCAATGCGATGTAATGAACGATGGTTCATATAAAATAATGTAAAAAAAAAACCGATGCGTGCGATACGTACGATGCCGATCAATGAACGCTTCCCTTTATGGTAAGCGTTCATTAACCGGTATCGTACGTATCGCACGCATCGGAAAAATATATACTTTCCATTATTTTATATGAATCATCGTTCATTACATCGCATTTATTGTTTGTGTGGCCAAATTTAAAAAGATTCATCATATTTATATAATAAATAATAATATTTAGATCACCCATTCATTAAACAAGCTTAGGTACAACGCACCTATGCGTTCAGCTCGCCGTTTGGATAAAATCAGCAAAACACATGTAGCGATCATAACAAAAAAGTTGATTGTAATATCATCTATTGTTGTCTAGATTAGTTAAACTAGCCAGCAATAAATGGCCCTACACTTTATGTTTTTAATATTTTATTATGGTTTCTGCGTTTAAAATCTAAAAATATGAAAAAATTTTATACATTAGTCTTACAATTTTTGTAATTTCTTTTTGATATTTTACAAATTTAAAATTATAATTTTTATTTTTCTCTTATTGCCATTGGGTTACCAATATGAATAAATCCTGTAGATATA
Organism: Leistus spinibarbis; assembly: GCA_933228885.1. Taxonomy (NCBI): domain Eukaryota; kingdom Metazoa; phylum Arthropoda; class Insecta; order Coleoptera; family Carabidae; genus Leistus; species Leistus spinibarbis. The sequence continues at coordinate 11,944,537 of OW121791.1, forward strand.
TATGAATATTGTGTAGAATTTTTAAGTGATTTAATTATTTTCTAAATGCAGCATTAAGAGCGGTTCCAAATTTTGTGACCCTATAACTACGGAAGTAAACTGGCGATTGGATTTAAACTGCGAACGGTTTCAAATTGGATGCCAAATAATATGTGTAGCAAATTTGGTTCAAATCACTTCTGTACCTTCAGATGAGTAGATGGCACGAATTTGGTTTTACGAGCGAGCGAGCGACGACTAACATCCAAGTATATAAGTTATATATATATATATTTGTATTCAGGGCGACAAGATAAACACTTTTTGCGAATAAAATCTTTTGATCCGAGAATGCTCCAGACACACGCTTTAGCTTCTTCTGTGGTGGTGTGCACAACTATGGGGTTTAACTAAATTTGAATTAAAGTTGTATAAATGGTTACATAAGTTACCACGCATTTTAAATTCTTAAATTTTAATTAATCCTTCAACGGCGAGATAATTTTTTAAATATAAAAATGATAAAAAGTCTGCACATGTATCACAGATGGTTGTCACGTTTTGCGTCGCTTCTTAGAGTTACATATAAGTAACGGTAACCGTAGAAGGGTTAAAGTAATTTTTGTTTTTTTATAACGTCGGCATTATTGTCACTAACCGCCTCTGGCCGAACTACAAAAATATTCAGCAATTTTGCAAACCGCCCTTGCCGCGTTGCTTCGGTTCGAACGTACCATTAGTACTAATTAAGACATTACATTACGACTGCGATCGAAATTTTCTCTGAAGACAATTTCGATCGCAGCCTTAAGATCAAATAATAGTTGTATCAATGTGTACGGAATTATTCCGTACTCATTAGTTATATGCTTATAAAATCTCATTAAAAATAAAATATATATATTTTCTAAAGGAATTGCAGCATTGTTTATATATTTACGGAATACATTAAATGATGAACTAATTAAATAATTTTGTTTAGAAATATATATATAAAAATTATAGCGTTGAGCATAACGTATACATTGACCTGGCGTTTCGACCACAGGTTTATAAATAATAATAATATTTTACTTTAAATTAAAATATTACATACAAGTTTATGTATAGTAATATTATAAAATATAATAATGTATTTATATAATTAGTATACGGTCAAAAATAAATGAAAACCGATCAAATATATTCTGATATAACTAAAAACGTACTTTCGATTTTCTAACTTGACCATGAACCACAATATATACGTATTTGTAACCATATAATAGGGTCCAAAATAATAGAGCATAATTCTGGCTGGACCAGATAAATAGCAATTAACCAACTAATTGTTGTAAAATTACTACTAATTTACTAAAAATATGTATGTGTGTGTGTGGTTGCTAAACGACTTTTGCATTTTTTTTTTTTTTTTGTTCTATTTTAAAATTTAATTTAATATGTATATTTTAATGCTAGTAATCAATCAAAAATAACAACAAACACTCAGTATTATGTCCATATTTAACAACTTCTAAGTAATTACCATATTGTATTTGTGTACTGTAACAAAATGTAACAACTCGAAATATAAATTATAATATATATTTCAAATTTAATGTGTTTGTTAATAAAACAACATCTCCAATACAACACGGGCACGATCCTTAACCGAGTTGACTTTTTCAACCTTCAAAATCTTGCAATTCTGACTAGTTTACTTTTGGGATGAATAATATTGTTAGATCTCTTAATCTTAGAGAATAATAAATGCTACTATCGGACTGGGTTAATTTCAGAAATTCTTAAACAAAACAAGATCGGTAGACTCCTTTGCCCCCCCCCCACGGCAAAGCGAGCAGAGGACCCCCACTTTCCTCCACAGCCGATGCACTTCGTCCTACTCCACGCTTGGCAAAATATTAAAATTTAAAAATAATTGTTTTCAATTATTATAGTCTTTGGGTTCATAATTTGAAATAATGTTGACGGTATACAAAGTCTTTTTTTTTTTTTTTGTAGATTTTTATGATACAGTGGTACCACGGCTCACGTAGGCCTAGTCACGAACAAATCGACCCAAGAACACAATTTCCGAACAAATTTTGAATCGACCCGAGTACAATACCTCGGCGCACGAACGCACAAACATGGCTTTGGTGCCGCGATGTATCAGCATTGCTGCATTAGTTGTACTCAGGTGTCCGCTTTGTGAACATTGTTTGTTGTTCTTGATACAAATGACAATGTGATGCCCCATTTTCAGAAAATTATCCAACAATGAAAATTTGTTTGGCTCGCGTACGGATGCAAAGAGCGAATTAAGTTCGTGAGCCGAGGTACCACTGTATACTGTATATTCATACAAAAATTTAGTGCATATTTTCAAATTCATAATTATTATATTTCATATTTTTAACGGCTTACTAATATGAATAAAAGTTATTTTAGAATTCTTGGGTATATTATTTTTTACCTAAGAGCAGGATTAGGAAGGCAATACATTTTGGGGCCCTATAACTCCGGAAGTATATGGGCGATTGGATGTAAACTGCGAGTCGATTCAAATAGAATGCCAAAGAATATGTGTAGCAAATTTGGTTCAAATCGCTTCGGTATCTTCAGAGGAGTAGAGGGCACAAATTTGGTCTTGCGAGCGAGCGACGACTGTATGTATGAGCAAATTTGGATTCAAGACGACAAAATTTTTTGATCCGGGAATGCTACAGACGCTCGACCGATTACTTTAACTCTTCTGTACTTAATTTCGAGAATTATGGAAGTTGATAATTTAAATATTGCATGGGTATGGGTGTGCGATATACGAGAATTTTAATATTATAAGATGTAATAAATACTTGGGATACAGCCAAAAAGTTGAAAATTGAAGTAATCCATTAGCAGGCAGCAAGTACGGAGGTAAGCATAAATATTCTGAACGTAAATCAAACGCGGAAACATGTATTAATTGTTACGAGGCAAATTGTCTGTCTAAAATTGAATTAAGCCACTAACCATTCGGCCCTAGATATAAACTGTCCGCGGTATATACTAGAGCAGCGGTCGGTAACCTATGGCACGCGTGCCACCTGGTGGCACGTGGAAGGTTTTTAGGTGGCACTACAAAGCGAATGACGATTATGAGAATTATGAAATTTGGGCTTAAAACGCTGTAAATTTATCTTTAAAAACGTTTATCTCGAAACTACTTTTATCAAACTGGGCGGACTATTTTCTCTGAAACTATTCGACCGATTTCCTTGTTCATTATTTTAAATAAAAGTAAATACTATTTTTTTTTTGAGCTTATGCTAACAATATGCATACATTTTTATAAATAACTATTATTTATAGCGCTCTAAAGTAAAAATTATACTCGAGAATGGTTATTTTCTTTTTTTCACACGGCCGCCATTTTGTCAAATATTAGTCTTTTACACCAAATGTTGGTATAAGCTCCAACGAATTTTATACTCTATTACAATCTAACATTAAAATTAATTTCAAATGACCCGGTGCAGAGGTACGTATCCGCCCCTTTAGAGGCTGTACTCTCCGCGTTATCTAGAAAAGTTTAATATATTTTTGAACGAAAACTTTTTTTTTTATGTAGAGAAAAAGACAAGCAATAAAGTTCTTTAAACCCAAAATTGATATCTTCTTTCTAGTATGAGAAAAAAATTCATAAAAATATGCTTATTTTGCGCTAAAAAAAGGAAGGAAGGGTACATGTAGACCTAAATATTCATCATGAAATATATCTCAATTTTAATAACTTTGGTGCCAACTTCACGCTCTCAATATTTAAACAATGGATAATTTCGGAACGGTGTTAGATAGGAGTCTGAATTTTACGGTACCAATTAGCACTAATTAAGCACTAAATATTCATAATGAAAAATATCGTGATTTTAAAAACTTTGGTGCTAGCGTTGGCACCACACTGATTTAACTACGAATATCTCTCGTTAATATAATAGTTATGAATTTTGTTTTTAGGGCACCAATTGGCACTAATTATCTAAAGAAAAATACTTAACAATATTTAAAAGCTTGGTGCTAGGGTGAAGTTGGCACTACAATGTTTAACAAGTGCATATCTTCTTTAATATAATTGATAAGAAACTAATTCTTGTGGCACTAATAGCCACTAATTAAGCACTAAATATTAGGCTAGAAACTAGAATTAGTGCCGGACTTGAGGTGCCAACTTCACGCACCTATATTCTAGACATATTAAAATACCAACAAAAACAAAATCGATTCTTTTTCTTTTCACAATGTGAATACCCCCTTAATAAACCGAATATATTTTATGCAAAGTTAAACTCATTTAAAATTTAAGAAACTTGGCAAACTTGTTAAAATATCGACATAACTTTGACAGTATAGTTATCTTTTGTCGAGTTTTTGTTATACATAAAAAACAAATTGCATATTTTAAAATTAATAATTATTATATTCAAATATGTCTTTATGGACCTTGGGTTCACAATATGAAGAAATATCTTTATCTTTACGTCGACCGTTCTAATGTGAACATGTAACTGATGGTTACTGTTCACCAGTTCGCCTTTTTGAATGTTATGTGGATTAAGGAAATAAAATACACAAATAAAATAAAATATAGTTAATTAAATTCAGATAAAATATACATTAATAATCACAGAGTTATATTTAATAAATGTTAAGCAAAACAAATAAAAAGTTTAGGTAAATCTAACAAATTATAAAAATACTTTGAAGCCACAATGATTTAAAACAAACAGAATTATTCCATGTACAAATTATTTACTTAAAAATTATTCAAACTCTCAGAACGCTAATCGCAAAAATATTTAATATAAAAATTATTTAAAGCAAATAAAACTAAAACATTTACTGATAAACTACAACAAAAAATTATGTAATTCTAGTTTTACTTAATTCACCTGAATTGCAATGTAATTTTACTATATTTCTGCTTATAATTACATGATTTATAATTGTAACTTTACATGGACTTGTAAATTTATATCCATTATTTACATAGTGTTGCTGTCTTTTAAAAATCGTATTTAACAAAATGTTTATTATAATATTAATTGAATATTCAAAATCAATATTTGGAATGTAGTTTTTAGAAAGAAAAAGAAGTGATTTTTATGAAACCTGTTAGTTGCATCAATCAGTATTTGAATTGCAATGAATAATAGTGATTGATGCTTAAGCCCTGCCACCTCGACAAGGTCGGTTCCACGTCGGCAGGGACCCGCCTCCCCCCTGAAATTCGTCACTTTAGTAAGAGTTGCAATCGCGAGTACTCGCCGCAGACTTGGACTTAACTATCGCGCGAGCCCCACCGAACAGACCCCCTGCTTCTTCTGATCTAGTCGACGCCTCAACGACGCTAACCCATTTAAGGATAAGCACGTCGATCAAACTTAAAGTTCATTTTACAAAGGACTTACCGGACTTGGATCAGTACAGGAAGCGCTGCCGGCCGCCAACTGGTGAACGAGTACCTTTGATTGCAACGTTACTACAGTGCGAATTATTATTCGTCGCTCGTTGGGTGCCCATTATTACATTTAATTCCATTTATTCAACACTTAAGTAAGAGTTTGTTTCTTCCAACCTCGGAAAACCCAAATTCTGTGGTCTTTTTGCGCGCGACGATATGATTTTATACTCCAGCAGGAGATCACACGGGGCCACTGAATATTTTGAATAACTTTGGTTTGCAAACAGTTACATAAGTGTGAATACCCCTTAAAGTTCAAACATTTGGTGCACCATACACAGCTGGAAAACAATTATACAAATTAATACAAATTAAATAGTATTCAGGAGCGGGAAATTCTCGTAGGCCCCCTACTGTAGACCTGAAAAAGAAACGACGACCGCACCTGACTTATTAGCTGTAAAATAATAATATATATTAATACAAATTAAATTAAATATTCGTAGGGCCCTACTGTAGACCTAAAAACATAATTTAATAATTTGAAGTTGGGGTTTGGGAAATATTTTTGAGCAATCATTACAAACTGTTCGATCAAATTCGGTTGTAACTGAAATAAGTGGCCTTAAAACCGCAAGCATTCCCATTTATACACGAGAGTAAACCTAGCAGCTCGATCTAGCAGCCGATTCGTAGAAGCGTATAACCAAGGCCAACTAAATCACATTAGCTAAAAATTGCAAAACTAAGGTTCCCCTTAAATATTCTGCCCTTTAAAGTTTTACCCCTTGTTTATTACAGGCAGGGGCTCCTATTACGGGTAAAATTTTTAGCCTACGTGCTACAGGAAATGAAAAAAATAATTATATAACAATTACATTTTGATTAACATAATACTTTCGTTGGTGGGCACTTGGTGAAACATTTTCAATTATAATAAATTAGAAAAACACACTTGGTAAGTTTTACAAAATCTTTATTATCGCTCTACAATTGTTTCGACCTCTCGGTCATCATCAGGAACTAATACAAAATTATTATAAACATGTACTTATATACTAAATTATTCAATGCACAAATTAATGAGGGGTGACGAGTTGACATCCACTTGGTCATTTACAATATTTTTCTTACGGTGGACTGCTTTCCTAATTGCAGATTGTTCTAGCAAATTTAATCTATATCTTTTGGTAGCCGTATGTAGGATTTTAAAGTTACCATCATAACTATGTAGATTTTTTATACAATGGTCAGAAAAGCCTGTGGAGTTAATGTGGTTGGATATAGACTTCTGATGTTCTTTATTTCTTATTTTAAAACTTCTACCACTTTGTCCAATGTATATTGCATCACATTTATTACAATTTATTTCATAAACTCCAGTTTGTTCCTCTTTTTTGTTTTTTGGTTTATTATTTATTAGTAGACGTCCCAATGTTAATTAATTAGTAGCTATTGATTTGATTTGGAAGATTTTAATTTTGCAGCAATGTTTTCTGTGATAGTTGGTATATAATTTAAATAAAAGTAATTTGGGTTGGAAGTTAATGTTGTTTGATTATAAATTTGATTTAAAATAAGTTTTCGGTTTTTCTTTTTTAGGAGGTTATTAATAATGGCTGTTCCGTAACCGTTATTGTATGCTATGGCTTTTATTGTATTTAATTCTAACTCAAAGTTCGTTTTTTTTAATGTAATTTTTGTTAGGCTATGAATTAAACTGTGGAAAGAAGACATATTAATTGATCTTGATTTTTTGGACGAATTAGGAATTATGGTGTCTGTGAATGTTGGTTTGCGGAAAATTTTATATTCGAAGTTTTTATTGTTTTTTGTTATCGTTAAATCTAAGAAGTTAATAGAGTTGTTATTTTCTTTTTCTAGAGTAAATTGTATATTTTTGTTTATTCCATTTATATAGTTAAAGAATTTATCCAATTGCCTATCCGTACCGGCCCAAATACATAATATGTCATCCACATAGCATTTCGAAAATTTAATTTTATCCAAAAATTTATTTTCTGGGCAGATTTTTTTTTCTTCAAAATTGTTCATAAATATTTCGGCAAGCAATGCAGAAATATTTATGAACAATTTTGAAGAAAAAATTTTCTGCCCAGAAAATATATTTTTGGATAAAATTAAATTTTGGAAACGCTATGTGGATGACATATTATGTATTTGGACCGGTACGGATAGGCAATTGGATAAATTCTTTAACTATATAAATGGAATAAACAAAAATATACAATTTACTCTAGAAAAAGAAAATAACAACTCTATTAACTTCTTAGATTTAACGATAACAAAAAACAATAAAAACTTCGAATATAAAATTTTCCGCAAACCAACATTCACAGACACCATAATTCCTAATTCGTCCAAAAAATCAAGATCAATTAATATGTCTTCTTTCCACAGTTTAATTCATAGCCTAACAAAAATTACATTAAAAAAAACGAACTTTGAGTTAGAATTAAATACAATAAAAGCCATAGCATACAATAACAGTTACGGAACAGCCATTATTAATAACCTCCTAAAAAAGAAAAACCGAAAACTTATTTTAAATCAAATTTATAATCAAACAACATTAACTTCCAACCCAAATTACTTTTATTTAAATTATATACCAACTATCACAGAAAACATTGCTGCAAAATTAAAATCTTCCAAATCAAATCAATAGCTACTAATTAATTAACATTGGGACGTCTACTAATAAATAATAAACCAAAAAACAAAAAAGAGGAACAAACTGGAGTTTATGAAATAAATTGTAATAAATGTGATGCAATATACATTGGACAGAGTGGTAGAAGTTTTAAAATAAGAAATAAAGAACATCAGAAGTCTATAACCAACAACATTAACTCCACAGGCTTTTCTGACCATTGTATAAAAAATCTACATAGTTATGATGGTAACTTTAAAATCCTACATACGGCTACCAAAAGATATAGATTAAATTTGCTAGAACAATCTGCAATTAGGAAAGCAGTCCACCGTAAGAAAAATATTGTAAATGACCAAGTGGATGTCAACTCGTCACCCCTCATTAATTTGTGCATTGAATAATTTAGTATATAAGTACATGTTTATAATATTTTTGTATTAGTTCCTGATGATGACCGAGAGGTCGAAACAATTGTAGAGCGATAATAAAGATTTTGTAAAACTTACCAAGTGTGTTTTTCTAATTTATTATAATTGAAAATGTTTCACCAAGTGCCCACCAACGAAAGTATTATGTTAATCAAAATGTAATTGTTATATAATTTTTTTTTTCATTTCCTGTAGCACGTAGGGTAAAAATTTAACCCGTAATAGGAGCCCCTGCCTGTAATAAACAAGGGGTAAAAGTTTTAAGGGCAGAATATTTAAGGGGAACCTTATTTTGCAATTTTTAGCTAATGTGATCTAGTTGGACTTGGTTATACGCTTCTACGAATCGACTGCTAGATCGAGCTGCTAGGTTCACTCTTGTCATTTATACCACAATAGCATACCACAACAGCATACCACACACAGCATACCACACACAGCATACCACACACAACATACCACACACAGCATACCATACACAGCATACCACACACAGCATACCACACATAACATACAGAACAAACTTCGTTGAAGCACGATTCAACGAAGAAGAACCTGACGATGACGAAAAAGAAAATGTCCTGTGTTTCGTCCCACAGGACACGCGCGCAAATGTTTCAGGACAACAAAACAAAACGGACACATTGTAAATATTGCTGTTTTTTTTTTTGGGGAATAGGAATGTTAACAATTAGCGCTTTTATATCGTCGATATCGATATCGTAAATAATACTCACGGTGATAATGAATAAATATCTCGACTTGAACTGGCACACATCTGACCGCTTGGCTTGATGTTTCAATACTGTTTATAAATGTTCATTATAACTATAGGACTGGTTCAATTTATAAAAATCAAGTTTTTCGACATAAACACACACATTCAATAATTATGTGATCACATTCTGTTAATGAAACTAGTCATTAAAATGTTTCTACATTATAGTTACGTATTCACGATTTTAAATATTTATGGCGATTTGAGACATTGTCTAGTACAGAAGAGCTGTGGTATTCGGTACGTACAATGCACCAATGCGTCCAGCTCACCTTAGGTAAGATACGCAACGCGAGCAGTGTCTCCCTTCTACTTCACGCTTTGCATTAAGATTAAAAAATAATTGTTTTTTAATTATTATGAACTATGGGTTCACAATTTGAAAAAGACAAGTAGCGAGCATATTAATAAATTGTAAAGCCTTCTATTGATGACTGGATAACTGCTCGCATCGCATTACTTATGAGGCGAGCTGGACGCATAGGTGCGTTGTTTAATAAATGAGTCTGGTTGTGGTTAGATATTAAATTCTTTATATTACGAAATTATATCATATTTATGAAATATTTTGCGTATAATGTTCTCATAAAGCGGACGTGCAAATATTTTTTACCACCAGTTTTGCCATATATTGCAAACAATAAATAATAATAAAAAAAACAGCAAATAATATAGCTTCTAGAAAGAACCTTAGTTATTCACTTAAAATTAGGCATTAATTACAAATTGCTAATAGATTATTGGGTGGAATTGGTTTTGAAGATGATTTACAAGTTTCAAAAAAATAAAATCCTGCTTTTATACCTAAAAATATTAAAACGCAAATTCATGTAAAAAACTTCCAAAGTGCAAATTGGTACTTTATATAAAATCGGCTATTATATCTATATTGAGAATGAAGATGAATTTACTGTTTTTGGAAAATATCTCACATGATGGTTAATGAAATATTTTACAGCTACAAAATGGTGCCATTTTTAGGGTAAATATCGTGGTTTTGACTTCAAAGAACCTTCAAAAATTGAAAAAAATACAACGTTGCGACCTAGATTTACTTCTAAATGAATCAATTTTGCCAACTATTTGTGTTTCGGATGATTTTGTGGCGAGTTATCGTGCTCAGCGCAAAACGGATTTTTTTAAATGGCCTCCGTCAATTCACTCTCACTGGCTTGCTTATGAATATTTTTTAACGAAAAAAATACTGAATGTTCTTCAAATGTTATGAAACTATGTGCAACAACTTCTAATAAAAGAACTTTAATAGTCTCTTCAAAAAATTCTCAAAAAAGTTCCTTTTTTAGACCCGTTATCCCATACCTCCCCCCTTAAATAGTTCTTGTCTAGTCGCCCTGGGTCCAAAAATAGATATAACTATAATATACTTGCATGTACGAGGGCTGTCCGACAAGTACTTAGCCTCACCGGCCTATGGCGCCACTGTCGCAAGAGACATAACCTATTGTGTAGTACATTATCTTAGACGGCTACTGTTCAAATTTCAGCCGAATCGGACTCGTAGTTTTGTTTTGACCGCGTGTGAAAGCGGGAGTATCCGTAGATTTTAGAAAAATGGAAAAAGAGCAATATCGGTCGGTGATTCGATTCTTGTTTTTGGAAGGGAAATCTAATCGTCTGTACAGCTCCTTAGTAATAAAAGCTCAATATTTGGAGCCTCCTTAGGAAAAATTGAAAAAATCTGCAAAAAATTCATAGATATTTATATTCTTCAGAATATGATTCCAAGGACCAGGAAAAAATGTAAGACATATTTTTGTAATTTAACACATTACGATCAGTAACAATGTCATTATTATCTTTTACATTTTAACTTTTCAAAATTCCGTGGTTATAAATAGATTTTTTCTTAAAAAACGTCAATGGTTGTTTACTTTTGTTTATGTAAAAATGTAAAGAAGTAAATTTATTTAAATACAAAATTTATGTTTGAACTCTACAATGGTTATCATAAGACCAACTATTCTAAACATCATTATTTTTTATTCATTTGCAGCGATTATCTCATTTCTATCTATTTCATTATATTTTGCAAACTAAGGGTTATGATGAAACGTTCATTATTATGATTTTTGAACCGCACCATTTATTAAAATTTCAATCCGTTATTTATTAAGAGTTTAACAAATGTGTAGTCTAACGCTAAAAATTGTTGCTTTCATAATGATTATTTTTATTGTTGTATTTCGAAAACATGAAATAAACGTATCATGAGTTACGGACTTACTCCACCACAATACTACGAATTATTAGCTTGCCGTATGAAGTACAGAAGAAGTTGAAGCATTCGGTCGTGTGTCTGTAACATTCTCGGATCAAAAAATTACTTTAACGAACAGTGTTTGTCTCGTCGACCTGAATCAAAAAATATATATTATTCATATACTTGGACGTTAGTTGTCACTCGCTCGTTCGTATGACCAAATTTGTGCCCTCCCGCCCGTATACTTCCGGAGTTATAGTGCCCCAACATCTGGAACCTCCCTTAATGCTGTCCTTAGAAAAATAATTAAAACACTCAAAAATTCTACACAATATTCTAAGAGATTTTATATGTACAGAATTTCTTCATATTTGTAACCCAAAGATATTAAAAATTATGTTTGAAATTTTAATTTTTTTATATAAAAATAAAAAAACAATTTATACAACTACGAATATCTCTGTTAATATAATAGTTATGAATTTTGTTTTTAGGGCACCAATTGGCACTAAATAGGCACTAATTATCTAAAGATAATTTTTTAACAATATTTAAAAGTTTGGTGCTAGTGTGAAGTTGGCACTACAATGTTTAACAAGTGCATATCTTCTTTAATATAATGAATAAGAAACTAATTCTTGTGACACTAATAGGCATTAATTAAGCACAAAATATTAGGCTAGAAACTAGAATTAGAACCGGACTTGAGGTGCCAACTTTTACGCACCTATTATTTTAATATAAAAACAAGCATAGGAACAACGCACCTATGCGTCCAGCCTGCCTTATAAGTAATATATGCGATGCGAGCTGAAGTTATTAATTATTATAGCCTTTTAGTTAACAATTTGAAAAAATATTTTGGATATAAAAGTCTAACAATTTTTTGTAGATTATTTTGATATAAAAACAAGCTTAGGTACAACGCACCTTTGCGTCCAGCCCGCCCTAAAAGTAATATATGCGATGCTAGCAGCAGTTTTTAATTATTATAGCCTTTTAGTGAAAAATTTGAAAAAATGTTATGGATATAAAAGTCTTACATTTTTTGTAGATTATTTTGATATAAAGACAAGCTTAGGTACAACGCTCCTATGCGTCCAGCCCGCCGTAAAAGTAATAAATGCGATGCTAGCAGCAGTTTTTAATTATTATAGCCTTTTAGTTAACAATTTGAAAATATGTTATAGATATAAAAGTCTTACATTTTTTGTAGATTATTTTGATATAAAAACAAGCTTAGGTACAACGCTCTTATGCGTCCAGCCCGCCTTATAAGTAATATATGCGATGCGAGCAGCAGTTCTTTATTATTATAGCCTTTTAGTTAACAATTTGAAAATATGTTATGGATATAAAAGGCTTACATTTTTTGTAGATTATTTTGATATAAATACACGCTAAGGTACAACGCACTTATGCGTCCAGCCCGCCTTATAAGTAATATATGCGATGCGAGCAGCAGTTCTTAATTATTATAGCCTTTTAGTTAACAATTTGAAAATATGTAATGGATATAAAAGGATTACATTTTTTGTAGATTATTTTAATATAAAAACAAGCTTAGGTACAACGCACTTATGCGTCCAGCCCGCCTTATAAGTAATATATGCGATGCGAGCAGCAGTTCTTTATTATTATAGCCTTTTAGTTAACAATTTGAAAATATGTTATGGATATAAAAGGCTTACATTTTTTGTAGATTATTTTGATATAAATACACGCTAAGGTACAACGCACTTATGCGTCCAGCCCGCCTTATAAGTAATATATGCTATGCGAGCAGCAGTTCTTTATTATTATAGCCTTTTAGTTAACAATTTGAAAATATGTTATGGATATAAAAGGCTTACATTTTTTGTAGATTATTTTGATATAAAAACAAGCTAAGGTACAACGCACTTATGCGTCCAGCCCGCCTTATAAGTAATATATGCGATGCGAGCAGCAGTTCTTTATTATTATAGCCTTTTAGTTAACAATTTGAAAATATGTTATGGATATAAAAGGATTACATTTTTTGTAGATTATTTTAATATAAAAACAAGCTTAGGTACAACGCACTTATGCGTCCAGCCCGCCTTATAAGTAATATATGCGATGCGAGCAGCAGTTCTTTATTATTATAGCCTTTTAGTTAACAATTTGAAAATATGTTATGGATATAAAAGGCTTACATTTTTTGTAGATTATTTTGATATAAATACACGCTAAGGTACAACGCACTTATGCGTCCAGCCCGCCTTATAAGTAATATATGCGATGCGAGCAGCAGTTCTTAATTATTATAGCCTTTTAGTTAACAATTTGAAAATATGTAATGGATATAAAAGGATTACATTTTTTGTAGATTATTTTAATATAAAAACAAGCTTAGGTACAACGCACTTATGCGTCCAGCCCGCCTTATAAGTAATATATGCGATGCGAGCAGCAGTTCTTTATTATTATAGCCTTTTAGTTAACAATTTGAAAATATGTTATGGATATAAAAGGCTTACATTTTTTGTAGATTATTTTGATATAAATACACGCTAAGGTACAACGCACTTATGCGTCCAGCCCGCCTTATAAGTAATATATGCGATGCGAGCAGCAGTTCTTAATTATTATAGCCTTTTAGTTAACAATTTGAAAATATGTAATGGATATAAAAGGATTACATTTTTTGTAGATTATTTTAATATAAAAACAAGCTTAGGTACAACGCACTTATGCGTCCAGCCCGCCTTATAAGTAATATATGCGATGCGAGCAGCAGTTCTTTATTATTATAGCCTTTTAGTTAACAATTTGAAAATATGTTATGGATATAAAAGGATTACATTTTTTGTAGATTATTTTGATATAAAAACAAGCTAAGGTACAACGCACTTATGCGTCCAGCCCGCCTTATAAGTAATATATGCGATGCGAGCAGCAGTTCTTAATTATTATAGCCTTTTAGTTAACAATTTGAAAATATGTAATGGATATAAAAGGATTACATTTTTTGTAGATTATTTTAATATAAAAACAAGCTTAGGTACAACGCACTTATGCGTCCAGCCCGCCTTATAAGTAATATATGCGATGCGAGCAGCAGTTCTTTATTATTATAGCCTTTTAGTTAACAATTTGAAAATATGTTATGGATATAAAAGGCTTACATTTTTTGTAGATTATTTTGATATAAAAACAAGCTAAGGTACAACGCACTTATGCGTCCAGCCCGCCTTATAAGTAATATATGCGATGCGAGCAGCAGTTCTTAATTATTATAGCCTTTTAGTTAACAATTTGAAAATATGTTATGGATATAAAAGGATTACATTTTTTGTAGATTATTTTAATATAAAAACAAGCTTAGGTACAACGCACTTATGCGTCCAGCCCGCCTTATAAGTAATATATGCGATGCGAGCAGCAGTTCTTTATTATTATAGCCTTTTAGTTAACAATTTGAAAATATGTTATGGATATAAAAGGCTTACATTTTTTGTAGATTATTTTGATATAAATACACGCTAAGGTACAACGCACTTATGCGTCCAGCCCGCCTTATAAGTAATATATGCGATGCGAGCAGCAGTTCTTAATTATTATAGCCTTTTAGTTAACAATTTGAAAATATGTAATGGATATAAAAGGATTACATTTTTTGTAGATTATTTTAATATAAAAACAAGCTTAGGTACAACGCACTTATGCGTCCAGCCCGCCTTATAAGTAATATATGCGATGCGAGCAGCAGTTCTTAATTATTATAGCCTTTTAGTTAACAATTTGAAAATATGTTATGGATATAAAAGGATTACATTTTTTGTAGATTATTTTAATATAAAAACAAGCTTAGGTACAACGCACTTATGCGTCCAGCCCGCCTTATAAGTAATATATGCGATGCGAGCAGCAGTTCTTTATTATTATAGCCTTTTAGTTAACAATTTGAAAATATGTTATGGATATAAAAGGCTTACATTTTTTGTAGATTATTTTGATATAAAAACAAGCTAAGGTACAACGCACTTATGCGTCCAGCCCGCCTTATAAGTAATATATGCGATGCGAGCAGCAGTTCTTTATTATTATAGCCTTTTAGTTAACAATTTGAAAATATGTTATGGATATAAAAGGATTACATTTTTTGTAGATTATTTTAATATAAAAACAAGCTTAGGTACAACGCACTTATGCGTCCAGCCCGCCTTATAAGTAATATATGCGATGCGAGCAGCAGTTCTTTATTATTATAGCCTTTTAGTTAACAATTTGAAAATATGTTATGGATATAAAAGGCTTACATTTTTTGTAGATTATTTTGATATAAATACACGCTAAGGTACAACGCACTTATGCGTCCAGCCCGCCTTATAAGTAATATATGCGATGCGAGCAGCAGTTCTTTATTATTATAGCCTTTTAGTTAACAATTTGAAAATATGTTATGGATATAAAAGGCTTACATTTTTTGTAGATTATTTTGATATAAAAACAAGCTAAGGTACAACGCACTTATGCGTCCAGCCCGCCTTATAAGTAATATATGCGATGCGAGCAGCAGTTCTTAATTATTATAGCCTTTTAGTTAACAATTTGAAAATATGTTATGGATATAAAAGGCTTACATTTTTTGTAGATTATTTTGATATAAATACACGCTAAGGTACAACGCACTTATGCGTCCAGCCCGCCTTATAAGTAATATATGCTATGCGAGCAGCAGTTCTTTATTATTATAGCCTTTTAGTTAACAATTTGAAAATATGTTATGGATATAAAAGGCTTACATTTTTTGTAGATTATTTTGATATAAAAACAAGCTAAGGTACAACGCACTTATGCGTCCAGCCCGCCTTATAAGTAATATATGCGATGCGAGCAGCAGTTCTTAATTATTATAGCCTTTTAGTTAACAATTTGAAAATATGTAATGGATATAAAAGGATTACATTTTTTGTAGATTATTTTAATATAAAAACAAGCTTAGGTACAACGCACTTATGCGTCCAGCCCGCCTTATAAGTAATATATGCGATGCGAGCAGCAGTTCTTTATTATTATAGCCTTTTAGTTAACAATTTGAAAATATGTTATGGATATAAAAGGCTTACATTTTTTGTAGATTATTTTGATATAAAAACAAGCTAAGGTACAACGCACTTATGCGTCCAGCCCGCCTTATAAGTAATATATGCGATGCGAGCAGCAGTTCTTAATTATTATAGCCTTTTAGTTAACAATTTGAAAATATGTAATGGATATAAAAGGATTACATTTTTTGTAGATTATTTTAATATAAAAACAAGCTTAGGTACAACGCACTTATGCGTCCAGCCCGCCTTATAAGTAATATATGCGATGCGAGCAGCAGTTCTTTATTATTATAGCCTTTTAGTTAACAATTTGAAAATATGTTATGGATATAAAAGGCTTACATTTTTTGTAGATTATTTTGATATAAAAACAAGCTAAGGTACAACGCACTTATGCGTCCAGCCCGCCTTATAAGTAATATATGCGATGCGAGCAGCAGTTCTTTATTATTATAGCCTTTTAGTTAACAATTTGAAAATATGTAATGGATATAAAAGGATTACATTTTTTGTAGATTATTTTAATATAAAAACAAGCTTAGGTACAACGCACTTATGCGTCCAGCCCGCCTTATAAGTAATATATGCGATGCGAGCAGCAGTTCTTTATTATTATAGCCTTTTAGTTAACAATTTGAAAATATGTTATGGATATAAAAGGCTTACATTTTTTGTAGATTATTTTGATATAAATACACGCTAAGGTACAACGCACTTATGCGTCCAGCCCGCCTTATAAGTAATATATGCTATGCGAGCAGCAGTTCTTTATTATTATAGCCTTTTAGTTAACAATTTGAAAATATGTTATGGATATAAAAGGATTACATTTTTTGTAGATTATTTTAATATAAAAACAAGCTTAGGTACAACGCACTTATGCGTCCAGCCCGCCTTATAAGTAATATATGCGATGCGAGCAGCAGTTCTTTATTATTATAGCCTTTTAGTTAACAATTTGAAAATATGTTATGGATATAAAAGGCTTACATTTTTTGTAGATTATTTTGATATAAAAACAAGCTAAGGTACAACGCACTTATGCGTCCAGCCCGCCTTATAAGTAATATATGCGATGCGAGCAGCAGTTCTTTATTATTATAGCCTTTTAGTTAACAATTTGAAAATATGTTATGGATATAAAAGGATTACATTTTTTGTAGATTATTTTAATATAAAAACAAGCTTAGGTACAACGCACTTATGCGTCCAGCCCGCCTTATAAGTAATATATGCGATGCGAGCAGCAGTTCTTTATTATTATAGCCTTTTAGTTAACAATTTGAAAATATGTTATGGATATAAAAGGCTTACATTTTTTGTAGATTATTTTGATATAAATACACGCTAAGGTACAACGCACTTATGCGTCCAGCCCGCCTTATAAGTAATATATGCGATGCGAGCAGCAGTTCTTTATTATTATAGCCTTTTAGTTAACAATTTGAAAATATGTTATGGATATAAAAGGCTTACATTTTTTGTAGATTATTTTGATATAAAAACAAGCTAAGGTACAACGCACTTATGCGTCCAGCCCGCCTTATAAGTAATATATGCGATGCGAGCAGCAGTTCTTAATTATTATAGCCTTTTAGTTAACAATTTGAAAATATGTAATGGATATAAAAGGATTACATTTTTTGTAGATTATTTTAATATAAAAACAAGCTTAGGTACAACGCACTTATGCGTCCAGCCCGCCTTATAAGTAATATATGCGATGCGAGCAGCAGTTCTTTATTATTATAGCCTTTTAGTTAACAATTTGAAAATATGTTATGGATATAAAAGGCTTACATTTTTTGTAGATTATTTTGATATAAAAACAAGCTAAGGTACAACGCACTTATGCGTCCAGCCCGCCTTATAAGTAATATATGCGATGCGAGCAGCAGTTCTTTATTATTATAGCCTTTTAGTTAACAATTTGAAAATATGTAATGGATATAAAAGGATTACATTTTTTGTAGATTATTTTAATATAAAAACAAGCTTAGGTACAACGCACTTATGCGTCCAGCCCGCCTTATAAGTAATATATGCGATGCGAGCAGCAGTTCTTTATTATTATAGCCTTTTAGTTAACAATTTGAAAATATGTTATGGATATAAAAGGCTTACATTTTTTGTAGATTATTTTGATATAAATACACGCTAAGGTACAACGCACTTATGCGTCCAGCCCGCCTTATAAGTAATATATGCTATGCGAGCAGCAGTTCTTTATTATTATAGCCTTTTAGTTAACAATTTGAAAATATGTTATGGATATAAAAGGATTACATTTTTTGTAGATTATTTTAATATAAAAACAAGCTTAGGTACAACGCACTTATGCGTCCAGCCCGCCTTATAAGTAATATATGCGATGCGAGCAGCAGTTCTTAATTATTATAGCCTTTTAGTTAACAATTTGAAAATATGTAATGGATATAAAAGGATTACATTTTTTGTAGATTATTTTAATATAAAAACAAGCTTAGGTACAACGCACTTATGCGTCCAGCCCGCCTTATAAGTAATATATGCGATGCGAGCAGCAGTTCTTTATTATTATAGCCTTTTAGTTAACAATTTGAAAATATGTTATGGATATAAAAGGCTTACATTTTTTGTAGATTATTTTGATATAAAAACAAGCTAAGGTACAACGCACTTATGCGTCCAGCCCGCCTTATAAGTAATATATGCGATGCGAGCAGCAGTTCTTAATTATTATAGCCTTTTAGTTAACAATTTGAAAATATGTAATGGATATAAAAGGATTACATTTTTTGTAGATTATTTTAATATAAAAACAAGCTTAGGTACAACGCACTTATGCGTCCAGCCCGCCTTATAAGTAATATATGCGATGCGAGCAGCAGTTCTTTATTATTATAGCCTTTTAGTTAACAATTTGAAAATATGTTATGGATATAAAAGGCTTACATTTTTTGTAGATTATTTTGATATAAATACACGCTAAGGTACAACGCACTTATGCGTCCAGCCCGCCTTATAAGTAATATATGCTATGCGAGCAGCAGTTCTTTATTATTATAGCCTTTTAGTTAACAATTTGAAAATATGTTATGGATATAAAAGGCTTACATTTTTTGTAGATTATTTTGATATAAAAACAAGCTAAGGTACAACGCACTTATGCGTCCAGCCCGCCTTATAAGTAATATATGCGATGCGAGCAGCAGTTCTTAATTATTATAGCCTTTTAGTTAACAATTTGAAAATATGTAATGGATATAAAAGGATTACATTTTTTGTAGATTATTTTAATATAAAAACAAGCTTAGGTACAACGCACTTATGCGTCCAGCCCGCCTTATAAGTAATATATGCGATGCGAGCAGCAGTTCTTTATTATTATAGCCTTTTAGTTAACAATTTGAAAATATGTTATGGATATAAAAGGATTACATTTTTTGTAGATTATTTTGATATAAAAACAAGCTTAGGTACAACGCACTTATGCGTCCAGCCCGCCTTATAAGTAATATATGCGATGCGAGCAGCAGTTCTTTATTATTATAGCCTTTTAGTTAACAATTTGAAAATATGTTATGGATATAAAAGGCTTACATTTTTTGTAGATTATTTTGATATAAAAACAAGCTAAGGTACAACGCACTTATGCGTCCAGCCCGCCTTATAAGTAATATATGCGATGCGAGCAGCAGTTCTTAATTATTATAGCCTTTTAGTTAACAATTTGAAAATATGTAATGGATATAAAAGGATTACATTTTTTGTAGATTATTTTAATATAAAAACAAGCTTAGGTACAACGCACTTATGCGTCCAGCCCGCCTTATAAGTAATATATGCGATGCGAGCAGCAGTTCTTTATTATTATAGCCTTTTAGTTAACAATTTGAAAATATGTTATGGATATAAAAGGATTACATTTTTTGTAGATTATTTTAATATAAAAACAAGCTTAGGTACAACGCACTTATGCGTCCAGCCCGCCTTATAAGTAATATATGCGATGCGAGCAGCAGTTCTTTATTATTATAGCCTTTTAGTTAACAATTTGAAAATATGTTATGGATATAAAAGGCTTACATTTTTTGTAGATTATTTTGATATAAAAACAAGCTAAGGTACAACGCACTTATGCGTCCAGCCCGCCTTATAAGTAATATATGCGATGCGAGCAGCAGTTCTTAATTATTATAGCCTTTTAGTTAACAATTTGAAAATATGTTATGGATATAAAAGGCTTACATTTTTTGTAGATTATTTTGATATAAATACACGCTAAGGTACAACGCACTTATGCGTCCAGCCCGCCTTATAAGTAATATATGCGATGCGAGCAGCAGTTCTTAATTATTATAGCCTTTTAGTTAACAATTTGAAAATATGTAATGGATATAAAAGGATTACATTTTTTGTAGATTATTTTAATATAAAAACAAGCTTAGGTACAACGCACTTATGCGTCCAGCCCGCCTTATAAGTAATATATGCGATGCGAGCAGCAGTTCTTTATTATTATAGCCTTTTAGTTAACAATTTGAAAATATGTTATGGATATAAAAGGCTTACATTTTTTGTAGATTATTTTGATATAAAAACAAGCTAAGGTACAACGCACTTATGCGTCCAGCCCGCCTTATAAGTAATATATGCGATGCGAGCAGCAGTTCTTTATTATTATAGCCTTTTAGTTAACAATTTGAAAATATGTAATGGATATAAAAGGATTACATTTTTTGTAGATTATTTTGATATAAAAACAAGCTAAGGTACAACGCACTTATGCGTCCAGCCCGCCTTATAAGTAATATATGCGATGCGAGCAGCAGTTCTTTATTATTATAGCCTTTTAGTTAACAATTTGAAAATATGTTATGGATATAAAAGGCTTACATTTTTTGTAGATTATTTTGATATAAAAACAAGCTAAGGTACAACGCACTTATGCGTCCAGCCCGCCTTATAAGTAATATATGCGATGCGAGCAGCAGTTCTTAATTATTATAGCCTTTTAGTTAACAATTTGAAAATATGTAATGGATATAAAAGGATTACATTTTTTGTAGATTATTTTAATATAAAAACAAGCTTAGGTACAACGCACTTATGCGTCCAGCCCGCCTTATAAGTAATATATGCGATGCGAGCAGCAGTTCTTTATTATTATAGCCTTTTAGTTAACAATTTGAAAATATGTTATGGATATAAAAGGCTTACATTTTTTGTAGATTATTTTGATATAAAAACAAGCTAAGGTACAACGCACTTATGCGTCCAGCCCGCCTTATAAGTAATATATGCGATGCGAGCAGCAGTTCTTAATTATTATAGCCTTTTAGTTAACAATTTGAAAATATGTAATGGATATAAAAGGATTACATTTTTTGTAGATTATTTTAATATAAAAACAAGCTTAGGTACAACGCACTTATGCGTCCAGCCCGCCTTATAAGTAATATATGCGATGCGAGCAGCAGTTCTTTATTATTATAGCCTTTTAGTTAACAATTTGAAAATATGTTATGGATATAAAAGGCTTACATTTTTTGTAGATTATTTTGATATAAAAACAAGCTAAGGTACAACGCACTTATGCGTCCAGCCCGCCTTATAAGTAATATATGCGATGCGAGCAGCAGTTCTTTATTATTATAGCCTTTTAGTTAACAATTTGAAAATATGTTATGGATATAAAAGGCTTACATTTTTTGTAGATTATTTTGATATAAATACACGCTAAGGTACAACGCACTTATGCGTCCAGCCCGCCTTATAAGTAATATATGCGATGCGAGCAGCAGTTCTTAATTATTATAGCCTTTTAGTTAACAATTTGAAAATATGTAATGGATATAAAAGGATTACATTTTTTGTAGATTATTTTAATATAAAAACAAGCTTAGGTACAACGCACTTATGCGTCCAGCCCGCCTTATAAGTAATATATGCGATGCGAGCAGCAGTTCTTTATTATTATAGCCTTTTAGTTAACAATTTGAAAATATGTTATGGATATAAAAGGCTTACATTTTTTGTAGATTATTTTGATATAAAAACAAGCTAAGGTACAACGCACTTATGCGTCCAGCCCGCCTTATAAGTAATATATGCGATGCGAGCAGCAGTTCTTTATTATTATAGCCTTTTAGTTAACAATTTGAAAATATGTTATGGATATAAAAGGATTACATTTTTTGTAGATTATTTTAATATAAAAACAAGCTTAGGTACAACGCACTTATGCGTCCAGCCCGCCTTATAAGTAATATATGCGATGCGAGCAGCAGTTCTTTATTATTATAGCCTTTTAGTTAACAATTTGAAAATATGTTATGGATATAAAAGGCTTACATTTTTTGTAGATTATTTTGATATAAAAACAAGCTAAGGTACAACGCACTTATGCGTCCAGCCCGCCTTATAAGTAATATATGCGATGCGAGCAGCAGTTCTTAATTATTATAGCCTTTTAGTTAACAATTTGAAAATATGTAATGGATATAAAAGGATTACATTTTTTGTAGATTATTTTAATATAAAAACAAGCTTAGGTACAACGCACTTATGCGTCCAGCCCGCCTTATAAGTAATATATGCGATGCGAGCAGCAGTTCTTTATTATTATAGCCTTTTAGTTAACAATTTGAAAATATGTTATGGATATAAAAGGCTTACATTTTTTGTAGATTATTTTGATATAAAAACAAGCTAAGGTACAACGCACTTATGCGTCCAGCCCGCCTTATAAGTAATATATGCGATGCGAGCAGCAGTTCTTTATTATTATAGCCTTTTAGTTAACAATTTGAAAATATGTTATGGATATAAAAGGCTTACATTTTTTGTAGATTATTTTGATATAAATACACGCTAAGGTACAACGCACTTATGCGTCCAGCCCGCCTTATAAGTAATATATGCGATGCGAGCAGCAGTTCTTTATTATTATAGCCTTTTAGTTAACAATTTGAAAATATGTAATGGATATAAAAGGATTACATTTTTTGTAGATTATTTTAATATAAAAACAAGCTTAGGTACAACGCACTTATGCGTCCAGCCCGCCTTATAAGTAATATATGCGATGCGAGCAGCAGTTCTTAATTATTATAGCCTTTTAGTTAACAATTTGAAAATATGTTATGGATATAAAAGGCTTACATTTTTTGTAGATTATTTTGATATAAAAACAAGCTAAGGTACAACGCACTTATGCGTCCAGCCCGCCTTATAAGTAATATATGCGATGCGAGCAGCAGTTCTTAATTATTATAGCCTTTTAGTTAACAATTTGAAAATATGTAATGGATATAAAAGGATTACATTTTTTGTAGATTATTTTAATATAAAAACAAGCTTAGGTACAACGCACTTATGCGTCCAGCCCGCCTTATAAGTAATATATGCGATGCGAGCAGCAGTTCTTTATTATTATAGCCTTTTAGTTAACAATTTGAAAATATGTTATGGATATAAAAGGCTTACATTTTTTGTAGATTATTTTGATATAAAAACAAGCTAAGGTACAACGCACTTATGCGTCCAGCCCGCCTTATAAGTAATATATGCGATGCGAGCAGCAGTTCTTTATTATTATAGCCTTTTAGTTAACAATTTGAAAATATGTTATGGATATAAAAGGCTTACATTTTTTGTAGATTATTTTGATATAAATACACGCTAAGGTACAACGCACTTATGCGTCCAGCCCGCCTTATAAGTAATATATGCGATGCGAGCAGCAGTTCTTTATTATTATAGCCTTTTAGTTAACAATTTGAAAATATGTAATGGATATAAAAGGATTACATTTTTTGTAGATTATTTTAATATAAAAACAAGCTTAGGTACAACGCACTTATGCGTCCAGCCCGCCTTATAAGTAATATATGCGATGCGAGCAGCAGTTCTTAATTATTATAGCCTTTTAGTTAACAATTTGAAAATATGTTATGGATATAAAAGGCTTACATTTTTTGTAGATTATTTTGATATAAAAACAAGCTAAGGTACAACGCACTTATGCGTCCAGCCCGCCTTATAAGTAATATATGCGATGCGAGCAGCAGTTCTTAATTATTATAGCCTTTTAGTTAACAATTTGAAAATATGTAATGGATATAAAAGGATTACATTTTTTGTAGATTATTTTAATATAAAAACAAGCTTAGGTACAACGCACTTATGCGTCCAGCCCGCCTTATAAGTAATATATGCGATGCGAGCAGCAGTTCTTTATTATTATAGCCTTTTAGTTAACAATTTGAAAATATGTTATGGATATAAAAGGCTTACATTTTTTGTAGATTATTTTGATATAAAAACAAGCTAAGGTACAACGCACTTATGCGTCCAGCCCGCCTTATAAGTAATATATGCGATGCGAGCAGCAGTTCTTTATTATTATAGCCTTTTAGTTAACAATTTGAAAATATGTTATGGATATAAAAGGCTTACATTTTTTGTAGATTATTTTGATATAAAAACAAGCTAAGGTACAACGCACTTATGCGTCCAGCCCGCCTTATAAGTAATATATGCGATGCGAGCAGCAGTTCTTTATTATTATAGCCTTTTAGTTAACAATTTGAAAATATGTTATGGATATAAAAGGCTTACATTTTTTGTAGATTATTTTGATATAAAAACAAGCTAAGGTACAACGCACTTATGCGTCCAGCCCGCCTTATAAGTAATATATGCGATGCGAGCAGCAGTTCTTTATTATTATAGCCTTTTAGTTAACAATTTGAAAATATGTTATGGATATAAAAGGCTTACATTTTTTGTAGATTATTTTGATATAAAAACAAGCTAAGGTACAACGCACTTATGCGTCCAGCCCGCCTTATAAGTAATATATGCGATGCGAGCAGCAGTTCTTTATTATTATAGCCTTTTAGTTAACAATTTGAAAATATGTTATGGATATAAAAGGCTTACATTTTTTGTAGATTATTTTGATATAAAAACAAGCTTAGGTACAACGCACTTATGCGTCCAGCCCGCCTTATAAGTAATATATGCGATGCGAGCAGCAGTTCTTTATTATTATAGCCTTTTAGTTAACAATTTGAAAATATGTTATGGATATAAAAGGCTTACATTTTTTGTAGATTATTTTGATATAAAAACAAGCTAAGGTACAACGCACTTATGCGTCCAGCCCGCCTTATAAGTAATATATGCGATGCGAGCAGCAGTTCTTTATTATTATAGCCTTTTAGTTAACAATTTGAAAATATGTTATGGATATAAAAGGATTACATTTTTTGTAGATTATTTTAATATAAAAACAAGCTTAGGTACAACGCACTTATGCGTCCAGCCCGCCTTATAAGTAATATATGCGATGCGAGCAGCAGTTCTTTATTATTATAGCCTTTTAGTTAACAATTTGAAAATATGTTATGGATATAAAAGGCTTACATTTTTTGTAGATTATTTTGATATAAAAACAAGCTAAGGTACAACGCACTTATGCGTCCAGCCCGCCTTATAAGTAATATATGCGATGCGAGCAGCAGTTCTTTATTATTATAGCCTTTTAGTTAACAATTTGAAAATATGTTATGGATATAAAAGGCTTACATTTTTTGTAGATTATTTTGATATAAAAACAAGCTAAGGTACAACGCACTTATGCGTCCAGCCCGCCTTATAAGTAATATATGCGATGCGAGCAGCAGTTCTTAATTATTATAGCCTTTTAGTTAACAATTTGAAAATATGTAATGGATATAAAAGGATTACATTTTTTGTAGATTATTTTAATATAAAAACAAGCTTAGGTACAACGCACTTATGCGTCCAGCCCGCCTTATAAGTAATATATGCGATGCGAGCAGCAGTTCTTTATTATTATAGCCTTTTAGTTAACAATTTGAAAATATGTTATGGATATAAAAGGCTTACATTTTTTGTAGATTATTTTGATATAAAAACAAGCTAAGGTACAACGCACTTATGCGTCCAGCCCGCCTTATAAGTAATATATGCGATGCGAGCAGCAGTTCTTTATTATTATAGCCTTTTAGTTAACAATTTGAAAATATGTTATGGATATAAAAGGCTTACATTTTTTGTAGATTATTTTGATATAAAAACAAGCTAAGGTACAACGCACTTATGCGTCCAGCCCGCCTTATAAGTAATATATGCGATGCGAGCAGCAGTTCTTTATTATTATAGCCTTTTAGTTAACAATTTGAAAATATGTTATGGATATAAAAGGCTTACATTTTTTGTAGATTATTTTGATATAAAAACAAGCTAAGGTACAACGCACTTATGCGTCCAGCCCGCCTTATAAGTAATATATGCGATGCGAGCAGCAGTTCTTTATTATTATAGCCTTTTAGTTAACAATTTGAAAATATGTTATGGATATAAAAGGATTACATTTTTTGTAGATTATTTTAATATAAAAACAAGCTTAGGTACAACGCACTTATGCGTCCAGCCCGCCTTATAAGTAATATATGCGATGCGAGCAGCAGTTCTTTATTATTATAGCCTTTTAGTTAACAATTTGAAAATATGTTATGGATATAAAAGGCTTACATTTTTTGTAGATTATTTTGATATAAAAACAAGCTAAGGTACAACGCACTTATGCGTCCAGCCCGCCTTATAAGTAATATATGCGATGCGAGCAGCAGTTCTTAATTATTATAGCCTTTTAGTTAACAATTTGAAAATATGTAATGGATATAAAAGGATTACATTTTTTGTAGATTATTTTAATATAAAAACAAGCTTAGGTACAACGCACTTATGCGTCCAGCCCGCCTTATAAGTAATATATGCGATGCGAGCAGCAGTTCTTTATTATTATAGCCTTTTAGTTAACAATTTGAAAATATGTTATGGATATAAAAGGCTTACATTTTTTGTAGATTATTTTGATATAAAAACAAGCTAAGGTACAACGCACTTATGCGTCCAGCCCGCCTTATAAGTAATATATGCGATGCGAGCAGCAGTTCTTTATTATTATAGCCTTTTAGTTAACAATTTGAAAATATGTAATGGATATAAAAGGATTACATTTTTTGTAGATTATTTTAATATAAAAACAAGCTTAGGTACAACGCACTTATGCGTCCAGCCCGCCTTATAAGTAATATATGCGATGCGAGCAGCAGTTCTTTATTATTATAGCCTTTTAGTTAACAATTTGAAAATATGTTATGGATATAAAAGGCTTACATTTTTTGTAGATTATTTTGATATAAAAACAAGCTAAGGTACAACGCACTTATGCGTCCAGCCCGCCTTATAAGTAATATATGCGATGCGAGCAGCAGTTCTTAATTATTATAGCCTTTTAGTTAACAATTTGAAAATATGTAATGGATATAAAAGGATTACATTTTTTGTAGATTATTTTAATATAAAAACAAGCTTAGGTACAACGCACTTATGCGTCCAGCCCGCCTTATAAGTAATATATGCGATGCGAGCAGCAGTTCTTTATTATTATAGCCTTTTAGTTAACAATTTGAAAATATGTTATGGATATAAAAGGCTTACATTTTTTGTAGATTATTTTGATATAAAAACAAGCTAAGGTACAACGCACTTATGCGTCCAGCCCGCCTTATAAGTAATATATGCGATGCGAGCAGCAGTTCTTAATTATTATAGCCTTTTAGTTAACAATTTGAAAATATGTAATGGATATAAAAGGATTACATTTTTTGTAGATTATTTTAATATAAAAACAAGCTTAGGTACAACGCACTTATGCGTCCAGCCCGCCTTATAAGTAATATATGCGATGCGAGCAGCAGTTCTTTATTATTATAGCCTTTTAGTTAACAATTTGAAAATATGTTATGGATATAAAAGGCTTACATTTTTTGTAGATTATTTTGATATAAAAACAAGCTAAGGTACAACGCACTTATGCGTCCAGCCCGCCTTATAAGTAATATATGCGATGCGAGCAGCAGTTCTTAATTATTATAGCCTTTTAGTTAACAATTTGAAAATATGTAATGGATATAAAAGGATTACATTTTTTGTAGATTATTTTAATATAAAAACAAGCTTAGGTACAACGCACTTATGCGTCCAGCCCGCCTTATAAGTAATATATGCGATGCGAGCAGCAGTTCTTTATTATTATAGCCTTTTAGTTAACAATTTGAAAATATGTTATGGATATAAAAGGCTTACATTTTTTGTAGATTATTTTGATATAAAAACAAGCTAAGGTACAACGCACTTATGCGTCCAGCCCGCCTTATAAGTAATATATGCGATGCGAGCAGCAGTTCTTTATTATTATAGCCTTTTAGTTAACAATTTGAAAATATGTAATGGATATAAAAGGATTACATTTTTTGTAGATTATTTTAATATAAAAACAAGCTTAGGTACAACGCACTTATGCGTCCAGCCCGCCTTATAAGTAATATATGCGATGCGAGCAGCAGTTCTTTATTATTATAGCCTTTTAGTTAACAATTTGAAAATATGTTATGGATATAAAAGGCTTACATTTTTTGTAGATTATTTTGATATAAAAACAAGCTAAGGTACAACGCACTTATGCGTCCAGCCCGCCTTATAAGTAATATATGCGATGCGAGCAGCAGTTCTTTATTATTATAGCCTTTTAGTTAACAATTTGAAAATATGTTATGGATATAAAAGGCTTACATTTTTTGTAGATTATTTTGATATAAAAACAAGCTAAGGTACAACGCACTTATGCGTCCAGCCCGCCTTATAAGTAATATATGCGATGCGAGCAGCAGTTCTTTATTATTATAGCCTTTTAGTTAACAATTTGAAAATATGTAATGGATATAAAAGGATTACATTTTTTGTAGATTATTTTAATATAAAAACAAGCTTAGGTACAACGCACTTATGCGTCCAGCCCGCCTTATAAGTAATATATGCGATGCGAGCAGCAGTTCTTTATTATTATAGCCTTTTAGTTAACAATTTGAAAATATGTTATGGATATAAAAGGCTTACATTTTTTGTAGATTATTTTAATATAAAAACAAGCTTAGGTACAACGCACTTATGCGTCCAGCCCGCCTTATAAGTAATATATGCGATGCGAGCAGCAGTTCTTTATTATTATAGCCTTTTAGTTAACAATTTGAAAATATGTTATGGATATAAAAGGCTTACATTTTTTGTAGATTATTTTGATATAAAAACAAGCTAAGGTACAACGCACTTATGCGTCCAGCCCGCCTTATAAGTAATATATGCGATGCGAGCAGCAGTTCTTTATTATTATAGCCTTTTAGTTAACAATTTGAAAATATGTTATGGATATAAAAGGATTACATTTTTTGTAGATTATTTTAATATAAAAACAAGCTTAGGTACAACGCACTTATGCGTCCAGCCCGCCTTATAAGTAATATATGCGATGCGAGCAGCAGTTCTTTATTATTATAGCCTTTTAGTTAACAATTTGAAAATATGTTATGGATATAAAAGGCTTACATTTTTTGTAGATTATTTTGATATAAAAACAAGCTAAGGTACAACGCACTTATGCGTCCAGCCCGCCTTATAAGTAATATATGCGATGCGAGCAGCAGTTCTTAATTATTATAGCCTTTTAGTTAACAATTTGAAAATATGTAATGGATATAAAAGGATTACATTTTTTGTAGATTATTTTAATATAAAAACAAGCTTAGGTACAACGCACTTATGCGTCCAGCCCGCCTTATAAGTAATATATGCGATGCGAGCAGCAGTTCTTTATTATTATAGCCTTTTAGTTAACAATTTGAAAATATGTTATGGATATAAAAGGCTTACATTTTTTGTAGATTATTTTGATATAAAAACAAGCTAAGGTACAACGCACTTATGCGTCCAGCCCGCCTTATAAGTAATATATGCGATGCGAGCAGCAGTTCTTAATTATTATAGCCTTTTAGTTAACAATTTGAAAATATGTAATGGATATAAAAGGATTACATTTTTTGTAGATTATTTTAATATAAAAACAAGCTTAGGTACAACGCACTTATGCGTCCAGCCCGCCTTATAAGTAATATATGCGATGCGAGCAGCAGTTCTTAATTATTATAGCCTTTTAGTTAACAATTTGAAAATATGTTAAGGATATAAAAGGCTTACATTTCTTGTAGATTATTTTGATATAAAAACAAGCTTAGGTACAACGCACTTATGCGTCCAGCCCGCCTTATAAGTAATATATGCGATGCGAGCAGCAGTTCTTAATTATTATAGCCTTTTAGTTAACAATTTGAAAATATGTTATGGATATAAAAGGCTTACATTTTTTGTAGATTATTTTGATATAAAAACAAGCTAAGGTACAACGCACTTATGCGTCCAGCCCGCCTTATAAGTAATATATGCGATGCGAGCAGCAGTTCTTTATTATTATAGCCTTTTAGTTAACAATTTGAAAATATGTTATGGATATAAAAGGCTTACATTTTTTGTAGATTATTTTGATATAAAAACAAGCTAAGGTACAACGCACTTATGCGTCCAGCCCGCCTTATAAGTAATATATGCGATGCGAGCAGCAGTTCTTAATTATTATAGCCTTTTAGTTAACAATTTGAAAATATGTAATGGATATAAAAGGATTACATTTTTTGTAGATTATTTTAATATAAAAACAAGCTTAGGTACAACGCACTTATGCGTCCAGCCCGCCTTATAAGTAATATATGCGATGCGAGCAGCAGTTCTTTATTATTATAGCCTTTTAGTTAACAATTTGAAAATATGTTATGGATATAAAAGGCTTACATTTTTTGTAGATTATTTTGATATAAATACACGCTAAGGTACAACGCACTTATGCGTCCAGCCCGCCTTATAAGTAATATATGCTATGCGAGCAGCAGTTCTTTATTATTATAGCCTTTTAGTTAACAATTTGAAAATATGTTATGGATATAAAAGGCTTACATTTTTTGTAGATTATTTTGATATAAAAACAAGCTAAGGTACAACGCACTTATGCGTCCAGCCCGCCTTATAAGTAATATATGCGATGCGAGCAGCAGTTCTTAATTATTATAGCCTTTTAGTTAACAATTTGAAAATATGTAATGGATATAAAAGGATTACATTTTTTGTAGATTATTTTAATATAAAAACAAGCTTAGGTACAACGCACTTATGCGTCCAGCCCGCCTTATAAGTAATATATGCTATGCGAGCAGCAGTTCTTTATTATTATAGCCTTTTAGTTAACAATTTGAAAATATGTTATGGATATAAAAGGCTTACATTTTTTGTAGATTATTTTGATATAAATACACGCTAAGGTACAACGCACTTATGCGTCCAGCCCGCCTTATAAGTAATATATGCTATGCGAGCAGCAGTTCTTTATTATTATAGCCTTTTAGTTAACAATTTGAAAATATGTTATGGATATAAAAGGCTTACATTTTTTGTAGATTATTTTGATATAAAAACAAGCTAAGGTACAACGCACTTATGCGTCCAGCCCGCCTTATAAGTAATATATGCGATGCGAGCAGCAGTTCTTAATTATTATAGCCTTTTAGTTAACAATTTGAAAATATGTAATGGATATAAAAGGATTACATTTTTTGTAGATTATTTTAATATAAAAACAAGCTTAGGTACAACGCACTTATGCGTCCAGCCCGCCTTATAAGTAATATATGCGATGCGAGCAGCAGTTCTTTATTATTATAGCCTTTTAGTTAACAATTTGAAAATATGTTATGGATATAAAAGGCTTACATTTTTTGTAGATTATTTTGATATAAAAACAAGCTAAGGTACAACGCACTTATGCGTCCAGCCCGCCTTATAAGTAATATATGCGATGCGAGCAGCAGTTCTTAATTATTATAGCCTTTTAGTTAACAATTTGAAAATATGTAATGGATATAAAAGGATTACATTTTTTGTAGATTATTTTAATATAAAAACAAGCTTAGGTACAACGCACTTATGCGTCCAGCCCGCCTTATAAGTAATATATGCGATGCGAGCAGCAGTTCTTTATTATTATAGCCTTTTAGTTAACAATTTGAAAATATGTTATGGATATAAAAGGCTTACATTTTTTGTAGATTATTTTGATATAAATACACGCTAAGGTACAACGCACTTATGCGTCCAGCCCGCCTTATAAGTAATATATGCTATGCGAGCAGCAGTTCTTTATTATTATAGCCTTTTAGTTAACAATTTGAAAATATGTAATGGATATAAAAGGCTTACATTTTTTGTAGATTATTTTGATATAAAAACAAGCTAAGGTACAACGCACTTATGCGTCCAGCCCGCCTTATAAGTAATATATGCGATGCGAGCAGCAGTTCTTTATTATTATAGCCTTTTAGTTAACAATTTGAAAATATGTTATGGATATAAAAGGCTTACATTTTTTGTAGATTATTTTGATATAAAAACAAGCTAAGGTACAACGCACTTATGCGTCCAGCCCGCCTTATAAGTAATATATGCGATGCGAGCAGCAGTTCTTTATTATTATAGCCTTTTAGTTAACAATTTGAAAATATGTTATGGATATAAAAGGCTTACATTTTTTGTAGATTATTTTGATATAAAAACAAGCTAAGGTACAACGCACTTATGCGTCCAGCCCGCCTTATAAGTAATATATGCGATGCGAGCAGCAGTTCTTTATTATTATAGCCTTTTAGTTAACAATTTGAAAATATGTTATGGATATAAAAGGCTTACATTTTTTGTAGATTATTTTGATATAAAAACAAGCTAAGGTACAACGCACTTATGCGTCCAGCCCGCCTTATAAGTAATATATGCGATGCGAGCAGCAGTTCTTAATTATTATAGCCTTTTAGTTAACAATTTGAAAATATGTTATGGATATAAAAGGATTACATTTTTTGTAGATTATTTTAATATAAAAACAAGCTTAGGTACAACGCACTTATGCGTCCAGCCCGCCTTATAAGTAATATATGCGATGCGAGCAGCAGTTCTTTATTATTATAGCCTTTTAGTTAACAATTTGAAAATATGTTATGGATATAAAAGGCTTACATTTTTTGTAGATTATTTTGATATAAATACACGCTAAGGTACAACGCACTTATGCGTCCAGCCCGCCTTATAAGTAATATATGCGATGCGAGCAGCAGTTCTTAATTATTATAGCCTTTTAGTTAACAATTTGAAAATATGTAATGGATATAAAAGGATTACATTTTTTGTAGATTATTTTAATATAAAAACAAGCTTAGGTACAACGCACTTATGCGTCCAGCCCGCCTTATAAGTAATATATGCGATGCGAGCAGCAGTTCTTTATTATTATAGCCTTTTAGTTAACAATTTGAAAATATGTTATGGATATAAAAGGCTTACATTTTTTGTAGATTATTTTGATATAAATACACGCTAAGGTACAACGCACTTATGCGTCCAGCCCGCCTTATAAGTAATATATGCGATGCGAGCAGCAGTTCTTAATTATTATAGCCTTTTAGTTAACAATTTGAAAATATGTAATGGATATAAAAGGATTACATTTTTTGTAGATTATTTTAATATAAAAACAAGCTTAGGTACAACGCACTTATGCGTCCAGCCCGCCTTATAAGTAATATATGCGATGCGAGCAGCAGTTCTTAATTATTATAGCCTTTTAGTTAACAATTTGAAAATATGTTATGGATATAAAAGGATTACATTTTTTGTAGATTATTTTAATATAAAAACAAGCTTAGGTACAACGCACTTATGCGTCCAGCCCGCCTTATAAGTAATATATGCGATGCGAGCAGCAGTTCTTTATTATTATAGCCTTTTAGTTAACAATTTGAAAATATGTTATGGATATAAAAGGCTTACATTTTTTGTAGATTATTTTGATATAAAAACAAGCTAAGGTACAACGCACTTATGCGTCCAGCCCGCCTTATAAGTAATATATGCGATGCGAGCAGCAGTTCTTTATTATTATAGCCTTTTAGTTAACAATTTGAAAATATGTTATGGATATAAAAGGATTACATTTTTTGTAGATTATTTTAATATAAAAACAAGCTTAGGTACAACGCACTTATGCGTCCAGCCCGCCTTATAAGTAATATATGCGATGCGAGCAGCAGTTCTTTATTATTATAGCCTTTTAGTTAACAATTTGAAAATATGTTATGGATATAAAAGGCTTACATTTTTTGTAGATTATTTTGATATAAATACACGCTAAGGTACAACGCACTTATGCGTCCAGCCCGCCTTATAAGTAATATATGCGATGCGAGCAGCAGTTCTTTATTATTATAGCCTTTTAGTTAACAATTTGAAAATATGTTATGGATATAAAAGGCTTACATTTTTTGTAGATTATTTTGATATAAAAACAAGCTAAGGTACAACGCACTTATGCGTCCAGCCCGCCTTATAAGTAATATATGCGATGCGAGCAGCAGTTCTTAATTATTATAGCCTTTTAGTTAACAATTTGAAAATATGTTATGGATATAAAAGGCTTACATTTTTTGTAGATTATTTTGATATAAATACACGCTAAGGTACAACGCACTTATGCGTCCAGCCCGCCTTATAAGTAATATATGCTATGCGAGCAGCAGTTCTTTATTATTATAGCCTTTTAGTTAACAATTTGAAAATATGTTATGGATATAAAAGGCTTACATTTTTTGTAGATTATTTTGATATAAAAACAAGCTAAGGTACAACGCACTTATGCGTCCAGCCCGCCTTATAAGTAATATATGCGATGCGAGCAGCAGTTCTTAATTATTATAGCCTTTTAGTTAACAATTTGAAAATATGTAATGGATATAAAAGGATTACATTTTTTGTAGATTATTTTAATATAAAAACAAGCTTAGGTACAACGCACTTATGCGTCCAGCCCGCCTTATAAGTAATATATGCGATGCGAGCAGCAGTTCTTTATTATTATAGCCTTTTAGTTAACAATTTGAAAATATGTTATGGATATAAAAGGCTTACATTTTTTGTAGATTATTTTGATATAAAAACAAGCTAAGGTACAACGCACTTATGCGTCCAGCCCGCCTTATAAGTAATATATGCGATGCGAGCAGCAGTTCTTTATTATTATAGCCTTTTAGTTAACAATTTGAAAATATGTTATGGATATAAAAGGATTACATTTTTTGTAGATTATTTTAATATAAAAACAAGCTTAGGTACAACGCACTTATGCGTCCAGCCCGCCTTATAAGTAATATATGCGATGCGAGCAGCAGTTCTTTATTATTATAGCCTTTTAGTTAACAATTTGAAAATATGTTATGGATATAAAAGGCTTACATTTTTTGTAGATTATTTTGATATAAATACACGCTAAGGTACAACGCACTTATGCGTCCAGCCCGCCTTATAAGTAATATATGCGATGCGAGCAGCAGTTCTTTATTATTATAGCCTTTTAGTTAACAATTTGAAAATATGTTATGGATATAAAAGGCTTACATTTTTTGTAGATTATTTTGATATAAAAACAAGCTAAGGTACAACGCACTTATGCGTCCAGCCCGCCTTATAAGTAATATATGCGATGCGAGCAGCAGTTCTTAATTATTATAGCCTTTTAGTTAACAATTTGAAAATATGTAATGGATATAAAAGGATTACATTTTTTGTAGATTATTTTAATATAAAAACAAGCTTAGGTACAACGCACTTATGCGTCCAGCCCGCCTTATAAGTAATATATGCGATGCGAGCAGCAGTTCTTTATTATTATAGCCTTTTAGTTAACAATTTGAAAATATGTTATGGATATAAAAGGCTTACATTTTTTGTAGATTATTTTGATATAAAAACAAGCTAAGGTACAACGCACTTATGCGTCCAGCCCGCCTTATAAGTAATATATGCGATGCGAGCAGCAGTTCTTAATTATTATAGCCTTTTAGTTAACAATTTGAAAATATGTAATGGATATAAAAGGATTACATTTTTTGTAGATTATTTTAATATAAAAACAAGCTTAGGTACAACGCACTTATGCGTCCAGCCCGCCTTATAAGTAATATATGCGATGCGAGCAGCAGTTCTTTATTATTATAGCCTTTTAGTTAACAATTTGAAAATATGTTATGGATATAAAAGGATTACATTTTTTGTAGATTATTTTGATATAAAAACAAGCTTAGGTACAACGCACTTATGCGTCCAGCCCGCCTTATAAGTAATATATGCGATGCGAGCAGCAGTTCTTTATTATTATAGCCTTTTAGTTAACAATTTGAAAATATGTTATGGATATAAAAGGATTACATTTTTTGTAGATTATTTTAATATAAAAACAAGCTTAGGTACAACGCACTTATGCGTCCAGCCCGCCTTATAAGTAATATATGCGATGCGAGCAGCAGTTCTTTATTATTATAGCCTTTTAGTTAACAATTTGAAAATATGTTATGGATATAAAAGGCTTACATTTTTTGTAGATTATTTTGATATAAATACACGCTAAGGTACAACGCACTTATGCGTCCAGCCCGCCTTATAAGTAATATATGCGATGCGAGCAGCAGTTCTTTATTATTATAGCCTTTTAGTTAACAATTTGAAAATATGTTATGGATATAAAAGGCTTACATTTTTTGTAGATTATTTTGATATAAAAACAAGCTAAGGTACAACGCACTTATGCGTCCAGCCCGCCTTATAAGTAATATATGCGATGCGAGCAGCAGTTCTTAATTATTATAGCCTTTTAGTTAACAATTTGAAAATATGTAATGGATATAAAAGGATTACATTTTTTGTAGATTATTTTAATATAAAAACAAGCTTAGGTACAACGCACTTATGCGTCCAGCCCGCCTTATAAGTAATATATGCGATGCGAGCAGCAGTTCTTTATTATTATAGCCTTTTAGTTAACAATTTGAAAATATGTTATGGATATAAAAGGCTTACATTTTTTGTAGATTATTTTGATATAAATACACGCTAAGGTACAACGCACTTATGCGTCCAGCCCGCCTTATAAGTAATATATGCGATGCGAGCAGCAGTTCTTTATTATTATAGCCTTTTAGTTAACAATTTGAAAATATGTTATGGATATAAAAGGCTTACATTTTTTGTAGATTATTTTGATATAAAAACAAGCTAAGGTACAACGCACTTATGCGTCCAGCCCGCCTTATAAGTAATATATGCGATGCGAGCAGCAGTTCTTAATTATTATAGCCTTTTAGTTAACAATTTGAAAATATGTAATGGATATAAAAGGATTACATTTTTTGTAGATTATTTTAATATAAAAACAAGCTTAGGTACAACGCACTTATGCGTCCAGCCCGCCTTATAAGTAATATATGCGATGCGAGCAGCAGTTCTTTATTATTATAGCCTTTTAGTTAACAATTTGAAAATATGTTATGGATATAAAAGGCTTACATTTTTTGTAGATTATTTTGATATAAAAACAAGCTAAGGTACAACGCACTTATGCGTCCAGCCCGCCTTATAAGTAATATATGCGATGCGAGCAGCAGTTCTTAATTATTATAGCCTTTTAGTTAACAATTTGAAAATATGTAATGGATATAAAAGGATTACATTTTTTGTAGATTATTTTAATATAAAAACAAGCTTAGGTACAACGCACTTATGCGTCCAGCCCGCCTTATAAGTAATATATGCGATGCGAGCAGCAGTTCTTTATTATTATAGCCTTTTAGTTAACAATTTGAAAATATGTTATGGATATAAAAGGATTACATTTTTTGTAGATTATTTTGATATAAAAACAAGCTTAGGTACAACGCACTTATGCGTCCAGCCCGCCTTATAAGTAATATATGCGATGCGAGCAGCAGTTCTTTATTATTATAGCCTTTTAGTTAACAATTTGAAAATATGTTATGGATATAAAAGGATTACATTTTTTGTAGATTATTTTAATATAAAAACAAGCTTAGGTACAACGCACTTATGCGTCCAGCCCGCCTTATAAGTAATATATGCGATGCGAGCAGCAGTTCTTTATTATTATAGCCTTTTAGTTAACAATTTGAAAATATGTTATGGATATAAAAGGCTTACATTTTTTGTAGATTATTTTGATATAAAAACAAGCTAAGGTACAACGCACTTATGCGTCCAGCCCGCCTTATAAGTAATATATGCGATGCGAGCAGCAGTTCTTAATTATTATAGCCTTTTAGTTAACAATTTGAAAATATGTTATGGATATAAAAGGCTTACATTTTTTGTAGATTATTTTGATATAAATACACGCTAAGGTACAACGCACTTATGCGTCCAGCCCGCCTTATAAGTAATATATGCGATGCGAGCAGCAGTTCTTAATTATTATAGCCTTTTAGTTAACAATTTGAAAATATGTAATGGATATAAAAGGATTACATTTTTTGTAGATTATTTTAATATAAAAACAAGCTTAGGTACAACGCACTTATGCGTCCAGCCCGCCTTATAAGTAATATATGCGATGCGAGCAGCAGTTCTTTATTATTATAGCCTTTTAGTTAACAATTTGAAAATATGTTATGGATATAAAAGGCTTACATTTTTTGTAGATTATTTTGATATAAAAACAAGCTAAGGTACAACGCACTTATGCGTCCAGCCCGCCTTATAAGTAATATATGCGATGCGAGCAGCAGTTCTTTATTATTATAGCCTTTTAGTTAACAATTTGAAAATATGTAATGGATATAAAAGGATTACATTTTTTGTAGATTATTTTGATATAAAAACAAGCTAAGGTACAACGCACTTATGCGTCCAGCCCGCCTTATAAGTAATATATGCGATGCGAGCAGCAGTTCTTAATTATTATAGCCTTTTAGTTAACAATTTGAAAATATGTAATGGATATAAAAGGCTTACATTTTTTGTAGATTATTTTGATATAAAAACAAGCTAAGGTACAACGCACTTATGCGTCCAGCCCGCCTTATAAGTAATATATGCGATGCGAGCAGCAGTTCTTTATTATTATAGCCTTTTAGTTAACAATTTGAAAATATGTTATGGATATAAAAGGCTTACATTTTTTGTAGATTATTTTGATATAAAAACAAGCTAAGGTACAACGCACTTATGCGTCCAGCCCGCCTTATAAGTAATATATGCGATGCGAGCAGCAGTTCTTTATTATTATAGCCTTTTAGTTAACAATTTGAAAATATGTTATGGATATAAAAGGCTTACATTTCTTGTAGATTATTTTGATATAAAAACAAGCTAAGGTACAACGCACTTATGCGTCCAGCCCGCCTTATAAGTAATATATGCGATGCGAGCAGCAGTTCTTAATTATTATAGCCTTTTAGTTAACAATTTGAAAATATGTTAAGGATATAAAAGGCTTACATTTCTTGTAGATTATTTTGATATAAAAACAAGCTTAGGTACAACGCACTTATGCGTCCAGCCCGCCTTATAAGTAATATATGCGATGCGAGCAGCAGTTCTTAATTATTATAGCCTTTTAGTTAACAATTTGAAAATATGTAATGGATATAAAAGGCTTACATTTTTTGTAGATTATTTTGATATAAAAACAAGCTAAGGTACAACGCACTTATGCGTCCAGCCCGCCTTATAAGTAATATATGCGATGCGAGCAGCAGTTCTTAATTATTATAGCCTTTTAGTTAACAATTTGAAAATATGTAATGGATATAAAAGGATTACATTTTTTGTAGATTATTTTAATATAAAAACAAGCTTAGGTACAACGCACTTATGCGTCCAGCCCGCCTTATAAGTAATATATGCGATGCGAGCAGCAGTTCTTAATTATTATAGCCTTTTAGTTAACAATTTGAAAATATGTAATGGATATAAAAGGCTTACATTTTTTGTAGATTATTTTGATATAAAAACAAGCTAAGGTACAACGCACTTATGCGTCCAGCCCGCCTTATAAGTAAT
Organism: Leistus spinibarbis; assembly: GCA_933228885.1. Taxonomy (NCBI): domain Eukaryota; kingdom Metazoa; phylum Arthropoda; class Insecta; order Coleoptera; family Carabidae; genus Leistus; species Leistus spinibarbis. The sequence goes on from OW121791.1 coordinate 11,985,027, forward strand.
ATATGCGATGCGAGCAGCAGTTCTTTATTATTATAGCCTTTTAGTTAACAATTTGAAAATATGTTATGGATATAAAAGGCTTACATTTTTTGTAGATTATTTTGATATAAAAACAAGCTAAGGTACAACGCACTTATGCGTCCAGCCCGCCTTATAAGTAATATATGCGATGCGAGCAGCAGTTCTTAATTATTATAGCCTTTTAGTTAACAATTTGAAAATATGTAATGGATATAAAAGGCTTACATTTTTTGTAGATTATTTTGATATAAAAACAAGCTAAGGTACAACGCACTTATGCGTCCAGCCCGCCTTATAAGTAATATATGCGATGCGAGCAGCAGTTCTTTATTATTATAGCCTTTTAGTTAACAATTTGAAAATATGTTATGGATATAAAAGGCTTACATTTCTTGTAGATTATTTTGATATAAAAACAAGCTAAGGTACAACGCACTTATGCGTCCAGCCCGCCTTATAAGTAATATATGCGATGCGAGCAGCAGTTCTTAATTATTATAGCCTTTTAGTTAACAATTTGAAAATATGTTAAGGATATAAAAGGCTTACATTTCTTGTAGATTATTTTGATATAAAAACAAGCTTAGGTACAACGCACTTATGCGTCCAGCCCGCCTTATAAGTAATATATGCGATGCGAGCAGCAGTTCTTAATTATTATAGCCTTTTAGTTAACAATTTGAAAATATGTAATGGATATAAAAGGCTTACATTTTTTGTAGATTATTTTGATATAAAAACAAGCTAAGGTACAACGCACTTATGCGTCCAGCCCGCCTTATAAGTAATATATGCGATGCGAGCAGCAGTTCTTAATTATTATAGCCTTTTAGTTAACAATTTGAAAATATGTTAAGGATATAAAAGGCTTACATTTCTTGTAGATTATTTTGATATAAAAACAAGCTTAGGTACAACGCACTTATGCGTCCAGCCCGCCTTATAAGTAATATATGCGATGCGAGCAGCAGTTCTTAATTATTATAGCCTTTTAGTTAACAATTTGAAAATATGTAATGGATATAAAAGGCTTACATTTTTTGTAGATTATTTTGATATAAAAACAAGCTAAGGTACAACGCACTTATGCGTCCAGCCCGCCTTATAAGTAATATATGCGATGCGAGCAGCAGTTCTTAATTATTATAGCCTTTTAGTTAACAATTTGAAAATATGTTAAGGATATAAAAGGCTTACATTTCTTGTAGATTATTTTGATATAAAAACAAGCTTAGGTACAACGCACTTATGCGTCCAGCCCGCCTTATAAGTAATATATGCGATGCGAGCAGCAGTTCTTAATTATTATAGCCTTTTAGTTAACAATTTGAAAATATGTAATGGATATAAAAGGCTTACATTTTTTGTAGATTATTTTGATATAAAAACAAGCTAAGGTACAACGCACTTATGCGTCCAGCCCGCCTTATAAGTAATATATGCGATGCGAGCAGCAGTTCTTTATTATTATAGCCTTTTAGTTAACAATTTGAAAATATGTTATGGATATAAAAGGCTTACATTTCTTGTAGATTATTTTGATATAAAAACAAGCTAAGGTACAACGCACTTATGCGTCCAGCCCGCCTTATAAGTAATATATGCGATGCGAGCAGCAGTTCTTTATTATTATAGCCTTTTAGTTAACAATTTGAAAATATGTTATGGATATAAAAGGCTTACATTTCTTGTAGATTATTTTGATATAAAAACAAGCTTAGGTACAACGCACTTATGCGTCCAGCCCGCCTTATAAGTAATATATGCGATGCGAGCAGCAGTTCTTAATTATTATAGCCTTTTAGTTAACAATTTGAAAATATGTAATGGATATAAAAGGCTTACATTTTTTGTAGATTATTTTGATATAAAAACAAGCTAAGGTACAACGCACTTATGCGTCCAGCCCGCCTTATAAGTAATATATGCGATGCGAGCAGCAGTTCTTAATTATTATAGCCTTTTAGTTAACAATTTGAAAATATGTTAAGGATATAAAAGGCTTACATTTCTTGTAGATTATTTTGATATAAAAACAAGCTTAGGTACAACGCACTTATGCGTCCAGCCCGCCTTATAAGTAATATATGCGATGCGAGCAGCAGTTCTTAATTATTATAGCCTTTTAGTTAACAATTTGAAAATATGTTATGGATATAAAAGGCTTACATTTTTTGTAGATTATTTTGATATAAAAACAAGCTAAGGTACAACGCACTTATGCGTCCAGCCCGCCTTATAAGTAATATATGCGATGCGAGCAGCAGTTCTTAATTATTATAGCCTTTTAGTTAACAATTTGAAAATATGTTATGGATATAAAAGGATTACATTTTTTGTAGATTATTTTGATATAAAAACAAGCTTAGGTACAACGCACTTATGCGTCCAGCCCGCCTTATAAGTAATATATGCGATGCGAGCAGCAGTTCTTAATTATTATAGCCTTTTAGTTAACAATTTGAAAATATGTTAAGGATATAAAAGGCTTACATTTCTTGTAGATTATTTTGATATAAAAACAAGCTTAGGTACAACGCACTTATGCGTCCAGCCCGCCTTATAAGTAATATATGCGATGCGAGCAGCAGTTCTTAATTATTATAGCCTTTTAGTTAACAATTTGAAAATATGTTATGGATATAAAAGGATTACATTTTTTGTAGATTATTTTGATATAAAAACAAGCTTAGGTACAACGCACTTATGCGTCCAGCCCGCCTTATAAGTAATATATGCGATGCGAGCAGCAGTTCTTAATTATTATAGCCTTTTAGTTAACAATTTGAAAATATGTTAAGGATATAAAAGGCTTACATTTCTTGTAGATTATTTTGATATAAAAACAAGCTTAGGTACAACGCACTTATGCGTCCAGCCCGCCTTATAAGTAATATATGCGATGCGAGCAGCAGTTCTTAATTATTATAGCCTTTTAGTTAACAATTTGAAAATATGTTATGGATATAAAAGGCTTACATTTTTTGTAGATTATTTTGATATAAAAACAAGCTAAGGTACAACGCACTTATGCGTCCAGCCCGCCTTATAAGTAATATATGCGATGCGAGCAGCAGTTCTTTATTATTATAGCCTTTTAGTTAACAATTTGAAAATATGTTATGGATATAAAAGGATTACATTTTTTGTAGATTATTTTGATATAAAAACAAGCTTAGGTACAACGCACTTATGCGTCCAGCCCGCCTTATAAGTAATATATGCGATGCGAGCAGCAGTTCTTAATTATTATAGCCTTTTAGTTAACAATTTGAAAATATGTAATGGATATAAAAGGATTACATTTTTTGTAGATTATTTTGATATAAAAACAAGCTTAGGTACAACGCACTTATGCGTCCAGCCCGCCTTATAAGTAATATATGCGATGCGAGCAGCAGTTCTTAATTATTATAGCCTTTTAGTTAACAATTTGAAAATATGTTAAGGATATAAAAGGCTTACATTTTTTGTAGATTATTTTGATATAAAAACAAGCTTAGGTACAACGCACTTATGCGTCCAGCCCGCCTTATAAGTAATATATGCGATGCGAGCAGCAGTTCTTAATTATTATAGCCTTTTAGTTAACAATTTGAAAATATGTTATGGATATAAAAGGCTTACATTTTTTGTAGATTATTTTGATATAAAAACAAGCTAAGGTACAACGCACTTATGCGTCCAGCCCGCCTTATAAGTAATATATGCGATGCGAGCAGCAGTTCTTTATTATTATAGCCTTTTAGTTAACAATTTGAAAATATGTTATGGATATAAAAGGATTACATTTTTTGTAGATTATTTTGATATAAAAACAAGCTTAGGTACAACGCACTTATGCGTCCAGCCCGCCTTATAAGTAATATATGCGATGCGAGCAGCAGTTCTTAATTATTATAGCCTTTTAGTTAACAATTTGAAAATATGTTATGGATATAAAAGGATTACATTTTTTGTAGATTATTTTGATATAAAAACAAGCTTAGGTACTACGCACTTATGCGTCCAGCCCGCCTTATAAGTAATATATGCGATGCGAGCAGCAGTTCTTAATTATTATAGCCTTTTAGTTAACAATTTGAAAATATGTTATGGATATAAAAGGCTTACATTTTTTGTAGATTATTTTGATATAAAAACAAGCTTAACATTTGCACCAAGGCAAAAAATAGAAAATGCCCAAGGCATAAAACCAATACCAATGTCTATACAAACTAGACAAACGTTTAAACCACGTTATAATCAAAATTATAATCAATCTCAAGTAAACCCTTTACCAAATTACGAGTCAGAGGAATTATTTAATAATGAAGAACAAATCGATAACAACGAGTACACTCACGTTGACGAATTTGAAAACCAAAATCTTGAAGACTAATCTTTTTTAAGATTAGACCTATCAATGTCGGGGAAATAATGAATATTAACTGTAACAGTAAATTGCCGTTTCTAAAAGTAAAATATTATATAATTTTGATAGACATCGGTTCATCAATAAATCTAATAAGTAAAAGTTATGTCGGACTAAATGAAAAGAAATTTAAAATTTATAATGAACCTTTCTGTTTTACTACTGCATTAGGAAAAACAACCGGAATATTAAATATTGAAAATAAACAAATTAAATGTTTTCTTTTTGATTTCCATAAAGAATTCAATGTTTTATTAGGTTTGCCTGCCTAACAGATGTTAAAAGCAGAATTAAGCTACAATATTTTAATATAAAAAATAATATAAACAAATCGAAACTAACGAAATAAAAATTAAAGCTGAACATTTAAATGATGAAGAGAAACACGCAATTTACAAAATAATAAAAAACACAGACGCATTATCCCGAATAAAACAAAAATTCCAAATTAAAATTACTAACGAAGATATATTTGATAAAAATTATAATTTAGTTCATTGTATATCTTCAGATAAAAAACTAAGTAAGGGTTTCGCCAAACAAATAGAAGCCAAATTTAATAGCAAAAAATATTTAACAGAACAAATCAAAAATATAGGCGATATATTAATTCAACCGATTCATAACGAACACATTTTATTCCATCTAATTACAAAAGATATTTATTTTGAAAAACCCACACGAAAAACTATAGAAAATTGTTTAATTAAATTAAAAAACTATTGTATTCAAAACGAAATATACGAGCTACACATGCCGAAAATATGCAGTAGATTGGACAAAATGAGTTTCGAAACTATTAAATTATTAATTATAAAAATATTTAAGGATACACACATCAAAATTATAATTCACATATTACCAAAAGAAGTAAATATTAATGACAACGAAAGTATTATCCCGCAAACCAGCGAAACTGATTTAGAAACTTCTCATTAAGATATAGAAGTAGCTATTAACATAGGAAAAAAATCAAATAGTAATATCTCACATAATTTAGAAACTGATGTTCAATTACTAAAGCTATTTAAAAATACTAAACAAAGACTTATAATTAAAATGAATAATCAAAATCTAGAATCCGAAATTATTACATTTATAAAAGAATATCTAGTACCAAAATGTAAGTATCATTGTTTATTCGAAGGAAATTTGCATTTAAACTTTAACAATGTATTAAAACAAAATTTTACTAAAGACTCTTAACAATTGATTAAATGCGAAAATTTATTAGAAGACATAGACGAAAAACCCGAACAATTAGAAGCCATTGTAAATTAGCATGAAGGTAAAACCAATCATAGAGGAATATTAGAAACATATCAAAAAATAAAACAAACATATTACTGGCCAAATTTATATCAAGATATTCAAAAACACATAAATAATTGTGAACTTTGCCAATTAAATAAATATGAACGAAGACCGTATCAATTAAATGATAATTTAACAAAGACACCTACACAACATTTTGAAATAGTTAATATCGATACTCTTACATTGGAACAAGAAAAATACTGAACTATAATCGATTAATTCTCAAAATTCGGACAAATATATTATTTAAAAAATTTAAATGCGGTAACCGTCACTGAACAATTAACTAATTATTTTAATACATATAAAATCCCCGACGAAATTATTCATGATAGCGGTACTGAATTTAACAAAAACTTTAATGAAAGAACTATTAAAAATGTATAAGATTAAAATTCACATGACTTGCGTGGACAGTCCTAAAAGCAATGGGTTTGTTGAAAGATTTCATTCTACTATGATAGAACATCTTAGAATAGAAAATCAAAGACCAGAATTTAAAAACAGTAATAGTCAAGAAAAAATAAAATTTGCTTTAATTGGATATAACAATTCGATAAGTTCAATTACTAAACTAACACCAATAGAAATTTTATTCGGACAAGAAATAATGAAAAATATCTTTGAAACAGGGAACGTTTCTGAAGATTATTTAGTAGACCATAAAAATTAACTTAAAGAAATTTAAATTCTCGTAAACAAAAATATACAAGCTAATAAAGATAAACGAATTCTTTCACAAAATATACCTTGCAATAAGCCGGACCAATTACCCACTCATGTATTAATAAAAGAAGGAAAACGAAGAATCCAAAAATTTAAAAAAACACTGTTTAAAATTCATAAGATTGGGAAATATAATTCTAAATTAGGCGTAATAAAAATAAACACTAATAAAAGACATAAAATCGACAAATTAAACGACCAAGACTATTTGTTACAGATGCACAAACGGACTAGAAGATTCAGAAGAGCTAAATCAAAATCCCAGAATAAACATATTAGAATTAGGAGATGTTTATGTGCATATTAACACAATATAATTATTATAAATATAACCTTAGTAGCATTTCCGTAGAATACTCTAAAATTATCATTCACAAAAATGAATTATTTACTAAAATTAATAATTCACATAAAACAAATAATAACTATAAACAGGAATTGGAAAATTATATGAACATTTTAGAATTCAATTGTAATCGCTTAAATTATAAAATTAGGAACATTTCTAACAAAAATAAACGAAATAAAAATGGACTCATATATGGCTTAGGTAACATAATTAAATCTATAACTGGAAACTTAGACGCTTTGGATGAACAAACATATAACGAAATATTCAATAAAATTAAAGGAAATCAAGAAGCACTCCAATCTCAAAATGTTGAAATAATTAGAATAAATAAAGAAATGATTAACAAATTTAATTCACTATTAGAAAATATTAAGCATAACGATATTGTCCTGAAATCAAGAATCATGCAAACTGAAAATATATTAAAGGAAATAATGTATTGGCAAAATACGCTTGTAATTAAAGATATATTAAATCAATAAATATTATTAACAGCAAATTTAATAGAAATAATTTCAGAAATTGAAACCAGCCTTACTATTTGCAGCCTAAACAAAATACATTCTTCAATAATCACAGTAGACGAATTACGAAAAATTATTAATCAAATCACTGATGTTAATTTTTGGGATATCTCAACACAGATAACCAGCAATTGTAAATTGGAAAACGAAATGATAGAATATTTGCTAGAAATACCTGTATACAAAATGAATGATAAGAAACTTATTCAAATAACCCCTATACCTATATATAACAATAATAAAATGCATATGTTAGATATAAGTAAAGAATTAATTATGTGACATAATGACAAATTTGTAATAATGAATAGTTGTACTAAAATACAAACTAATTACCTGTGTAAAACTAATTACATAGAAATAAATAAATGTTTAAATAATATTATAAATCTACAACACAACGATGAATGCGAATATCATCAAATTCACGAAAGTTTTGTTATAATAAAAATAGAAGATTCAAACATTGTAATAATAGCTACTGATGTCAATCAAAACTTAAATATTAAATGTAAAGACTATGAAAAACAAACAAATTATTGAAATATATAAATTTAAAACAAACAAAAATTGTATCATAAATGAATATAATTTAGAAAATTACGCAACCATCAGCAAAGAAATCATTTTTGAAAATTACAACTTTAATATTAAGAACCAACAAATGAGTAACAAAACTCTTATATTAAAACAAATAGACGAACAAAATATTATAATGAACGAAATTCCAAAAATAGATAAAATAGAAATTAACCAGAACCATCATCCCATAATTAATTCAATTATTGTAATTATTATTGTAATCACTATAATTATACTAATGGTAATATATGGAATTAAAAGAAATAAATATAAACATAAATCATTTAAAAGATCAAAATTCGAATTAAAAGAATTAAACGAAGAAGGAGATAAAGCTCCATTTTAAGAAAAGAGGAGTTATGTAGACCCAACTATATTAATAATCTGTATTTACGTTTTATCTATGCTGACGCTTTATATTTAAGACAAACAATAATATGAATCTGTCGATGAAAGTCGAGACGTGACAAAGTCAGTCTAATTTCTGTAAGCAAATTGTAAACTTCGATAATAAAATAATATATGTTTTTAAAAATAGAAATCTCTATTGAAATTTCATATTTAGTGCCAATAGCCTTTAGTTTAAACAAGATAAACTAGTTTAATAACAATTGTGCGTTGTTCATAATTTCAGACCTTCTTCAGTATATCATTAGACATATTAATTTTTTTTTCATGGACCCTTCAGGAAACATGAAAATAAAATCAAACTCGAACGAGTGCCAACAGCCTTTAGTTTAAACAAGATAAACTAGTTTAATAACAATTGTGCGTTGTTCATAATATCAGACCTTCTTCAGTATATTATTAGACATATAAAAAAATTAAAAATTATTTCATGGACAGTTGAGGAAACATGAAAAAAAATATCAAACTCGGACGTGTGTCAATAACCTTTAGTTTAAACAAGATAAACTAGTTTAATAACAATTGTGCATTGTTCATAATTTCAGACCTTCTTCAGTATAACATTAGACATATTAAAAAATTAAATAGAAATTCATAGACCCTTCAGGAAACATGAAAAAAAAAAATCAAACTCGGATGTGTGCCAAGAGCCATTACTGTAAACAAGATAAGCTAGTTTAATAACAATTGTGCGTTGTTCATAATTTCAGACCTTCTTCAGTATAACATTAGACATATTAAAAAAATTTAAAAGATTTCATGGAGCCTTCAGGAAACATGAAAAAAAAAAACAAACTCTGACGTGTGTCAATAGTTTTTAGTTTAAACTAGTTTAATAACAATTGTGCGTTGTTCATAATATCAGACCCTCTTTAGTATAACATTAGACATATTAAAAAATTAAAAAATGATTCATGGACCCTTCAGGAAACATGATTTTTTTTTAATTTTTAATATGTCTAATGTTATACTGAAAAAGGTCTGAAATTATGAACAACGCACAATTGTTATTAAACTAGTTTATCTTGTTTAAACTAAAGGTTATTGACATACGTCCAAGTTTGATTATTTTTTCATGTTTCCTGAAGGGTCCATGAAATCTTTTAAAAAAAATTAATATATCTATTGTTATACTGAAGAAGGTCTGAAATTATGAACAACGCACAATTGTTATTATACTAGTTTATCTTGTATAAACTAAAGGCTCTTGGCACACATCGGAGTTTGATTCTATTTTTCATGTTTCCTGAAGGGTCTATGAATTCTTTTAAAAAAATTTAATATGTCTAATGTTATACTGAAGAAGGTCTGAAATTATGAACAACGCACAATTGTTATTAAACTAGTTTATCTTGTTTAAACTAAAGGCTCATGGCACATGTCCGAATTTGATTTTTTTTTTCATGTTTCCTGAAGGGTCCATGAAATATTTTAATTTTTTTTAATATGTCTAATGTTATACTGAAGAAGGTCTGATATTATGAACAACGCACACTTGTTTTTAAACTAGTTTATCTTGTATAAACTAAAGGCTCTTCAGCATCGTCAACAGTTGCAGAGAGCCACCAAGTGTAGTGCCAGCATCGCCAGCCGTTACAAAGAGTAACCAAGTGTAGTGTTAACAAGTGTTAATGTCTTGGACACAAAAATTACAAGACGAAAGTCAATCCACCACAAATCTCCACATAATAGATGAAGATTGTTTGGACCAACATAATTTTGTGCATAACTCTGTTGTAAGTAAATTTATTGTAAAGCTTATATTCTATCACCTTGAGTAATTTGGTAATTTAAATCCACCTTTAGACGATTTTGATAAATCGATAGCATTTTTAAATATCAGAAGTAAAATAACAGAAAAGGCCCTGGATAGTATAAAGGACCTAGAATTTCAAAATTGGAACGATTTAAGACAACATTTGATAAACAGTTTCAAAGATAAAACCAATTCAATCACTATAATGAATGAGATTTTAAAATTACAGAATTTTAAAAATCCATATAAAATGTTAGAAGTTGTAAAGGAAAGATTTCTTGCTTTCAAATCAAGACTTAGCATTGAAGAAAGTGATAACGATCCAAAATTAATAATAAGTAAATTTGCTGAAAAATTAATTGTTTCACATTTTATATCCACAATAAATGACCCATATAGAAATAATATTGCGACAAGAAATCCAAATAATTTAGTTGAAATAAAAATGTTATTACAAAACGATTTCCAGTATTTGAGGTATAATCAAACACCCAAAACCAACCAAATAAAATCAACTAATATACCAATACAAAGACCATTTGTAAAGGCATTCCCTACCGGACCAATTAACTTTCAAAATAAATTTCAACCTAAAACATTTGCACCAAGACAAAAAATAAAAAATGCCCAAGGCATAAAACCAATACCAATGTCTACACAAACTAGACAAACGTTTAGACCACGTTATAATCAAAATTATAATCAATCTCAAGTGAACCCTTTACCAAATTACGAGTCAGAGGAATTATTTAATAATGAAGAACAAATCGATAACGACGAGGACACTCACGTTGACGAATTTGAAAACCAAAATCTTGAAGACGAATCTTTTTTAGGATTAGACCTATCAATGTCGGAAAAATAATGAATATTAACTGTAACAGTAAATTGCCGTTTCTAAAAGTAAAATATTATATAATTTTGATAGACATCGGTTCAACAATAAATCTAATAAGTAAAAGTTATGTTAGACTAAATGAAAAGAAATTTAAAATTTATAATGAACCTTTCAGTTTTACTACTGCATTAGGAAAAACATCCGGAAACGAATTTATTATATTAAATATTGAAAATAAACAAATTAATTGTTTTCTTTTTGATTTCCATAAAGAATTCAATGTTTTATTAGGTTTGCCTGCCTTACAGATGCTAAAAGCAGAATTAAATTTTGAAAATAATATCGTAAAAATTAGCAATAAAGGACTTAAGCTACAATATTTTAATATAAAAAATAATATAAACACAATCGAAACTAACGAAATAAAAATTAAAGCTCAACATTTAAATGATGAAGAGAAACACGCAATTTACAAATTAATATAAAACACAGACGCATTATCCCGAATAAGACAAAAATTCCAAATTAAAATTACTAACGAAGATATATTTGATAAAAATTATAATTTAGTTCATTGTATATCTTCAGATAAAAAATTAAGTAAGGGTTTCGCCAAACGAATAGAAGCCATATTTAATAGCAAAAAATATTTAACAGAACAAATCAAAAATATAGGCGATATATTAATTCAACCAATTCATAACAAACACATTTTATTCCATCTAATTACAAAAGATATTTATTTTGAAAAACCCACACTAAAAACTATAGAAAATTGTTAAATTAAATTAAAAAACTATTGTATTCAAAACGAAATATACGAATTACACATGCCGAAAATATGCAGTAGATTGGACAAAATGAGTTTCGAAACTATTAAATTATGAATAATAAAAATATTTAAGGATAAGAATATTATAATTCACATATTACCAAAAGAAGTAAATATTAATGACAACGAAAGTATTATCCCGCAAACCAGCGAAACTGATTTAGAAACTTGTCATTCAGATGATGAAAACGACATAAACGGAATAACATATAAAGAAGTAGCTATTAACATAGGAAAATATCAAATAGTAATATCTCACATAATTTAGAAACTGATGTTTAATTACTAAAGCTATTTAAAAATACTAAGCAAATACTTATAATTAAAATGAATAATCAAAATCTAGAATCCGAAATTATTACATTTATAAAAGAATATCTAGTACCAAAATGTAAGTATCATTGTTTATTCGAAGGAAATTTGCATTTAAACTTTAACAATGTATTAAAACAAAATTTTACTAAAGACTCATATCAATTGATTAAATGCGAAAATTTATTTGAAGACAGACGAAAAACCCGAACAATTAGAAGCCATTGTAAATTATCATGAAGGTAAAACCAATCATAGAGGAATATTAGAAACATATCAAAAAATAAAACAAACATATTACTGGCCAAATTTATATCAAGATATTCTAAAACACATAAATAATTGTGAACTTTGCCAATTAAATAAATATGAACGAAGACCGTATCAATTAAATAATAATTTAACAAAGACACCTACACAACCTTTTGAAATAATTAATATCAATACTCTTACATTGGAACAAGAAAAATACTGAACTATAATCGATCAATTCTCAAAATTCGGACAAATATATTATTTAAAAAATTTAAATGCGGTAACCGTCACTGAACAATTAACTAATTATTTTAATACATATAAAATCCCCGACGAAATTATTCATGATAGCGGTACTGAATTTAACAAAAAATTTAATGAAAGAACTATTAAAAATGTATAAGATTAAAATTCACATGACTTGCGTGGACAGTCCTAAAAGCAATGGGTTTGTTGAAAGATTTCATTCTACTATGATAGAACATCTTAGAATAGAAAATCAAAGACCAGAATTTAAAAACAGTAAGTCAAGAAAAAATAAAATTTGCTTTAATTGGATATAACAATTCGATAAGTTCAATTACTAAACTAACACCAATAGAAATTTTAATCGGACAAGAAAAAAAGAAAAATATCTTTGAAACAGGGAACGTTTCTGAAGATTATTTAGTAAACCATAAATGAAATTCAATTTCTCGTAAACAAAAATATACAAGCTAATAAAGATAAACGAATTCTTTCACAAAATAAACCTTGCAATAAGCCGGAACAATTACCCACTCATGTATTAATAAAAAAAGGAAAACGAAGAAACCAAAAAATTAAAAAACCATAGTTTAAAATTCACAAGATTGAGAAATATAATTCTAAATTAGGCGTAATAAAAATAAACACTAATAAAAGACATAAAATCGACAAATTAAAACGACCAAGACTATTTGTTACAAATGCACAAACGGACTAGATGAATTAGAAGAGATAAATCAAAATCCCGGAATAAACATATTAGAATTAGGAGATGTTTATGTGCATATAAACTCACAATATAATTATTATAAATATAACCTTAGTAGCATTTCCGTAGAATACTCTAAAATTATCATTCACAAAAATGAATTATTTACTAAAATTAATAATTCAAATAAAACAAATAATAACTATAAACAGGAATTGGAAAATTATATGAACATTTATTAGGGTTGATTTTACCTGTTGTTAAAGTTGTATGTAGATGGATGGTAACCGACGATATTTAACCACTGAACCTTCCTGTATGACACTTTATTTCATTAGCACCAATCATATCGGCATATACATATTACACACTGTAAGCGACGGCCCACGGAATCCTCCGATACGAGCCTCTATGTTGAGTCTGAAAATAGAATGCGAGTTGAGCTAACGCTCAGTGAGAAGGCTGACATTTAGCAGTGACTGACGACGGTCTAATAAAGCAATAATGATTAAGCCATTTGTATCAGGATAAGGAGGTAAAATACAGTATTTAACTGTGCACAAGAAACATCACAGCCTAAGCAACTAGTGCTTAGGTCTGCTAGAACCTGGTCCCGCTCCACAGACTTGCTGTGGGAAATACGGAAAATGCCAGAGGGATCTCTCCTCACAACTAGCTGTGTGCGTCAACGAGAAGCTTGCCTACGCCGCGGGACCTTACGGCATCGTGAGAAAGAGTAAAACTCAGTCTCTACCATATCCCTTCGAAGATACGAAGGTAATCGTTGTGCTCCACACAAACTAGTGTGAATCTACAATCAATCTCCCCGGAGGTACGAAGCGATACGTTGGGCTCAGTCCTGAGGATAAACATTAAAGTTGGCAGGTAAAGGCACCGCTGGCAACATATCGGTAAATATATATGCTACATCGCTGGGCCCTTACTCGACTATCCCCCGCATAAAGCGGTTTCCAGGCCAGCACCGATACAAAGGTTAGGGATAGGTGACAATAACACATTTTGACACACATAACGTACATTCAGGAAAATGGCTATCAGCATTTACCTATACATATGATTGCAAGAATATAAATATAAACAGACAGACTTGACTCACCGCTACTATTCTCCATACCAGATGCACAGGGCACAAATCACAAAAACACTACCATTCTCATTGAACAGCAAAACTATACTGACAGAGAAATATCATAACCAATAGGTACTACGTAATCCCTTCGACCGCCTCTGACCAGTCTCCCTACTGTGTATTTCTTAAAAGAAATGATATAAGCGCGTTGCATAATGCTATACTAAAAATTGCCGCTGACACATTTTAGAATTCAATTGTAATGGCTTAAATTATAAAATTAGGAACATTTCTAACAAAAATAAACGAAATAAAAGAGGACTCATAAATGGCTTAGGTAACATAATTAAATCTATAACTGGAAACTTAGACGCTTTGGATGAACAAACATATAACGAAATATTCAATAAAATTAAAAGAAATCAAGAAACACTACAATCTCAAAATGTTGAAATAATTAGAATAAATAAAGAAATGATTAACAAATTTAATTCACTATTAGAAAATATTAAGCATAACGATATTGTCCTGAAATCAAGAATCATGCAAACTGAAAATATATTAAAGGAAATAATGTATTGGCAAAAAACGCTTGTAATTAAAGATATATTAAATCAATAAATATTAATAACAGCAAATTTAATAGAAATAATTTCAGAAATTGAAACCAGCCTTACTATTTGCAGCCTAAACAAAATACATTCTTCAATAATCACAGTAGACGAATTACGAAAAATTATTAATCAAATCACTGATGTTAATTTTTGGGATATCTCAACACAGATAACCAGCAATTGTAAATTGGAAAACGAAATGATAGAATATTTGCTAGAAATACCTGTATACAAAATGAATGACAAGAAACTTATTCAAATAACCCCTATACCTATATATAACAATAATAAAATGCATATGTTAGATATAAGTAAAGAATTAATTATGTGACATAATGACAAATTTGTAATAATGAATAGTTGTACTAAAATACAAACTAATTACCTGTGTAAAACTAATTACATAGAAATAAATAAATGTTTAAATAATATTATAAATCTACAACACAACGATGAATGCGAATATCATCAAATTCACGAAAGTTTTGTTATAATAAAAATAGAAGATTCAAACATTGTAATAATAGCTACTGATGTCAATCAAAACTTAAATATTAAATGTAAAGACTATGAAAAACAAACAAATTATTGAAATATATAAATTTAAAACAAACAAAAATTGTATCATAAATGAATATAATTTAGAAAATTACGCAACCATCAGCAAAGAAATCATTTTTGAAAATTACAACTTTAATATTAAGAACCAACAAATGAGTAACAAAACTCTTATATTAAAACAAATAGACGAACAAAATATTATAATGAACGAAATTCCAAAAATTGATAAAATAGAAATTAACCAGAACCATCATCCCATAATTAATTCAATTATTGTAATTATTATTGTAATCACTATAATTATACTAATGGTAATATATGGAATTAAAAGAAATAAATATAAACATAGATCATTTAAAAGATCAAAATTCGAATTAAAAGTAGGAGATAAAGCTCCATTTTAAGAAAAGAGGAGTTATGTAGACCCAACTATATTAATAATCTGTATTTACGCTTTATCTATGCTGGCGCTTTATAATTAAGACAAACAATAATATGAATCTGTCGATGAAAGTAGAGACGTGACAAAGTCAGTCTAATTTCTGTAAGCAAATTGTAAACTTCGATAGTAAAATAATGTGTTTTTAAAAATAGAAATCTCTATTGAAATTTCATATTTAGTGCCAATAGCCTTTAGTTTAAACAAGATAAACTAGTTTAATAACAATTGTGCGTTGTTCATAATTTACGACCTTCTTCATTATAACATTAGACATATTAAAAAAATAAAAAGAAAGTCATGGACCCTTCAGGAAACATGAAAAAAAAAATCAAACGCGGACGTGTGTCAATAACCTTTAGTTTAAACAAGATAAACTAGTTTAATAACAATTGTGCATTGTTCATAATTTCAGACCTTCTTCAGTATAACAATAGACATATTAAAAAAATTTAAAAGATTTCATAGACCCTTCAGGAAACATGAAATAAAAATCAAACTCTGACGTGTGTCAATGCCTTTAGTTTAAACAAGATAAACTAGTTTAATAACAATTGTGCATTGTTCATAATTTCAGACCATTTTCAGTATAACATTAGACATATTAAAAAATTTAAAAGATTTCATGGACCCTTCAGGAAACATGAAAAAAAATCAAACTCTGACGTGTGTCAATAGCCTTTAGTTTAAACAAGTTAAACTAGTTTAATAACAATTGTGCGTTGTTCGTAATTTCAGACCTTCTTCAGTATAACATTAGACATATTAAAAAAATTTAAAAGATTTCATAGACCCTTCAGGAAACATGAAAAAAAAAATCAAACTCTGACGTGTGTCAATAGCCTTTAGTTTAAACAAGATAAACTAATAACAATTGTGCGTTGTTCATAATTTCAGACCTTTTTCAGTATAACATTAGACATATTAAAACATTTAAAAGATTTCATGGACCCTTCAGGAAACATGAAAAAAAATCAAACTCTGACGTGTGTCAATAGCCTTTAGTTTAAACAAGATAAACTAATAACAATTGTGCATTGTTCATAATTTCAGACATATTAAAAAATATTTCATGGACCCTTCAAGAAATATGAAAATAAATCAAACTCGGACGTGTGACAATAGCCTTTAGTTTAAACAAGATAAACTAGTTTAATAACAATTGTGCGTTGTTCATCATTTCAGACCTTCTTCAGTATATCATTAGACATATTAAAAAACAAAAACAAAATTCATGGACCCTTCAGGAAACATGATTTTTTTTTTTTTTAATTTTTAATTGAAGCACGATTGAACGAAGAAGAACCTGACGATGACGAAAAAGAAAGTGTCCTGTGTTTCGTCCCACAGGACACGCGCGCAAATGTTTCAGGACAACAAAACAGAACGGACACATTGTAAATATTGCTGTATGTTTATTTGGGTATAGGAATGTTAACAATTAGCGCTTTTATATCGTCGATATCGATATCGTAAATAATACTCACGGTGATAATGAATAAATACCTCGACTGGAACTGGCACACATCTAACTGCTTTGCTTGATGTTTCAATACTGTTTATAAATGTTCATTATAACTATAGGACTGGTTCAATTTATAAAAATCAAGTTTTTCGACATAAACACACACATTCAATAATTATGTGATCACATTCTGTTAATGAAACTAGTCATTAAAATGTTTCTACATTATAGTTACGTATTCACGATTTTAAATATTTATGGCGATTTGAGACATTGACTAGTACAGAAGAGCTGTGGTATTCGGTACGTACAATGCACCAATGCGTCCAGCTCGCCTAATTAAGATACGCAATGCGAGCAGTGTCTTCCTTCTACTTCACGCTTGGCATTAAGATTAAAAAATAATTGTTTTTAATTATTATGAACTATGGGTTCACAATTTGAAAAAAACAAGGAGCGAGCATAATAATAAACTGTAAAACCATCTATTGATGACTAGATAACTGCTCGCATCGCATTACTTATAAGGCGATCTGGACGCATAAGTGCGTGGTTAATATTATTACGAAATTATATCATATTTATGAAATATTTTGCGTATAATGTTCTCATAAGGCGGACGTGCAAATATTTTTTACCACAAGTTTTGCCATATATTGCAAACAATAAATAATAATAAAAAAAACAGCAAATAATATAGCTTCTAGAAAGAACCTTAGTTATTCACTTAAAATTAGGCATTAATTACAAATTGCTAATAGATCATTGGTTGGAATTGATTTTGAAGATGATTTACAAGTTTCAAAAAAATATAATCCTGCTTTTATACCTAAAAATATTAAAACGCAAATTCATGTAAAAAACTTCCAAAGTGCAAATTGGTACTTTATATAAAATCGGCTATTATATCAATATTGAGAATGAAGATGAATTTACTGTTTTTGGAAAATATCTCACATAATGGTTAATGAAATATTTCACAGCTACAAAATGGTGCCATTTTTAGGGTAAATATCGTGGTTTTGACTTCAAAGAACCTTCAAAAATTGAAAAAAATACAACGTTGCGACCTAGATTTACTTCTAAATGAATCAATTTTGCCAACTATTTGTGTTTCGGATGATTTTGTGGCGAGTTATCGTGCTCAGCGCAAAACGGATTTTTTTAAATGGCCTCCGTCAATTCACTCTCCACTGGCTTGCTTATGAATTTTTTTTAACGAAAAAAATACTGAATGTTCTTCAAATATTATGAAACTATGTGCAACAACTTTTAATAAAATAACTTTTATAGTCTCTTCAAAAAATTCTCAAAAAAGTGCCTTTTTTAGACCCGTTATCCCATACCTTCCCCTTAAATAGTTCTTGTCTCGTCGCCCTGAATCCAAAAATAGATATAACTATAATATACTTGCATGTACGAGGGCTGTCCGACAAGTACTTAGCCTCACCGGCCTATGGCGCCACTGTCGCAAGACATAACCTATTGTGTACTACATTATCTTAGACGGCTACTGTTAAAATTTCAGCCGAATCGGACTCGTAGTTTTGTTTTGACCGCGTGTGAAAGCGGGAGTATCCGCAGATTTTAGAAAAATGGAAAAAGAGCAATATCGGTCGGTTAGACATCAGTGTATCTTTTAAATTTTAAAATGCACCAAATATTATTTTGAATACGAGATACAATATTGGACTATTGAAATTTGTTTAAAACATGTCTGACTTTTAATTGTAACCGAGTCGCGTTAAATTCTGATCGACATATTAGCAAATTGTGTTAGTTCTGAATCTAGTTCTTAGGACACTAATTAGTGCTAATTATTCATGTATATAAACGTAATCAAAATATAAAATAAGCACTAACTTAGTGCTAACTTCAAACTTTAAACAATGTTTAATTCCGGAACAGTGTTAGATGGAAATCTGGATGTTCGAGCGACTATTGGCACTAATTACGCATTAAATATTTATGTATAAAAACATAAACAAAATGTGATATTAACGATAGCTTGGTGCCAACATCCCACTTCCAATATTTAAACAATGAATAATTCCGAAAAGGTGTTAGATAGGAATCTGTTTTTTACGGCACCTGGTAGCACTACTTAGGCACTAAATATTCATCATAAAAAATATCTCAATTTTAATAACTTTGGTGCCAACTTCACACTCTCATTATTTAAACAATGAATAATTCCGGAACGGTGTTACATAGGAATCTGAATTTTACGGCACCAATTGGCACTAAATATTCATCATGAAAAATATCTCTATTTTAATAACTTTGGTGCTAATTTCACGCTCTCATTATTTAAACAATGGATAATTTCGGAACAGTGTTAGATAGGAATCTGAATTTTACGGCACCAATTAGCACTAATTTAGCACTAAATATTCATCATGAAAAATATCGTGATTTTAAAAACTTTGGTGCTAGCGTAAAGTTGGCACCACACTGATTTAACTACGAATATCTCTGTTAATATAATAGTTATGAATTTTGTTTTTAGGGCACCAATTTGCACAAATTAGGAACTAATTATCTAAAGAAAAATACTTAACAATATTTAAAAGTTTGGTGCTAGTGTGAAGTTGGCACTACAAGTGCATATTTTCTTTAATATAATGGATAATTCTTGTGGCACTAATAGACACTAATTAAGCACTAAATATTAGGCTAGAAACTAGAATTAGTGCCGGATTTGAGGTGCCAACTTCACGCACCTGAAATATGAATATCTTTCATTATGAACATAACTATATTTGCCGTAAGTGTAGCCGTTCTAGTGATATTGGAGATAGAACAAAAAATGTATAGAGTAAACATGCACTTCCGGTTCGAATATTCTTTTCAAAAATAGGAAGTGCACATCTAGGGCATATACAAGTCTTAAGATTGAAGTTTCATAATTTTTCGTTCGACAGTTTTGGCCCTAGAGCGTTCAGACACACACACACAGACAGACGTCATTCCGAAAATAATCACATTCGATTCAGAGAAGGTCAAAACGTGTATATCCGTTGGAATCTCGAGTTCGAAATTTTTCATGATTACAATACTTACTTATTACTCTGTAAAAGAAAGTAAAAATGTTATAGATATAAAAAGTCTTACAATTTTTTGTAGATTATATTGATAAAAACAAGATTTGGTACGCGTAAAACGCACCAACGCGCAGAGCTCGCCCTTAGGTAAAATATGCGTTGCGAGCAGTGGTTTTTAATTATTATGGCCTTTTGGTTAACAATTTGAAAATATGTTATAGGTGTAATAAGTCTTACATTTAATTTTAGATTATATTGATAAA
Source organism: Leistus spinibarbis (assembly GCA_933228885.1). Classification (NCBI taxonomy): domain Eukaryota; kingdom Metazoa; phylum Arthropoda; class Insecta; order Coleoptera; family Carabidae; genus Leistus; species Leistus spinibarbis. The sequence continues at coordinate 12,005,795 of OW121791.1, forward strand.
AAAAAAAATTTTTAGTTCATACTTTAAAATTCAAAATTATAATATTTAATAATTTTTTTCGGGCTTTGGATTAACAAAATGAAAAAATCTTGTAGATATAAAATATCTTAGAATTTTTAAGTGTATTAATTATTTTTATAAAGGCATTATTAAGGGGGGCTCTAAATTTTGGGGCCCTATAACTCGGGAAGTATACGGGCGATTGGATTTAAACTGCGAGCGGATTCAAATGGGATGCCAAATAATATGTGTACCAAATTTGGAGGGAATCGCTCCGGTACCTTCAAAGGAGTAGAGGGCACAAATTTGGTCTTACGAGCGACGACTAACATCCAAGTATATAAGTTATATACATTTTCGGAATCAGGGCGACGCACAGTGGTTCCAAATGCCGAAAAGGTGGCCAAAATGTGAAGACGTTATTCAAATTGCGTGAAATTTCGTATGAAGGGTATTTTGAGGTCGCTGATAAAAAATCTGTACTCAAAATTTCAAAAAACAAAATGGCGGACATTTTTTTTAAAAATGGTCATATATTCATAAACCTTCGTATATAGGGTATTTTGAGGTCGGTGACAAAGAATCTTTAAAAAAAATTCAAAAAAAAAAAAAAATGGCGGATCCAATATGGCGGACAACATTTTTAAAAATGGTCATATATTCATAAAACTTCGTATAGGGTATTTTGAGGTCGGTGACGAAGAATCTTTATATAAAATTCCAAAAAAACAAAATGGCAGATCCAATATGGCGGACGAAAATTAAAAAAATGGGGCAAACTTGGGCAGCTCCCCTTATTTTCACATTATTAAAAAATAGTTAAATAATACGAAAAAAATTGTTAGAGAGTGGGATGTCGTGGGACTTTTGAGTTATGTAATGTTAAACTTTACATTTGAAACTGGAACAACTAGTTCTACATGCTACATTAGTTAAATACGCATGACAATTTACTGTCAACACATTTTAACATTGAAAAGTATTCACTTTCGTTAGAAGAAGCCATTTCTTTTGATTCCAGGTCACTTTCACACGAAAAACTTGGTTCGCGGCTATAGAGCGCTCAGACCCTCTTGCGCGCTGCGTTCGGAAAACAATGCGTGTCGAGAGCTCCACATGCAAGTTTGAGGGTTATGAAACGCAGTTTCTAATAGACCAGGTACCAACCTACATAACTAGACCCCAAAAAGTCCACAGATCAAAGATTGATTTTGGGGACTTTTGGCCACCTTTTCGGCATTTGGAACCACTGTGCGACGAGACGAACACTTTTTCTTAATGAAATTTTTTGATCCGAGAATGCTACAGACACACGACTTCGATACTACGTACGGCGAGCTAAAAATATTTAGTGCATTTGAAAATTCAAAATTATAATATTTAATCATTTTTTTCGGGCTTTGGGTTAACAATATGAAAAAATCTTGTAGACATAAAATATCTTAGAATTTTTGGGGGTTTTAATTATTTTTATAAGGATTAAGGGGGGCTCCTAATTTTGGGGCCCTATAACTTGGGAATTATACGGGCGAGCGGATTCAAATGCGATGCCAAATAATATGTGTACCAAATTTGGAGTGAAGCGCTCCGGTACCTTCAGAGGAGTAGAGCGCACAAATTTGATCTTACATCCAAGTAGATAAGTTATATACATTTTTCGATTCAGGGCGCGAGACAAGAACTTTCTCTTAAGGAGGCATTCACCTTTTGAGCACAAAAAAAAAAGCTGTTTTTTAACATTTTTTTTCTCAAGGTACGTATGAGATATTCGCATGCGGTTTTTTGTATCGTATTTATTCAATTTTTCTCTTTCATAAGGTATTTTTAAAAGTTGGGTACGTTCAGCCCAGACGAAGATGTCCAGGTCCAAAGTGAGCAGCTCAATTTAGGCGCGCGGTAGCATAACTCTGGTCACAGTTGTTTGAAACAAGAAAAAAAAAAGGGTTTTAAAGTATATTAAATTGTCTAGGAATTGATCCTCGGGTGGTCCATTTGGATCATAATTAGCAAAATGGCGACCATCGTACGAAAAAAGTTATGTTTTGCCACTTTTTTTCTCCTTTGGCGGGCCTTAAAAAATAATAACAATTGTCGGACACACTTCGTCGAGGATCAACTCCAACTCTGTGAATTTTATTACCTTTAAGATGCGCTTATCGAGAGTTAAATCGGTTAATTTGTTGTCGAGATATTCTACCGCGCGACTTAAAAAATAGTTTCGAGATAAACGCGTTTAAAGTTTCAACTTTAGACTGACGCGCGCGAAAACGCCGTTTTTGAGCAAAAACATTGTTTTGTTTAAATCGCAATTTCACATATTTCCAACTCGAATTTCAAAAAACGGCTTCAGAGACTTATAGTCAACACTTCAAAGTGTCCTATTGTGCAAAAAAAAATATATCGATTTTTTGAATCCGCAAAAGGTGAATGCCCCCTTAAGGATTTATTTTGATTCGAGATTGCTACAGACACACAGCTCTGCAGTACTTCGTAGCGCGAATTAAAATACAGAACGCTACATACTCGAGGTTTAACAGTATATATATTTCCAATGAAATGTTACACAATTCATGAAAATTATTAAATAAACACAACAATATGAAAATAAAATGCACTTTAGTACAAGAAATTAAATATTTACATGTTGCGACTCGATGAAATTCAGAATATACGTAGTAAATTTATGAAAAAAAAATTACTAACCACTCCAGATACACAAGTATTTTTTACAGACGGACAGTTCTTTCGATTTCCTTACAAGTTTTCCATAATTTGACGATTTATGGTATCTCATAAATATATAATATATAATTGACGTTCCATATTTAATTAGTACTAGGATGGCTTATTCACTTTTATCTTTTTTTATTACTCTACCCAGTATATCCATTTTGGAAGTTTCGTCATCGGATTCAGAGGTGACTTCAGATTCGCTGGAATCACTGTAGCATCCTAATCCAGGCAAAATGCCTATACAAGTTAGGGCCCCTTGTGTGTGACGATTTAGCGGTCCGTCATCATCTTCCTCGTCTAATTTTTCGTTTTGAGCACTATCTATTTTTGTAATTTTCTTCGGACTTTCTTCTACAATGTCGCTATCGCTCTCGCTTAGTTTTCGTTTCTTCGGCTCCGTTTTCTTAACGACGACTCCCTTCAACAGCTTCATCTGTGATTGCCGACTTGTTGGTTGCGTCTTTGGTTTGGCAATAACACTAATTTCAGCGTGAATACGTTGGTCAAACGATTTCTCTTGCAGACTAGCAACACGACTTCGGTAATCATTCAACTCACGTTCTTCATCCAATGTTACCTTACGTTCAGCCGCTAATTTCGTACGATCAACTAAATCCAAAAACTCAACTTCATCATCGTCTAAACCTTTAATCATGTTTTCTACAAAAATATAACATATATATAGCAAATTATATAATTCTTCTCCCGATTAATACTTACTCAACTTATGCGCCTCTTCATACTCCAAGTCTTTCTTTTGTTTTTGCTCTTGAAGCCGATCGAATAGACAGCGGGCATCATATGTGTCTTCAGGCGCTTCTAAAATTTCAAACAATTTCCAATGTACACACGAATATAAATGACATCCGTTGAATATTCCCTAACCTAGCGGTTGGTCTGCGTTTCGGACGCGTTCCCATTCTTCTTGTCTTTTCCGCCTGCTTTCAGTTATTTCTGACTCCGTTACGAAACCTGAACTCATTTTGAAGTCTTTTTAATTTACTAACACCACACTATGTTTTACTTTAATAGAAGAAATTATATTTCACTTGTCCACAAATAAAATAAAAACAAATGTATGTATGTCAAGTAACGTTGACATGTAATGTTGCCAACTGTATGGACAAATATCTCAACTTATTTTAATTGTAACTTTTTAAAGCTTTAAATATTATATATTGGTCTATAGTGCTCTTTTCACATCAAGACTTTAAGACAAGGTCACTTTAAGTTCGTTTAAAGCTCCCCAGTCTAGAGATTTAAATCGCTAGTTATGCCTCCTATAATTATAGATTTATTCTTGGGTTGGCTACAGTTCGCGCTGTCAAATATATATATTTTTGAGGTTATTCAATAAAATAAAAATATCTGGAGTGGCCTGCACTCAACTTTCTTTTACGAAATTTTCAATAGATAGATATTAATATACATATATATCCCAAACAAACTATCTCAAACAAACGGTCAAACTAACCAATACTCTACTGGAATACTCTGAAATGTCTATTTTGTTTTCCTGACAAAAACGGGCGCAGATAATAATTATTATTATTAAGTGATAACAAAATCTTTTGCTGACTAATATAAAATGAAAATTCAAATTAAATTACTATAACTTAATAATAACTGGATAATTATACCAATTTATAATGGATCTGTATTTGAAGTACTTATCGTATTCACTCTTAAACTGTCAAACTCCACAGTAAAACTCTGAAATTGTTATTTTATTATGTTAGCAAATATATAATATAAATTGATTTACCTGATACAATTTATTCTAATAAGAAATCAATATTTTGAATATTAATTCATACAGTTAACTCTCAATAGTCAATGTAATGCTTGTTTGTTTTCAATAAACAAGAAACAAATGATGTAACTCATGGTTGATCCGATTTAAAAATAATAAAATTTGTCACAAGTGTAGGTATCACTATGGCAACGTAAAGATATTTGAGTTTTTTCGTAGCAGTTATCTCATAACTGGTACAAATTTTGAAGAAATGTTTCAAACAAAAGTTGTGCGAAATATTAATCTCTTTTATTATGAACATAACTATTTTTGCCGTAAGTGTAGCCGTTCTAGTGATATTGAAGATAGAACAAAAAATGTATAGAGTAAACATGCACTACCGGTTTGAATATTCTTTTCAAAATAGGAGGTGCACATCTAGGGCATATACAAGTCTTAAGTTTGAAGTTTCATAATTTTTCGTTCGACAGTTTTGGCTCTAGAGCGTTCACAGACATACAGACGTCATTCCGAAAATAGTCACATTCAGGGAAGGTCAAAACATGTATATCCGTTGAAATCTTGAGTTCGAAATTTTTCATGATTACAATACTTACTTATTACTCTGTAAAAGAAAGTAAAAATGTGTCTTAATATCATACTTTAACATATTTGGCACTAATAATTATAATAAACGCATTATATAAATCATTTTAAAAACTGACAATTGTATTGCCGAATATCGCATGATCCCAAACCAAAATGAAAAAAATATCTGGAGTGGCCTGCACTCGACTTTCTTTTACGCAGTTTTCACTAGATATATATATATATATATATATATATATATATATATAAATAACCAAAACAAGCAGTCAAATTAACCAATACTCTACAGAAATATTCTGAAATGTCATTTATTTAATTGAGTCTATTTTGTTTTCCTGTCAAAATAACAGATGATCCGATTTTATAAGCTACATGCGAATCCATGGCAACGTAAACAACATATTTATAATGTTTCGTAGCATTTTTCTCGCAACTGGTACATTTATTGAAGAAAAGTTTCAAGCAAAAGTTGTGCGAAATATTAATATCTTTCATTATGTACATAACTATTTTTGCCGTAAATGTAGCCGTTTTAGTGATATTGGAGATAGAACAAAAAATGCGTAGAGTAAACATGCACTTTTGGTATGAATATTCATTTCAAAAATAGAAAGTGCACATCTAAGGCATATACAAGTCTTAAGGTTCATAATTTTACGTTCGGCAGTTTTGGACCTAGAGCGTTTACAGACACACACACATACAGACAGATGTCATTCCGAAAATAGTCACATTCGATCCAGGGAAGATCAAAACGTATATATCGGTTGAAATCTCGAGTTCGAAATTTTTCATTATCATCCAAATATTGATACAGAAGGCAGAATATATTTAAGTTTATTATAAATGCGTAGAATAGGAAATTGGAGACCTGCTATTGGAATAAAAGGCATATTGATCGCTTTAAGAATGTTATTAAATCATCCAAATCTGGATGACCCATTGATGGGTGAAATTACCAATGAATAGAACAATTTAAAAGAGGAATTCGAGAAGAAAGTGAAAACTACAACAAAGAAGTACGCTATGTAATAATGTAAAACATTATTGTTAATGTTGTATCAGATTATTTGGAGCATAGCCTGTTTAGGATAACCTATTTTTGGTTCAAAAATGATTGATAATTTTCAAAATAAAAATTGCTTTATGCTGTCTCTATTTCCAAAATTTAACTGCATTTTACAGTTAATAAAACTTATTTGCTATGTATATTTCTCATTTTGTAAAATAATAATCACAGATAAACGTAAATTAGACAATCTTAAAATAATTTCTAGACACTTTCGGTTGAACTGTGCGAAAAATCATTCGTATTCGAATCAGTTGAGCTGCTATTACTATTTTTTAAAGACTTTCTTTCCTTTACTGTATTCTCAACCGGTTCCGATTTTATTGTCTCTGAGGTACTGGCAGTTTCTTCAGCACTTTTGTTCTCTTGCTTCAATTCCGGTTTCTTAATATCATCTTCTTCAGCTTCCTCCGCCACGCTATTCTGCTGTGCCTCAGTAAACTCTTGCGGATACTGTGTGCTTAATTTCATCTTTATCTGACGTATTTTCTTGAAAATATAATCCAAGTCTTTTTTCATATCGATTAGTAATTGCGTATGCTTTTTAAATTCTGGTCCGACCGTTTTTAACCGTGAAGCACTTAAAGCGTTACAGTTAGTTAGCATTTCGTTAGTTTTCTCAAATCTTTGAAGCCTAAATCAAGAACATTTGCGTTTTATTGTCAGATTCTTAACCTTACATGCGAAACAATTTTACTTACATTTGCTTTTGTGCGCGAATCATTGTTTCTACATCTTGCTGATCGACGATGCCTGCAAGCCCTTGTATAAAAACTTCAGGGGCTGTGTAGTTTTGAAAGCATTCGATGCTAAAATCACTTTCCGGTGTTCCTTGTGCCAACGCCATTTTGACGTTTATTTGTATATATACCAATATATGTCAGTAAAGTTAACCACACTTTTCTCCGGCCACGATTTCTGTTACCAACCTAAAAATAACAAAATCCCCTTAATTGATCTTGGCGCTACTATTAAAACAAAATTATTTCCCATCACTTAAAAATTAGACAACCACAACGTACCACAAACAGTGAAAATGTAAATAATTCGTTTGTACACAAAATTGCTGTTTGTGGTTGTTTAATTTTTAAGTGACAGGAAGTCATTTTATTTTAATAGTAGCGCCAAAATCAATCAAGAGGATTTTGTTATTTTTTGGTTGGTAACAGAAATCGTAGCCGGAGAAAAGTTTGGATAACTTTTTTGACATTACCAATATGGGTACCTATTCTGAGTGTCTCAACTCAATATATTGAAGTGAGATCTCAATCAAAAACGCTGTTGCCATCTATTGGATTGATTGCGTAAACATGATATGACGTCATGGATCTCAATGAATTCGTAAATTTATCTCACTACCTCGGTAGGTAGTGAGACCAGAAAAGTTACTAGTGAGAAAATTGACAGATTATTAGTTGTGTGCATTGACATCTTTGTACAAGCGCAGAGATTAATGAAATCGCTTGAACTGACTGTTACCCATTTATTACTTGTGAAATCTTTTGCTGGTCTCTTTGTGTTTTTTGTATTTTGTGTTTTCCTTGTTTTGTGTTGTTTAAAACTCACTTACAAACATTTCCGGGCTATTATATATATAATATTTGTATTTACTGTAGTTTTAAATCTTTTTAAAATAATAATTGTAACAAGTGTTGTAAACTTGAAGTCAGAAAAATCCCTAAAGATCTCACATGCGCGTCTCACTAGTGGTACGTCATCGTTATCTCAAATCTCACGTCAATATATTTAGTTGAGACACTCAGAATAGGGGTCCTGCTGTCTAATGATTCTTATTCTTATTGGTTAGTTTTGATAGCTAGTACTTCAAAACTATTACAAATTGGTATTGGTATCATTTTCCATCCATTCATTTATATAAGGTAAGTTTGGTTTTCATATTGTTTCTGTTGGATTATTATTTTCTAATTTTATATTTTTATAATCAATAATCAGTGAAAACTGCGTAAAAGAAAGTTGAGTGCAGGCCACTCCAGATTTTGTGTTAAGGGGGGGTCCTTTTATAATTGTGCCAAAACTGTTTGGCAATTTTTTTTGAGGAACTGAATTGACTTAGACATTTGCGGTTTTTGTCAAAATGTTTATTTATCTTATGTCTACAAACCGTGATTTTTTCAACATGTAATATTACAAAATAATGGCTCCAGGAAACCATATTTTTAAAATAAATGTTATCTGCAGGAAGTATAGAAGCTGCAATTCGTCACCTAGAAGCATGAAACAAAAAGAACTTGAAGTTTACATTCCGAGGAGGCATCTATACCCAACAAACATGAAAAAATTCCTTATAGAAACAAAATGGCGGCCACTTGAAAATAAGGTACAGTTTTGTCGCATGATTTTTCCACTTTGGCCTGCTGTGAAAAATCGTTCATCATCATCCAAATGTTTCAATTTGATAGGTATAGATGCCCGAGAATTCAATTTCCTTTTAGGCAGACAAAACGCGAAGTCGATTGGTTGAACGGTTCAAAAGTTACAATTCCCGCAGATTCGAAAAATCTTGTTTCGAGAAAAACGCGTTTGAAGTTTGGACAACGCGGCGAACTTACTACCTGAGCGCCCATCAGCGCTCAGGACAATGGTCCATTGAAAGCCGTGTAGCGACGGAACTAATTGACGGACCGCCAAATAATTGTAACCAAATAGTCTACACACTTGTAGCATTCGATTTATGTAATTAAAAAAAAAACGATATTTTGAAAAAATTATAAAAGGACCCTTAAGTTATTGAAAATTTGAGAAATCTGATAGTGATTTAAACAGCTTCAATATAATGCCGGAAACATGTTTAATAAGTATGCAGATCAAAATTAAAGATAAATGCAAATTCTTTCTTTCATAACTTGCATCGGCAATGCAATGCGCAATTGTATTACCGAAAGTGGCTCTCTGATTCGATCATTCAAAATTTCTGACCTGCCGAACATGCAGATTTCGTCTGATTTCGACTCGATTCGGTTGGCAAAACGATCTGTCATGGCTGACTCAGTTACTTTTTGTTCCCAGCATCGTCTATCATTGAAGTTGATCTCTAAATCCTTCTTCACAGTTTGAGCCACTGGTAATAAATTAGTCGTTAGATTTGGAACATGGAAAACATCACTTAAGGGGGCATTCACCTTTTGAGCACAAAAAAAAAGCTGTTTTTTAACATTTTTTTTTCTCAGGGTACGTTTGAGATATTCGCATGCGGTTTTTTGTATCGTATTTATTCAACTTTTCTCTTTCATAAGGTATTTTTTAAAGTTGGGTACGTTCAGCCCCGGTGAAGATGTCCAGGTCCAAAGTGGGCAGCTCAATTTAGGCGCGCGGTAGCATAACTCTGGTCCCAGTTGTTTGAAAAAAAATAAAAAATATGGGTTTTAAAGTATATTAAATTGTCTAGGAATTGATCTTCGGGTGGTCCATTTGGATCATAATTAGCAAAATGGCGACCATCGTACGAAAAAAGTTATGTTTTGCCACTTTTTTTCTCCTTTGGCGGGCCTTAAAAAATATTAACAACTGTCGGACGCACTTCATCGAAAATCAACTCCTAGAGAATTTTATTACCTTTAAGATGCACTTATCGAGAATTAAATCGGTTAATTTGTTGTCGAGATATTCTACCGCGCGACTAAAAAAATATGGTTTCGAGAAAAACGCGTTTAAAGTTTCACCTTCAGACTGACGCGCGCGAAAACGCCGTGCTTGAGCAAAAACATTGTTTTGTTTGAATCGCAATTTCACATATTTCCAACTCGAATTTCAAAAAACGGCTTCAGAGACTTATAGTCAACACTTCAAAGTATCCTATTCTGCAAAAAAAAAAAATCGATTTTTTGAATCCGCAAAAGGTGAATGCCACCTTAAGCTAATATCCGCTGGTTTTCCATCGATTTGTACATGACTTTCCACTAAAACAAGTATGATTGAATTTTTCGCCACCAAAATATCTTTCATTTGAGGTTCAACCGAATTCTTCAACTAATCTTTACGCATTGTCATGTGCGTTTTCAGGTAATCCAGCAAGTAACAGTGTTCCGATCCATTCATCTGAAATGTCAAATCCAATACTTGTTAACTTATGTGCAGTTGATATGATTTAAGTAACAAATTCATCAACAGTTGCACAACTTCCAAGTTTGGTTATAATTAGAATTCTCAGCAATCCAACTTTTCGCGTTAGTCCCGAATCTTGGAATTATCTTATCCCACACTTCCTTAACTGAAGTAGCACCTTGTATGTGGACATAATTTATCGGTTCCTCTAACAAGATTATCTTCGATTTTGCTATTATAATCCTTTTTGCATCAATATCATTCCCCGTGACGCAACTCTACTATTCTTCATGTTCCACGTACGTCTGAACAGCGAATTCCCACATGGTATAATTTTCTCTTCCTTTTAACTTTTCAATAAAGTTCCCGAAATTTGTACCAGACGCCATTATATACTTGACTCAGACAGAATTGTTATATTATTAAACACAAACTATTTACTATAGCTTTTAAGCATCTGGGCCCATTACCTGTTGGTTTTATTATGCTTGTTTTAATAATTTACAGAATTATATATAACTAAATGTTAAAATTAAATAACGTGATGCTAAATTTGAATTATGGGACAAAAACATATTCCGTATATCAATCCACGAGAAATGTCGTTACATCTCGAAAAATATATATGGTTATGAATCGGCCTTTATTCAATATGATTTATTTTACGATGTGTAAAAAGAAATCTCAATACAAATACAAAAAATATGTGGAAAAATTTGCTTGGCAAAGAAAAGAAAAGTGCCAGAATATAAAATAATAGAAAGAGATGAACAGGGAGAGTAAGAAAATTAGACGTTTGAATGACGAATATAAGGAGAATGCAAGAGAGATGAACCGAGAAAGCGAGAAAACGTAAAAAAAATTCTGTGTTGGCCACAACAGATTCTTTTATATTGGTATCCCAAGGGCCGTTTTTTCCATAGACTGAGAAAACTCCAAAATTATGTCAATGCTGATACAAAGTAACAAAAAATTATTTTATTTTCTTCTCATGTAGGTGCGTAGGGTTACTTTTTTTTTTTCATTTTTCTGATAATTTTATTCATTATTACCATATATATGTTAGGATATTGCTATTATATACTTAATACAAGACTGGCCTTACAAAATAAAATAAACTCCTACGCACCAGTCGTAATAATGTTATAGTTTTTTTTAATTCTGTGGCCAATATTTACCCCAAAAATATTAACTTCTTTTGTTTACAACCCCTGTCCGGGAAAAACCAATTTCCTATACACAATATTTGAACGAATTTATTATTTGTTCGTGTTTTCAATAAGTTCTATATTTTTGTATCAAAATATGTTGTCGGGTGTATATAGGATGAATGTCACTCCAACTTCTTATTTAATTTATAATTTAGTCGGTCGTAGTCGTCCAAGTATATTCAAATATAACGTTTGACTTTTAAACACTTTAATTCGCCGTACGAAGTACAAAGGAGCTAAACCAGTCGGTCTTGTGTCTGTAGCATTTTCGGATCAAATTATTTCCTTAACAAAAAGTGTTTGGCTCGTCGCCGTCGCCCTGAATCCAAAAATATATATAACTCATGTACTTGGATGTTAGTCATTGTTCGCTCGCTCGCTCGTAAGACCAAATTTGTGTCCTCTACTCCTTTGAAGGTACCAAAGCGATTTACACCAAATTTGTTACACATATTATTTAGCATTCCATTTGAATCCGCTCACAGTTTATATTCAATCGCCCATATACTTCTCGAGAAATTGGGCCCCAAAATAAGGAGCCACCCTTAATGCTGCCCTTATAAAAATAATTATAACACCCAAAAACTTTGCAAAAGTATTAAGATATTTTATATCAACAATATGTTTTCATATTGGTACCCAAAGGCCATAGAAAATAAAATCCAGCAAACAATTTGAATCTTGTGACATCTATGTGCTCCTGTTTGCTGTGAATTAAACTGTATTTTTGTGTGCGGCTGTACAAGCTTTTTCTAAAAAGCTTCACATGGCAAAACATGATCCGAATTTGTTTGCATAAACTTCATATTTTAATTTCATTCTAATTTTATTTTATTTGTTTTGTTAATTGTTATATCCGAAGATGTAACAATTTAGTTAATAATAATACATTCCCGAAGGTTTATTTTAGTTATGATAGGAATTAACTAAAACACAGTATAATTTAGTCGATAGATAATGGCGGCAACAAATCAGAATATGTTGTTTAGCGTTGTCTCATATATATATTGATTATAGATACAAGAAAGTACAGTGTACAGATATTTTAAGCCATTAACAGTGTCCAACAATAATCTTTTTTGTACGTATAATCATATAACAAATATTTCATATTCTATGGCATATAATTTAATTACTTAACTCTTAATTTTGTTTAAAATAAAAATAAAAATATAAAAATTTAGTAATTACGGTAACTTAAGGATTGTTCACAGCTAAAGAATTAGTAATTAAGCTTAGAAATTATAATTAATAATTCAAGTTTCTTGTATGATATACAAGGTTCCTAGCAACATAATTTATCATAAAATGTGTTAGTTTTGTTGCTTTGAAGGTTAAGGATTGTTCAGAGCGAACCAAATAGTAATTAAGATTAGAAAATTACAAATAATAATCTAGTATAAGGGTTTATTTTACCTGTTGTTAAAGTTGTATGTAGATGGATGGTAACCGACGATATTTAACCAATGAACCTTCCTGTATGACACTTTATTTCATTAACACCAATCATAAGGGCATATACACATTACACACTGTAAGCGACGGCCCACGGAAACCTCCGATACGAGCCTCTATGTTGAGTCTGAATATAGAATGCGAGTTGAGCTAACGCTCAGTGAGAAGGCTGTCATTTAGCAGTGACTGACGACGGTCTAATAAAACAATAATGATTAAGCCATTTGTATCAGGATAAGGAGGTCGAATACAGTATTTAACTGTGCACAAGAAACATCACAGCCTAAGCAACTAGTGCTTAGGTCTGCTAGAACCTGGCCCCGCTCCACAGACTTGCTGTGGGAAATACGGGAAAATGCCAGAGGGATCTCTCCTCACAACTAGCTGTGTGCGTCAACGAGTAGCTTGCCTCCGCCGCGGGACCTTACGGCATCGTGAGAAAGAGTAAAACTCAGTCTCCACCATATCCCTTCGAAGGTACGAAGGTAATCGTTGTGCTCCACACAAACTAGTGTGAATCTACAAGAAGCTTGCCTCCGCCATGAGATTCGCATGGTATCGGGAGAAAGAGTTGAAAGTCGAGTGAAACTCAATCTCCACCATATCTCCCCGGAGGTACGAAGCGATACGTTGGGCTCAGTCCTGAGGATAGACATTAAAGTTGACAGGTAAAGGCACCGCTGGCAACATACCGGTAAATATATATGCTACATCGCTGGGTATCGGGAGAAAGAGTTGAAAGTCGAGTGAAACTCAATCCCCACCATATCTCCCCGAAGGTACGAAGCGATACGTTGGGCTCAGTCCTGAGGATAGACATTAAAGTTGGCAGGTAAAGGCACCGCTGGCAACATACCGGTAAATATATATGCTACATCGCTGGGCAGATGTTCTGGTTGTCTGCACTCGACTATCCCCCGCATAAAGCGGTTTCCAGGCCAGCACCGATACAATGGTTAGGGATAGGTGACAATAACACATTTTGACATACACATAACGTACATTCAGGAAAATGGCTATCACCATTTACCTATACATATGATTGCAAGAATATAAATATATAATCAGACAAACTTGACTCACCGCTAATATTCTCCATACCAGATGCACAGGGCATAAATCACAAAAACACTACCATTCATATCAAAAACAAAGAATAAAAAAGAGAAATATCATTACCAATAGGTACTACGTAATCCCTTCGACCGGCTCTGACCAGTCTCCCTACTGTGTATTTCTTACAAGAACTGATATAAACGCGTTGCATAATGCTATACTAAAAATTGCCGCTGACACTAGTTTGTTTTATGATAAGCAACGTTAACATTCCAAGCAACACAATTTATGATAAATTTTGTTGCTGTGAACGTTAACCTTGTATGCCATACAACAAACTGGAATTATTACTTATAATTTCTAAGCTTAATTACTAATTCTTTAGCTGTGAACAATCCTTTAGGAAACAATATTTAACATTACTAATTTCAAAAACGATTTTCAAGTAAAGGGTATGTTATTATGTCGTTTTCGAGATAGTAATAAAATAATAAGAGTAGATATTTATAACCACTATATTAGATTTTATTTTTCAGTAAGGATTAGATTCAAAATTTTTAAAGGCTACACATATTTATATATCGTTCTCTGTCTAGCAACGGTAAATATTTATTAGTTTCTGACATATTAAACTTTATATAAATAATTTTTCAAGGATGCTCCTGTAATTGTGTAAAAATTTAGAGGTTGAAATTTATCATACATACAACACTAATTTCCAAATTCCAAGTAACAAATTTATTTTAAATTGAAAATATTAGTTAAATCAATTGCTCTAATTTTTTAACAACAAATTACTGCATATCAGGTACTCAAATGTTATAGGAAGTTGAGGTAATATCATTTAAGTAAACTGGAAAAATCATTAGTTATAAAACGGTTTTCTAGAAATAATATAAAAAATTAAGACATCCATTAAATGTATGCGATTATTGTGCCATTATTCGAATAACGTAAATTAGATAGTGACATAACAGAATAATTATATGTTTTCTCTTCAACTATCACTGGTTATAGAAATACTTTCTTCGCTAATTATAATAAAATTATAATAAAAGGGTGAAGTTCTGGTTGTCTGCACAAATGCATGATTTGATGCAAGCTTTCGATGGAACTAGCTGGTTAATCGAATCAATTAAAACCAGTAACAACTGCCTGTAGATACAAAGTCTAAAAGACGCAAAACGAAAAACAAACTTACTAAAATTTTAATTATGAATAAATTAACTGAAGTATTTGCAAAGTTTTGCATATAAAATTTAATTTAGTGAATACCTTTCTCGAGCGCGTCGTGACATATACATAGACAATAGAAATGAATAATTTGAAGTATTCCTAGTACCGGATTGTGAACGAAAACTGTTATTTAATTAAAACTGGGCAGTCGTAGTTGAGTAATTAATATCCAGATGGCTGTGTTCTGTACACCATTCGTTTGTGGTTGGGTGGGATGTTTGTACCCGTTCAATGTCGGGAGCGATTGCGCCACTACATGCCAATGGCACTAGTGTCAATGAGTAATGAATTGTTGTCACGAGTAAAAATCCCTAATAACTTTTAGAAAATGTTTCTAAAATATTACTGAAGAAACTTATAATTTAAACATGCAGCAGTACTTTTATCTTTCATACAAAATCTAAAAGGAATCATGAGCATTTTGAATTTGAGAGTTCGAAATTTTTCATGATCCAATACTTCATCATATACATGCGTATAAAAAAGTAAGTATTATATAGTAATTTAAATTATTTTATACAATAATTACAATTTCACATTTTTTTGTTTTAATTATGTTTTATGGCCTAAAGGTGTAACATGACGATATTTTATTCAGTACAAAACTCTTCGCACATTACGTTTTTACTTTCTTTTACGAACAAATAAGTAAATCTAGTTTCATTTTATATCTTTAAAAATATCTGGAGTGGCCTGCACTCAACTTTCTTTTACGTAATTTTCAATAGATAGATATTAATATACATATATATATATATATATATATATATATATATATATATATATATATATATATATATATATATATATAATATAATGAAAATAACTGGATAATTATACCAATTTATAATGGATCTGAATTTGAAGTACTTATCGTATTCACTCTTAAACAGTCAAATTTCACAGTAAAACTCTGAAATTGTTAATTAATTATGTCAGCAAATATATAATATAAATTGATTCTATAATAATTTACCTGATACAATTTGTTCTAATAATAATTTCTTATTAGAACAAATTGTATCAGGTAAATTATTATTTTTTTATTTTCAATATTAATTCATACAGATAACTGTCAATGTAATGCTTGTTTGTTTTCAATAAACAAGAAACAAATGATGTAACTCATGGTTGATTCGTTTTAAAAATAATAAAATTTGTCACAATTGTAGGTATCACCATGGCAACGTAAATAAGATATTTGAGTTTTTTCGTAGCAGTTTTCTCATAACTGGTACAATTTATGAAGAAACTTTTCAAACAAAAGTTGTGCGAAATATTATTATCTTTCATTATGAATATTACTATATTTGCCGTAAGTGTAGCCGTTCTAGTGATATTGCAGATAGAACAAAAAATGCATTGAGTAAATATGCACTTCCGGTTTGAATATTCTTTTCAAAAATAGGAGGTGCCCATCTAGGGCATTTACAAGTCTTAAGTTTGAAGTTTCATAATTTTTCGTTCGACAGTTTTAGCCCTAGAGCGTTCACAGACACACACACAGACAGACAGATAGACGTCATTCCGGAAATAGTCACATTCGATTCAGGGAAGGTCAAAACATGTATATCCGCTGAAATCTTGAGTTCGAAATTTTTCATGAATACAATACTTACTTATTACTCTGTAAAAGAAAGTAAAAATTAAGGAGGGCTGCGTTTTTTAGGGTCCTATAACTTCTGAAGTATAAATGCGATTGGATTTACTAATGGTTTGACACTAAAGAGATACTCATAGTATATGTATAGCAAATTTTGTTGACGTCGGATAACTATTATCTTCAAAGGAGATTAATCCACAAAGCGAGTGATCAAGCGGCATGCTTGTAGGTAAATTAGTTATTATTATTTACCATGTTCACATGAAGGATTAAATACGGTATTGAATTCGATATCTGTACGACGAACACCAAGTAAATCTACAATCTACAAATAATTGTGATGCATCTGAAGAAACTTATTATATATGCGCACTATTGTCACTTTCTTATACGTAACGTATAAAAGAATGTATTGCGAAAAATCAACCTTGAAATTTTAATAGAAATAAATAAATCAATATTGACTATTTTCTCAATGACGCCTGGGAGTCAGTCTGTCTGTTTATTTGTGTATGAATGCTCTGCATCTCCGGATAGATAACTTATTTTTCAAAAAAATATTTCAAACGGAAATGATTATTTTTTAAGTATCTCAAAAACGATACAAGTTAGTGAAAACGTGAATCTTAAAAAAATATATATTTAAAGCAGCTTTCGCCTTCAAGCATATTCTGAAAACTTGCATTTGAAAATTTACATTTTCCTATTAACCACACATATTATTTCATGATAATGGCAGAAAGAGTTTAAAACACACAAAACTACATGCAACTGAAGGGCACTCCAGATTTTTTAATTAGTAAGTTATCAGCATCAGTGGTAATAACATTAGTGCCCGCACCTTCTCAATTCAAATATAAGCAGCTCCTTTACAAGATTCGAAAAATACAATTCGTACTAATTATTTGGTATGTATAATTGTGCCGAATCAGAAAATAATCCAAAATTCTGTTCTTATAAAAAAGTCCTCCAATAATTTTATTTTTCTATAGATCTAGGAAAATTTTCCTACCAATTGTAACACTGGTAATGATCATTGTGAAATTCCCATACTCACTTCACATATACACGCATCTTATCTCGTGTGTGGAGTAGTGCAGAAGTGGTAACAGGGTCATTTTACCACAGTTTGCACTTTGAACCTCGTAATTTAATTTTACTGAAATATCGTACGATATTTCAGCGTTTCTACGGCAAATAAATATGTCAAATGTTTCAACTTGATGAAATTTTAAATTAATACATTCGTAAGTATGACAATGTATGTTTGAATTTAGTCTAACTAAAGAAATTCAAAAGTATTTTTAATTATTGTTCTATACATCCGAATAGAAACTATAACCAGTTGAGCAATGGAATCATCTATAAGATTAAATTAATAATTTGCGATATTTCACAATCTGACTTCATTAGATAAACTCGTTTAAAATTGTATTAAGTGAAAAATTGTAATTTATTTTCCTCTACCTTTAATCTGCGATATCTGCTCCATATAATTGATATCCCAAAAGTATAATCACTTCTTCTCCGTCCTGTTTAGCCTATTTAAGAATCAACCTCTCCTGTTTTGTCTTATCTCTTGGATTGCTCGAATAAATCAACACAATTTTATATTTGCCATGTACACCACTAATCATTACTAGGTGGCATCATGTTGCGGATTTCGTCGATAGATTATTTGTGTTAAAATATTTTTTTTTACATTCTCAGTAAAGTGTGATTTCAATTCATATTTGTATCTTGAATTTACTGCCTCAATTTTGTATTTGAATAGATTATTCACGCTGTGTAGTTGAGAACTGCTGCGCTAACCAAGAATTGTTTCAGTTTTTCAAAAGAATTCTGACAATCTTCATCCCAAATGAATTTTCTAATAGCCTCATCTCAGTGAACAGTGTGTATTGCAATATTGGCAAACCCGGTATAACGTACCGTCGGTAGTAGGTTCATAATCCAAGAAAATTCCTTACTTAATATTTATCTTAAGATTTTGGGACAATCTTTCACTGCCATTATCTATTCCGGGTTCACTGCAATTCCATTCCCAGAAACCACTTGCACAAGGTAAGGTTCCTTCTCCCGAAAGAAATGGCATTACTTCGGACCAAGCTTTAGATTGGCTTCCTGTCTCCGTAACCACTCTTCCAGATTTTTCATGTGTTCTTCGAATTATTTACTGACCATAGTAATGTCGTCCAGGTACAGGTGTGAGGTTTTCCATGAAAACCCATTCGGTATCGTCTACATTAGATGTTGCTGGAATGGCATTGCTGTTAACTTCCAAAGTCCTGTGCCGATGGTAAATGCAGTCATTCCCGGTCATTGGGCAATAAACAGCTAGACGTAACTTTTGGGGGATGTTCCTACCATTTCGGGAAGTGTCCTTCCATTGGGGGAATATATACAATTTATATAGCACCAACTCCCCCCCCTTATCTGCCAATTTTTTTCATTACCTTTTTTAGATAATATTTAAACAATTATCTATATGATGACTTTTTTTCTTATAAATAATTCTTTATTTTTTTTAATAATAAAGTTAAACAAGTACTTTTTGATCCAAGAAAATTTTTATGATTAATCACGTGCTTTTAATCAAGTTTATTGACCAAATTAAATTATATTTATAACTTATTGAAAATAAATGTAGTAATACGTTTAGCTTTAACTTAGACTCTTCCTGACCCAATTTTGTGTCGCGACCCATAGGTTAAGAACCACTGCGTTAGCGCACCAGCTCGAAAAAAATATTTCATTCAAATATTTCAAATGTTATGCATTTTACACTTCAATCTAATAATATTTTCTTGAAAGTTAAATTTATACTTATATAAACTCTATAAAAATTTGCGTTTCTTCAATCCGGTGTCACTTATATGAATGTCATAGATTTACTCTTTTTGAATATATTTGCTTGTTCCTGTTAGTGCACATATATATTGCGCAATTGTTATATACCACGGGGATGCATTAACCCAACACCTTTTTAGCTCACCGTACGAAGTACCGAAGAAGCTATAGCATTCGGTCGTGTGTCTGTAACATTCTCGGATCATAAAATTTCATAAACAAAAAGTGCTTGTCTCATCGCCTTGAATTCAAAAATATATACGAGTATAACTTATATACTTGGATGTTAGTCGTCGCTCTCTCGTAAGACCAAATGTACATGTCACACGTGTGACCCACGTATACGTATACTTATAACGAGTTATAGGGCCCCAAAATTTGGACCCCCCTTAATACTGCCCTTATAATAATAATTGAAACACCCAAGAATTCTGGTAAAAATTCTAAGATATTTTATTTCTACAAGATTTTTTCGTTTTGTTAACCCAAAGCCCGACAAAAATTATTTAATATAATAATTTTAATTTTAAGATTATATATCTATAACATATTTTTAAATAATTAACCAAAAGGCTTAATAATTAGAAACCGCTACTAGCATCGCATATCTTACCTATAAGGCGAGCTGAATGCATTCGTGGGTTGTACGTTCCGAATCTTGTTTTTTCATGTAATTTTTTATTCCTTTGTCATAATTTTCTTTTCTAGATATAATTATATATTATATATAATATATATATATATATATATATATATATATATATATATATATATATATATATATATATATTATATATTGTATATTGTATATATAGTTGAAGGGTAGTCACCACCGACTAGTTGAATGTCAGAAACATCACGGATATGCGGTGTATTGAGTTTTATTTCTCCCAATACACCGCATATTCGTGATTTTTCTGACATATATATATATATATATATATATATATATATATATATATATATATATATATATATATATTGAAAATTACGTTAAAGAAGGAGTGCAGGCCACTCCAATTATCTTTTATTAGCTCTCAATAATTATTTGTGTAAATAGTGAACCAATTGTGAAAAATCGAATGCGCATATTAGTATTAGAAGAAAAAATAAATTAGCACCGGATTTATAAACGGGGTTCATCTGTAGCAGATATTGTTTAATGTTCTGGAACGTGTACTACCACATATATGTTCTTGTTTATATGCGCGGTGTTGTTTATTGTCAATAAAATTTATTACGCACTCCTTTTTTCACCCATTTTGGGGATGGCCTATTTGCAAAATACAACGAGCGAAAGGATATCGGAACTGATAGTGCCACACCTATATATATGGCTATCCTGGTGGTGGCATAGCTCGCATTCCGATACGAACAAATTTTAAAACGGAAATGTCAATGATTTCAATTTTAGCGCACTATTTATATTTGATTTCTGTGCACTCAAACGAATATGTATATCATATTTGATACATATCCTTATACAATAGATTATTATTCTCTCTTATAAGAAAATATTGTGATTAAAAAAATATATATATATTGACATAAAAGTTAAAGTTATTAATATTACTAGCATCTTTTGTTTGCAAAGTGTATTCGAAATTGTACCCTATTCTGAAATAGCCTTTGAAAATAGGTTCTTAAATTTACGTTTCTCTAGTTACCACACATATTGATTTGGTTTCACGTCAATCTTAGGATGAATTTATTAAAAATAAAAGTAAGGTAGAATTATATTAAATATGTATATAGTGGAATAATAAGAAAATCGAGTTACGACAATTATTTTTACTTTCTTTTACCAAGTAATAAGTAAGTATTGTAATCATGAAAAATTTCGAACTCGAGATTTCAACGGATATACATGTTTTGACCTTCCCTGAATCGAATGTGACTATTTCCGGAATGACGTCTATCTGTCTGTCTGTGTGTGTGTCTGTGAACGCTCTAGGGCTAAAACTGTCGAACGAAAAATTATGAAACTTCAAACTTAAGACTTGTAAATGCCCTAGATGGGCACCTCCTATTTTTGAAAAGAATATTCAAACCGGTAGTTCATGTTTACTCTATACATTTTTTGTTCTATCTCCAATATCACTAGAACGGCTACACTTACGGCAAAAATAGCAATATTCATAATGAAAGATATTAATATTTCGCACAACTTTTGTTTGAAAAGTTTCTTCATAAATTGTACCAGTTATGAGAAAACTGCTACGAAAAAACTCAAATATCTTATTTACGTTGCCATGGTGATACCTATACTTGTGACAAATTTTATTATTTTTAAATCGGATCAACCATGAGTTACATCATTTGTTTCTTGTTTATTGAAAACAAACAAGCATTACATTGACAGTTAACTGTATGAATTAATATTTAAAATATTGATTTCTTATTAGAATAAATTGTATCAGGTAAATTATTATAGAATCAATTTATATTATATATTTGCTAACATAATTAAATAACAATGTCAATTATACTGTGGAGTTTGACAGTTTTAAGAGTGAATACGATAAGTACTTCAAATACAGATCCATTATAAATTGGTATAATTATCCAGTTATTATTAAGTTATAGTAATTTAATTTGAATTTTCATATTATTTTGTTCAGCAAAAGATTTTGTTATCACTTAATAATTATTATTATTATTTGCGCCCGTTTTTGCCAGGAAAACAAAATAGACATTTCAGAGTATTTCTGTAGACAGTTTGTTTGGGATATATATGTATATTAATATCTACCTATTAATAACTACGTAAAAGAAAGTTGAGTGCAGGCCACTACAGATATTTTTACGAACAAAACGCGGTTTACTACTGATTACGCAGGCGAATTTTACGAAGAAAACATTCTTATGACCACTCATCTTTTAAGAGCTAAATCAAATTATCATCGTACGTCCACTGTCTATCTGTTTAAATTGTTGTATTTTATAAATTTCAAAATAATTATTATTCATGAACTTTTTGGATTCCATATGAAGAAATTTAAAATACATCAATAATCTGGTAATAAACCATCTGATTTTGGTTACTGAATGACTTGCATAAATTTGATCGGTGTTTTTTTTTGCAAATAATTCCGATTTTTTCAGTTCTAGTCGCATATGCTAGTCCAGTTTATCTTTATTTTCATTTGAGAATGATCAAATTTTGCGATCCGTATCAATCTTCAATGATGCTGTGCTGACAATATTTATATACACACATAATAAGATTGTGCGTGTATGTGTGTCATTGCGTCCGGAGAGATCCGAACCAACGTCGTTTTCCATTTACTCCTGTTCGGGTGTCGGTCGGTTCGCGTATCCTTCCCATCAACTCCAGTAGTAGTTTAGGAACCACCGGTGTGGTGTGACGTCAGAGCGCGATTCAAATATTCGAATATACAGACGAGAGTTATCGGTTTATCTATTTGTTGACATATATAATACGTGCGTTTGTTTGCCGCGCCTACTACCTGTTGTTCATATTGCATATATTTTTTCTCTATAAGCTAAAATGCAGACCAATGTTCAAATTGATTCGAAGAACTTGCGACCATCACCTGAGCACAATCCAAAAGGGCTCGCACAACGGGCCATTGAGGTCAGTTTTGATGGAACCTTGTTTGTCAATATATGCTATGTTTGTCCAAATGCTTCTTATATTTCTTACGATTTAAGATATGTAACTCTATTTAAGTATAACCATTTGCAGAATTAAAATATATTTTCGCTACATTGTAGTGTTTTTGACTAAGTGTTTTCACTATATCAGGAGTGTGCTATTTTTTGAGGTTTGAAAAGATTAGGAAAATAATGACATATTAGGAAAATGAACGTATATTTTATAGAATACTAATACAAATAATGCCAATACAACAAAAAATTGAAAACTGAATCTTTTCATTGCGCGGGCAAGAAATAACAAATTATTTTTGATTGGTCCTGCTCCTTGTTAAATTTAATCTTAAATGATTTGACTCAAACAAACTGGAATACAAATTAATTTTTTGTTCTGCGACTCAATGTAAAATTGTGTGTTTTCACTGAATATTCACTGGAGACGGTATTCACTATGTCGCGACTCCACTATATGTCTGTGAATGCCATGTTTATCATATTAAATAAACTATTGTCACCATATGGCAACAGAATACAGAATTCAAATGTACTCGTGTGCTTTCAGTTTAAGCTCATATTTGCATTCACATAAATTGGTGTAAGTCTTACACCAACAACTTCTATGAGGAATGTAAACGAATATAATATTCTGGTTAATATAGGTTAATATGTTTTGCCATGGTTACGAATATTATAATTTTTGTGTATATGTATAAGATTTGATTATCTTTGTTTTTGTTAGTCTACATTAAATTTAGTTAAAGTCACCATTAAGGAAATTTATGACACACCCGTTGCATGTTGTAGGTGTTTTTATTAGTTCACCTTACGAAGTACGGAAGAAGCGAAAGCATTCGGTCGTGTATCTGTAGCATTCTCGGATCAAAATATGTCATTAACAAAAAGTGTTTGTCTCGTCACCTTGAATCCAAAAATATATATAACTTATATACTTGGTTGTTAGTCGTCGCTCGCTCGTAAGACCAAATTTGTGCCCTCTACTCCTCTGAAGGTACCGAAGTGATTCACACCAAATTTGGCACACACATTATTTGGCATCCTATTTCAATCTGCTCGCAGTTTAAATCCAATCGCCCGTATACTTCCCGAGTTATAGGGCCCCAAAACTGCTGCCCTTTTAATGCTGCCCTTTTAAAAATAATCAAAACACTCAAAAATTCTAAGATATTTTATGTCTACAAAAATTTTTCATATTGTTAACCCAAAGCCCGAAATATATTACTAAATATTATAATTTTGAATTTTATAATATGCACTAATTTTTTTCTTTTTATTAATTGTAAGATTTTTTCAAATTATTAACCAAAAGGCCATAATATTTAAAAACCACTGCTCGCAACGCATAGCTTATCTGAAGGCGAGCTCTACGCATTGGTGCGTTGTATGCGTACCAAATCTTGTTCTATGTATGCATTGAATTTTATAAAAGTAAAATAAAAACATAACATTTTAAATTTACAAAGCTATAAAACGTATTCCTGCTTATATCAATGTACTTATGAGTTTAAATTTCAATTTCATTTTGGGAATTTGGTTTCTTCTGATGCTTCATTCCTCGCTAAAGTAATAATAGAAATGGGTCAATTACTAATAAAACATTTTTTAATATTCTATTTAAATATTTTATTGAATTATATAAATTATATAAACGGTATTAAAAAAAATCTTAGCTACTATTAAAGATGCGAAATTGTAATTAAATTATTAAAAGACATGCTTAGGGTACAACGCACCTATGCGTATATATAATAAAATATATAATATTTGCGATGCGAGCAGCGGTTTTTAATTATTATGGGCTTATGGTTATTAACTTGAAAAAAATTTATAAATATAAAATGTCTGCATATTTTAGAATTCAAAATTATAATATTTAATTATTTTTTATGGCCTTTGGGTTACCAATATGAACAAATCTTGTACATATAAAATATCTTAGAATTATTAGTAGAATTTTTAAGTGTTTTAATTATTTGTATAAGGTAGTATTAAGGGGGACTCCAATTTTTGGGGTTCTGTAACTCGGGATGTATATTGGCGATTGGATTTAAACTGCGAGCGGATTCAAATAGAATGCCATATAATATGTGTACCATATTTGGTGTGAGTCGCTTTGGCACTTTCAGAGGAGTAGAGGTCACAAATTTGGTCTTACGAGCGAGCGAGTGATCGTGCGATAACTAACAAAAAAAATAATATATATATATATATATATATATATATATATATATATATATATATTATTTTTTTTTGGTTCCAGGGCAACGAGACAAGTACTTTTTGTTAATGATTTTTTTTGTTCCGAGAATGCTACAGACACACGGCAGAATGCTTCGGTCAATGCTTTAACTTCTTCGGTATTTCGTACGGCGTGCTAAAAAATTACAGATGATATTTATATTAGATACTTGAGTATTTTAGGTTATATTTCGAATAGGTTTAAGAACAAAATAAGTTTATGTTTTACTTTACGAAACGGATAATAGATGTACCTACACTACTTGCCGACGTTTCATGATATGACTGTAGTTAAAGACGGTTACAGTTATTCCGTACGACGGGCTAAAAAATGTTATCCTATTTTCACTATTATATAAGGTTGAATTTAAAAAAATCAAGGGCTGAAACATGGAAATTATAT
Organism: Leistus spinibarbis; assembly: GCA_933228885.1. Lineage (NCBI taxonomy): Eukaryota > Metazoa > Arthropoda > Insecta > Coleoptera > Carabidae > Leistus > Leistus spinibarbis. The sequence continues at coordinate 12,031,691 of OW121791.1, forward strand.
TTGGGAAAACATTGTCAGCTGGAGTGGCCTTCTCTCGATTTTTATACTTTCAGCATCAATATATAATATTGCAATTTCTTTTTTTCAATTCATTTTACGATTGATATTTAACAATATTAAAACGTATTGTAACTAAAGAGACGTAAAAAAGATATAAAAATTAAAAAGGGTAAATCGTTATCTCCGGTGAAGATAGTTTTCAAACATAGGTGGTGCACACCCGGTTCATATACAAATCTCAAGTATAAATTTTTATATTTTTACTTTCAACAGACACACACACGCACACACAATAGGTATATCGGATCCCATTTGTATTGAACCTGAGTAATCATTACTTGGAGTTTAGTGTAACCCCAAGGGGTTCCTTTACGATAATCCTTAAATGATTAGAAAAGCAACAGTAGAGCAAATACGTCTAATTTGCGGTTACGGAAACATTGTTTTTATCTTAAATCAATTTATCTTGCAACGTTATAATTAAATTTTAACAGCACATATATTTTTTGTGTTCAATATCTTTATTTTTGGCATCAAACGTTCTTTGCAATGAAATTCATAAATAGACCACACATAAAAAGAAATTAATCCCATTTAGTTTTTTACTATTTATTTTAAGATTTATATGTCTAGGTTCTAAAAGCAGATTGAAAAATTCCAATTTTATAATTGTCAAATGGAGTGGATTGTTGAACGATTTACCAGATTTATGTTTGTGATCTTTTTACACCACAAACAGATAGGTTGAAAATTTCATTAATCGGAGAACTAATTAAATAAAACTTTTTTAACTATGTCTATATACGTTGATTCAAAAACAAAGAGTAATTATGCCGTTTTTATTTTGGCGTCCAATTTTGAATAGAAGTTAAAATTAGATATTTTTAATATTATTTGCATAATTATAAATGTATCTTTACTCCTAATAATGTACATACCATATCATATAAAACGTAAAATTCATTTCAAAAATTCAAAACAAATAAAAATCAGTCTTTGAAAAATGTATTACTTTTAGTAATCAGTGTCGCACAGCGTTTGATTTCCTTGAGGGCATAAGTCACAAAAAGACAAGTTAACTCTTCTCTACGAAGTAAAAATAAAACTTATCGGTGCAAACAAGAGTCTTTGTAGCTAGAACTAGAATTTCCCCAAAGGAAACGAATTTTTTACTTTTACTTTTTAAGTTTCTCCAGTTTCAATCCGTGAAAACACTTTATTAGCAAAGTCTTTTCTGTTATTATTCATAAAATGTTTTCAAAAATGTTCACGAAATTAAAATATCTCTATTAAGGATTGTTCACAGCTAAAGAATTAGAAATTAAGCTTTGAAATTATAAGTAATAATTTCAGTTTGTTGTATGACATACAAGGTTAACGTTCACAGCAACAAAATTAATCATACATTGTGTTAATTTTGTTGATTGGAATGCTAGCATTGCTTGCCATAATACAAACTAGATTGCTATTTGTAATTTTCTAAGTTTAATTACTGATTGTTTCGCTGTGAACAATCCTTTATAGTTGTGACATTTGTTGTTATTAATTATTCCAATAAATAATCACAGAAAAACTTTTTGTAATTAATATGCTGTGCAGATACTCTGATTTTGTTATTGTCACTTTACAGAGTACATTATAGTCGGTATTTATGAAAGAAAATTTATCGGTACTAATAAAACTGAATTAGAAATAAATAAATTGGCAGCTAATTATTAACTAATTACACAAAATTAACACAGAATTGTAAATATTACTGAGATAATTTAAATAAGCCAACATTAAATGCGCGTATTTATAGATATCTCTTTAAATTCTTCTTTTGATTCCGAAAAATGTCAACACTAAGACAATTAAACAGCTTAATACTAGCTTTTATGTCAGAAAATTTATTCTAATCGACGACCTCGTAGCTCTATTAAGTTCCACTAATGGTGAACCAATTATAATTTACACCCTGCAATTAGACTACATTGGACTCTCGTCCTGAAATTCTAGACAAGACATACTTCAAGTTTCAGCTCGATATCTGGAGTAGGCTCTTTTCGCGTTTTTGTTACCTGTACTCAAATATCACTTTTATCTCAATAGAAGAATTAAGAATAGAAATTACAAACAATAATTCATTTTGTTTTATGACAAATAATGCTAGCGATTGCGTCAGTAATATTTAAATTTAATGCGGTAATTTAGTTGCTGTGAATGCTAGCATTGGTAGTCACACAACCAACTGGATTATTATTTGTAATTTCTAACCGTAATTACTATTTGGTTCGCTGTGAATGCAGCTTAGAGCGTTCTAATGGAAAGTGAAACATTATCAGCCCGAATAGACATTCTCATTGTTTCGAGAAAGAAATCTATACTATGAATGTGTTTTGCGTTAGTCTCCGATTTTCAAATTCATTTCGTCGTCCGTACCCAATGACATATGAGTTGAAATCTCATCTAACCGGTGAAATTGGTACTAAACGATTTAATAAATAATTCATCATGTGCATTCACCAACGGCGCGGGGTATCTGTCACCGTGTTTGCTCTTTATACAAATAATTCCCATGTGATACCTTTCAATTTATTCCAGCATACTTCGGTGCTGCTCTCTGGTAGCAATCAGTTGAATATTTTGATTGTACCATTGTTTGCTCGTATTTATTCGCAGTCTTGTTATTAACACCATAATTTGGGGTGGTGTTTGTCATGCAAATATTGGGGAACACCGCTAATATAGTGTTCATCAGGTTGAGCAAGATTTATGGCTGTTTCATAACATGGTGCGCCGAAATTCGTCAGGGGTCTACCACGGTTTGATATGGTTTATTCAGAAGGTGTGATTTAAATGTATGATGATTTTAACCTACAACACACGTCAGTGGGGTGATTAATACGAATAGAACCCCGAGTAATACAAAACAGTAGTGTCACGATTTTGTGAAATAATTTTGGCAGGGCTTCTTCACAATTTCGTGAATGTTCACTTATTCCAGGTAAGAAAGAAAGAAAATCGTATGTCAATTATCCATCACATGTGCTAGCAAATGTTCTTTTTTAAGGAAAATCAATAGCTAGTGCACTAAGTACTAGAATTTCTCTATGCATTTTTCGTTTCATTGCAATTGAATGTTTAAACTAACCAATAATTAAAGTAAAGGAAAATCTAGTCGCAATACTCTATTTTATTCTATTTATTAATTACTTGCAATTCTTATCAGCCGATAATAACTACCAAATAAGCTCAACATTGAGCTCCAATTACACCTTACAAATGATATATGCACTGAAAGAAGGAACTGTTTGTAGCAATTGGAAATCTGGTTGCTGCAACTAGAAATTCTAGTGAATTTTCGTTCAACTATATATCTGGTTGGTTCAACTAGACTGTTCTAGTCGAGGTTGAATGGATACGGCACACAGATATCTTGTTATGGCAACTAGATTGAATGGATGCTGTACCTATATTATGTTGATGTGATATATGACAATATATGGATATTTGCTATTGTACCCATATAATATGTATGTGGTTACAATTATTACAGTAATTAATAATGAAAGGAATATTTTGAATAGTATAACATATATGTTGACTATATTTATTACAGACATTTTTTTTAATTCTGTACAAAATGAAATTCTACATGTATATATATATATACAAATATATATATATATATATATATATATATATATATATATATATATATATATAAATATGAATGTAATCAGAAACTTTGAATTGTGGATTGTTTACGGCCGCAATTCTGTCTTACATGAACAATATTTTCCTAACAAGCCCGCACTCCATCCTACGGCTCCAAATATGTTTTCAGAAACTCAGTTGTCTCTGAAGTTGACCGTTGTCTGGAAACAGAAAACACAATATTGACGTAGTAATAATTGGTCCACAAATTAAACAGTAGAGACAAAAATATGTGTATAAATATATAAATAATTCTTCAATTTCCAATATATATATATTTCGAAGTAGAAGGTTTTGACCCTTTTTCATACTCGCAAATTTGCCTTCCCCAATCCTTTGTTTATATTTACGTACGTGTTGTAATACTAGCCTGCAGCAGCGCGTACTTTTTCTTTGATACTAGAGGAAATATAGTAGGTTTGCTGTTGTGTATAAATATATAAATATCAGCAATAAACGAAATACAATTATGGATAAAATGAAAACCAACATTATGGAATGATATAATTACCTCAATTTCGTTCGGGAAACAAGCAGCAACAATACAGCCAGTTCTAAAAATCGTGCTCCCTTAATACTGTAATTTATTATATTTATAATTAATTATATTATTTATAATCAAGCAAAACAGACACCAAACTGTAATATATCAAACTAATGTTTATAAAAATCATGTTTCGTCTTACGTTGCGTAAATAAAATATAGACCAAAAAAGTGGGTATGGTGTTAAGTATAATGGATAAAATTAAATAATATTATATGTAAAAACTGACGCCATTTCCGTGTTTACTAAATGACAATTTATACACCAAGTTATAAGTGGTATGCATTCAAACTATCAAGCATAATTTAAATTCATATATAATATTTTTCTATACCTTCACTCTTCACAATTGGTAACAAAATGATTTAAGTTCAATTTGTTTAAAAAATCCGCACATTATTTATCCATTTCACTGTATACATAAACAGATATAAACACTGTATATTGAAGCACATGAAATGATGCATGGAGCATGCGCAGGCCTACCATGATCACATGCTAGTGGATTCGGTAACAGTGCCTTAGTCATCACAGCTACTAATCCGGTTGCTGCAACCAGATCGCCTCAACTAGAATGACATTATTGGAGCAACCACACTATATTTCTAACGTAGTTATGCACTCTGTATAAGTCAACCATTTTTTGGTTAACACAACTAGATTTACTGTAACTATATGATCTAGTTGAGATCACAACACATATTTCTTTCAGTGTGAGAAAAGTAATCGCCAATAAATAGATTGTTTAATTCTATATATATTTATTCTGCACCACACAGGGTTTTTGATAGTATATTTCGAAAAATTGTAAACCTCTTTCATCATATTTTAGTTTAACGCGTAGTGCGCTAGCCTATAGGCAGTCTTACTTTTCCTTTTTCTTCTCAAAACTTAACCAAAAATATAGAGCTAGCTGATATGATCTCAATTATTTTTTTCATAATTGCCTGGGAATCAATATTTGGGCAGTTCATTTACGTTATCAGTTCGGATCATTTTACCTTTGTAAGAAAACACTTTATGCTTCCCCTTTAACTTTTTAAAAGAAATATAAACATTTCCTTGATAAAATGCTAGAATGCGTAATTAAAAATCATAAAATGCAAGACTGTATAATAAATCAATCAGATTGGAGGCACGAAATGAAAAATGCATATTGCTGCAATATTTTCACTACATATATAATATAATTTTATTAAAGAACCTATACCGCAGTTAACGATAGCAGTACTATGTTTGTAAAATAAAAGGAAATGCAAAATTATATTCTGCAACGAAAATCCAATTGTAACCAATTAATTAAAAACCCTTAAGCATTCAGTCGTATATTTGTTGCATACTCGGACCAAAAAATTTTCTCAACAAAAAGCGCTTGTCTCGTGACCCTGAATCCAAAAATGCATGTACATAACACATATATTTGGATGTTAGTCGTCGCTCGTAAAACCAAATTTGTTGTGATGTCGCGAAACGAGATTACGGGAGTCTCGTCTCGTCTCGACGTTTCTAGACAAGAAATAGAGTCGCTCTTGTCTCTAAAAATTCGAGACGAGACTATGGGATTAGTCTCGCGTATAATGCAAGACTCGTCTCGGTCTCGAATCTCGAGACTCGAAAAGTTTCGTGTCTCGAAAAGTCTCGAGATGCGAGATATCGAGACTTTTCGGGACATGAGACTTTGAGACTCAAGACCTGCAACTTGAAACTCGAGAGACTCGAGAATTTAAGTATCGTCTCGTGTCAGTCTCGCGGCAACATTCTCTTCTCGTCTCGAATTTTCGTGGCAAAACTTTTAAGACAGTCTCGACTCTGGCGACATCACTACAAATTTATGTCTTCTACTCCTCAGAAGATACCAAAGCGATTTGAATCAAATTTGCTACACATATTCATTGGTACCCCCTTATATTTCAGTATTTATATCACCCTAAATTTGAAGAAAAAAAATTAAATATTTATAAAATATTATGTCTACTAAATTTTCTCGTATTGTGAATCCAAAGACCATTAAATACTATTAAAAATAATAATTATGAATTTCAAAAATATGTAATAATTTATTTCTGAATAAAAATAAATACATAGGTGCCTGTACTAATGCTTGTTAGATTCCGAGAATATTACCGGCACACAACCAAGTATTATAGTTCTTTTGTACGTCTGTAAGAGAAGCTAAAAGCCCAATCAACTATTATATATACACCAAAATATATATATTATAAAAGAAAAGAAAATTGAATTTTGCGAGAAAAAATCGCCATTTTAATCTATTTTCAGTTGAGTGTGTTTTTGGTTGGTATTTGGCGTGTTCATTGCTGCGGGGGACAGATCGACGCCAGTAGACTCATTTTCATTCGGTTCATTGTCTGATGATCTGGGTTCTGTTGGTGTGTATGTGTATGTGTGTGTTTGTAGTGAGCAGTGAGCACAGTTGGCTCTGATCACGAATCGCATCGCGACGCTTTAATGGAAATTACAGCGAATGTATTAAGCCGTGATATTATACGAAGCCCCACCCGTTACCAGGGATTATTTATTAGGGTACAGGGCAAGGTGAATCTCTTAAATAATTATCTCTTTACCAACACCACCACCGTAAGGCAATAAGCATTACCTACGAATCGAATCACTTTAAATGTGTAAGATAATTTTGAACGTTCATTTGTAATATTGCTATTTTATTTTTACTCTTGTCGATTTTTCAGTACTTTTAAAATGGCTTCAATAATACATTGAAGATGAACTATATTAGAGATTTTAACAATTTTGTTATGATAAGTTCTCTCAATAATAGTACCATTTATAAGTAAAAAGCATTTGAATTTCAAGAACATGTTCATAGCAACCATTTATTTCATTCACAGTTGTCAGAATCAGAAATGAATTAATGATAGCTACTATATCCTTTTAACATACTTGGACGAAGTCTAAAAGGAATTATTGTTTATATGAACATTTTCGAATTTGAGATTTTTAACGGATATTCACGTATTTATCCTTGAAAGAATCCGACTTATTTCGGAATGACATCTGAGTGTCTTGTATGTACAACCAATACTGTTGAAGGAAATTATGAAACTTTAAACTTAATACTTGTGTTTAGCTCGGGTGTGTATCTCTTATTTTTGAAAGCAATAACTTAACCGGAAGCAACAATTTACTCCTGCTATTTTTCCAATTTCTTGGAAATGGCATGACTTAGAGAAGAAGTGTTTCTTATAATAGTTGAAGATATTAAAATTTCTAGCAACAAACAATTTTAGTATCTTTAACTATTAAGTAATTCACTAATGCCGTTCTCGAAACAGTAATATTGCCAATAATGTACATATATTCCGATCTATATTTTGTTTTCAAAATTTGGACGGTTTCTTCCGGGTTATATATAAACATATACTTAAATTTCATATTTTTATCTATAACGGTTTTTGCTGTTGAATATTCACACTCATACAGTTATTGTTGTTTGGTCGATAATTGTAATTATCAGTTAAGTCCAGCTCAAAACCCCATATCTTGTAAATTTCGTACAGGGAAATAAAAATGAGTTTAACTATAGCTGCAATTGTGGATATATTATATAACCCTGTAGCAAACTGGTTTTTATTATATAACAAATGCTGCACCCTTATCTGTTATTAATGAGATTCATTCAATATTTCTGTTCTTTTTTCATGGGCACAATAAACTGTTTTGTGAGGGCTTTCGAAGAATATAGATGAAAAAAATTATTGTAAAAATACTGAGAATACAATAGCAGCAGTCGATATATTTATATGGTAAAAACGTATTTTGTATTCTTGGCAATGTGTTTGGCATGGCTGTTTGACTTGCGAAGCCGACTTTCAAGATATAATATCATTTCGTTCTTGGGTCGCGTACAGGACCGAACTAAACAAAAATGTTCAAAGGAAATTGCTCGGTATACATTTTTTACAAAATCCAATTTTTACTTTCTAATATGCAATAACATATAAAATCGAACTCGAGATTTTAATGAGAAAATAAAAACGATAGTGGCCTACACTGAATTTTCTTTTACGATTTAGTAGTAGGCTTATATTGTTTATTTGTTAAGACTAATCAAATTAATCATATTGTAAGATAAGAAAGAAGTTTCGTAACAATGGAAACACCATTCATATAATTGGAGAATAAAATTATTCTTGTAATATTATGTATAATCAAGGAACATATATTAAATATATGTTCCTTGTTATAATTATAAGAAAAATTGTATTTCCCAAGTTCGGATGGTGTGTAATCTGAAAATCGATAATATAGAATTCAATAAATTCATTTTCTATAATGCATATGCTTTGGATATTATTTATCCTCCATTAGTGCTACAATTATAAGAATTATTTTTTCACAATTCTGATTATAATTATATTTGAACAATAATTAACAGTAGCCATTTAACCAATTTAAAATTTATTTATATTGTATGTGACATTACAATATTTACTATACGAAATATTGGCATTGTTTTATACCGTGTGTACATAATAAAAAGGAATTTCTTATCTAAAACACTAGTCCGGCCCCGTGCAAACTTAACTGATTCCGAACAGGGTAATAGAGATTCTGCATTCTGTGTGGGGAAAAAAAGAGATCCGGTACGCGATTCATCTTTTCAAAAAATCTTCATAAAGGCTCTTACAGCGCGTCAGTCGCTGCGTTGAAACCCTTCACTACACATTTGCATCAACAAACTCACTTTGTGTGTTATAACATTTACCATAACCTATTATTAGCTCTTGGACGGCTGTCATAACATTCTCAGATCAAAAATTTTGTTCCGATTTTAACTGAATTAGGATTGCATATAATATAAATACCCAAGAAATTTCCAGCTTAAAGATAGTTTATATATATATATATATATATATATATATATATATATATATATATATATATATATATATAAATATATATATATATATATATATATATATATATTTATATATATATATATATATATATATATATATATATATATATATATGTATATGTATATATATATATATATATATATATATGTATATGTATATGTATATATATATATATATATATATATATGTATATGTATATATATATATATAAAAATATATATATATATATATATATATATATATATATATATATATATATATAAGTATTTTTCCCATTAAAGATAGAACAAAATATTGAGTAAAGGATTGTTCACAGCGAAACAATCAGTAATTAAGCTTAGAAAATTACAAATAACAATCTAGTTTGTATTATGGCAAGCAATGCTAGCATTCCAAGCAACAAAATTAACACAATGCATGATAAATTTTGTTTCTGTGAACGTTAACTTTGTATGTCATACAACAAACTGGAAATATTACTTATAATTTCTAAGCTTAATTACTAATTCTTGAACAATCCTTAAGCGTACACTCCTGGTTTAATTTTTTTTTTTCAAAAATAGGAGGAGCACATCTAGGCCATATGCAAGGCTTAAGTTTGAAGTTTCGTTATTTAACTTTCGACTGTTTTTGCTTTAGAGCGTTGATAGACAGACACGCACACAGACCCACAGGCACATTTACGTTTTTCTAGTTACCATACATATTGATTTTTAGAAGTGCAGTATAAATTCTTCTGCAAAATGTATCCACAGAAATTTCAAATAAAACGTTAACTTGTTTACGTATAGTTTTAACACGGTATTGCGCTTCACACAAGGTTTAACAATATATCTTTTCCCTTTTTTGACAATTTAGAACAGAACTTTAACTTTGGAGTCACAAGAATTGTTTGTTGAAAACAGAACTTGTATTCGCAATTATAGACTAATGTATTTTTATTGTAGTCGTTCGAAATCATTAACCTTATTTGAATCGTTCGGTTTTTCTCATAAATGTTTTAAGTTATCGCAGTCATTTATTTCAATTCAGCAGTTTGAACTTTACAAAACGATTTTTTATTGGTATTTGTATCGTGTTATTTCATTGTTGGTGATAAAATAGGGAACTAGACGTATTCAAATTCCATGTCATTCATATTTCACCTTGGTTTTATATTAAATTTCTATATTCGCAAACGAAATTAAGTTAGGTGTCGCTAGTGATTTCACAAGATGGCTGCGTCAAGTACAGTTTTATGCAAAATTACCGTATGTGTCATATAATTAATCGCTGATTTTTAAAAAGATAATCCAACTTACGAGTATGTATATACTTGATTGACGGGCATAATACTATTCATAACAGCAACGAATGCAATTGTTTTATTGAATATTTTAACTATCAAAATTATCATTTTTAAATTATTACTTACGAAGTAAATTTCGAACTCGAGATTTCAACGCATATCCACGTTTTGGCCATCCCTAAATCGCATGTGACTATTTTGGGAATGACGCCTGTGTGTCTGTGAACGCTCTAGAGCTAAAACTGTCTAAGGTAAAATTGTTAAACTTCAAACTAAGGACGTGTACATGGTCTAGATGTGCACATCTTATTTTTGAAAAGAATATTCAAACCGGAAGTGCATGTTTACGCAATGCATTTTTTGTTCTATCTCCAATATCACTAGAACGGCTGCCCTTCTGACAAAAATAGTTATTGGATTGGTGAATTTTCCTGACTGAATTTTTTGATGAAGGATAAATATTGAGAATCTTGGGGAACACAGTCGCTTTTAATAATTATTTTTATTTAATTAGTTATGCTCATAATGCAAATATTAATATTTCGCACAACTTTTGATTGAGAAGCTTTTTTTTAAATGTACCAGTTATAGGTATACATATTAAATAAGCGATTATTTGGTGCCCAACAAATTGTATATTCCGGAGATTTACTGCCGGAGCTCTAGAGACGAAGCCACCTTAATACAACCTTCATCATTTTGGAATTGTATATCAATAAAATCTACAACAACGTAAAAGAATCCACTATAAATTTAACCCAAATACCATAAAAAATAATGGGGAGTAGTCTGCACTCGACTTTCTTTTATGTAGTTTTTATTAGAAATATATATCCCAAACAAACTGTCAAGAAATATCAATACACCACAGTAATTCCCTGAAATTGTTCCATTTTGCTAATTATTTATTACGTTATCAAATACTGTGCTTTCAATGTAAGATATAAATTGTTTCTTAAATTTTCACCATATTCAAATATAATTTTTAAAGCATACTGTTCTTCAAAATATATTTCAATATTTAACACGTTCTCAGTCTATTTGGGTTAATCAGTTGAGAAGGATCTATAAATTATTTCTATTTTGTGTCAAAAATAATATCAGGTATAGTTCATACGATTTATTAAATATAAACCCATATATGCGTATTCATGGCAACAAAAATAAGAACATTTAAGTTTTTTCGTAGCAATTTTCTCGTAACTGGTACATTTAAAAAACAAGATTTGGTATGCGTAAAACGCACCAACGCGCAGGGCTCGCCATTAGGTAAAATATGCGTTGCGAGCAGTGCTTTTTAATTATTATGGACTTTTGGTTAACAATTTGAAAAAAATTTATAGATATAAAAAGTCTTACAATTTTTTGTAGATTATATTAAAAAAAAAATTGAAATTCAAAATTATAATATTTAATATTTTTTTTCGGGCTTTAGGTTAACAATATGAAAAAATCTTATAGACATAAAATATCTTAGAATTTTTAGTAAAATTTTTGAATGTTTTGATTATTTTTATAAGAACAGTATTAAGGGGGGCTCCAAATTTTGGGGCCTTATAACTCGGGAAGTATACAGGCGATTAGATTTAAACTGCGAGCGGATTCAAATGGGATGCCAAATAATATGTGTACCAAATTTGGTGTGAATCGCTTCGGTACCTTCAGAGGAGTAGAGGGCACAAATTTGGTCTTACGAGCGACGACTAACATCCAAGTATATAAGTTATATACATTTTTGGATTCGAGAATGCTACAGACACACGACCGAATGCTTAAGCTTCTTCGGTACTACGTACGGCGAGCTAAGAAACTTCTCAATCAAAAGTTGTGCGAAATATTAATATTTGCATTATGAACATAACTATTTAAATAAAAATAATAATTAAAAAGCGACTGTGTTCCCCAAGATTCTCAATATTTATCCTTCATCAAAAAATTCAGTCAGGAAAATTCACCAATCCAATATCTATTTTTGTCAGAAGGGCAGCCGTTCTAGTGATATTGGAGATAGAACAAAAAACGCATTGAGTAAACATGCAGTTCCCTATTTTATCACCAACAATGAAATAACACGATACAAATACCAATAAAAAATCGTTTTGTAAAGTTCAAACTGCTGAATTGAAATAAATGACTGCGAAAACATTAAAACATTTATGAGAAAAACCGAACGATTCAAATAAGGTTAATGATTTCGAACGACTACAATAAAAATACATTAGTCTATAATTGCGAATGCAAGTTCTGTTTTCAACAAACAATTCTTGTGACTCCAAAGTTAAAACTTCTGTTCTAAATTGTCAAAAAAGGGAAAAGATATATTGTTAAACCTTGTGTGAAGCGCAATACCGTGTTAAAACTATACGTAAACAAGTTAACGTTTTATATATATATATATATATATATATATATATATATATATATATATATATATATATAATATAGTGAAAATTACGTAAAAGAAAGTTTAGTGCAGACCCGTCCAGATATTTTTCTAAATTGAAATATATGTTACAATTCTAGAATTTCATTAATAATAATTTATATACCAAATTTGAGTTTCTGTGTGAAACTAACATTTAATTTCGCTCTATGCAAAATTAGTCCGTTTTAAATTGGAACTATATATCATTCCAGAACCGAGAACATACAACGATGATATATTTCAAAATCTTTCAATTTCAAACTGATTAAATTTTGCATTGCAGCATTTACATATATAGGTATATGAGTATTGGTTTCGGTGTTGGTATAGCGTGGTATACGTTTTGTGTTCTCGTATTGCAATACGTCAAGAAATCAAATCAAATACGTCGTACCTTGCGATAAATTAGATTCTAGTATTTTTAGTTCGCCGTACGAAATACATAAGAGCAATGTGAGACATACTGCTGTAGATGTTGTATAATTTAGCAAATGCTGTTGACATTAAATTTATAGTTAAACAATAGTCTAGTTATCAGTTCCTGTAAAGAAGCAGTTTCTTATGACTTTTTAAGAAATTAATTTTTAAAGTTCAAATAAACAATTGGCTAATTATTTTTGTCCAACAATTAAATACCGAAAATAAAATGTATATGTTAAACTAGGGCAACATAGAATTTGGGTATTTTCTTTACAACATTTTTAAAGATTGACAAGTCATGTACTTTTTTACGATATATAAAATCTAATTCAAATATAGTTTTAAATTTTACACACTCCATATATTGGAAGCCAGCACTTATTAGCTCGACGTTAGAACGACCAGAAGACCAATTTTGTGCCATCTCCTCCTTTGAAGGTACATGAGCAATTTGAACAAAAAATGAATCATTATAAAGTATGCCATTTAAATTCACTCCCAATTCAAATCCAATCGCCACAAAATTTGCCACCCTCTTTCATACTTCCTAAAAAATAGTAACAGGTAATTCTAAGATATATTATCTCAACAATATTTCTTCATTTTGAGAACATATGGAATACATTTTTTTAACGCGCAGTGTAGTGCGCTATACACATTTACATTTTATTTTCTTTCTAGACGCGCTGAAGGTACAGATGCTTGTACGTATGCTTGTTTTTTTTTTAATGTAAATTGTGAGCGGAGACACGTGACACTACGTTTTAACCTTTACTGTATATTATTATTTATACAAAAACCTACATGATTATGCAATTACTAATAATCCAGACTACCACAAAGCACGGTGATCTTACTAAAGTCATTAGTAATTGAAACTATATACAATTAGTTATATTATATTTGGTTTCATGTTTAAGGGTTGATAACACACATATATATATGAATAAAATATCCCACAAAATAGTAGCTTCTATTCACGCAAGTAATTCCTGCACCATTTAATCAAGCCTATAACTTCATGCGGATTAATTAACGCTACATAATCCTTACCGAAAAGCCTAAAGCCTACTGGTTAGTTTCGCCGACAGACACAGACACGACCCTCCACTCCCATACATACAAATGCCATTCTGAACAGTAACATATTCCTCGAATATTCAAACTAATGCAGATCCAATTTAACTTACGACAAGGATAAATTATTGTTAATATGTTCAAGTGGTATAAAGCTATGTCCTGCATAATTGACATGAAATCGAAGGTTTTTATTTCACTTAAGGCTGTCACATATATTTGCGTGCACAATGACTTTATTTATGTTTTACTGTCTTGTACGAATGTATATAAGGAAATATTCCAATCATGAAAAATTTCGAACTCGATATTTTGATGGAGGCATATGTTTTGATCATCCCAGAATCGTTTCAACTATTTTCGAAATGATGTCTGTCTGTGTTCATTCTACTACAAAAACTGTTGATTATATAATTATAAAACTTTAAACTTAAGATAAACTATAGGGTCCGTTGGAAAACCTATTTTTGAAAGTAACATTTATTCGGAAAGTGTTCTCGAAAAATGCACTTCTACTGAGAAAACACTTTTGAATCTCAGGTTTTTACATATAAGTTTACTAGATATGTTTGTTATTGTTTCATAGTCATCACTGAATCAAATAATTACCAAAGTTATGAAATATTACGAGCATGATGGTATGTAGAATATGTATAGGTTTTAGAAAAATCATATTTAATATATATATATATATATATATATATATATATATATATATATATATATATATAATAATAATAATAATAATAATAATAATAATTAAAAGGAATTATTGCCTGTATCTATGCTTGTATAGGAAATGTTTGTTAATATAAGAAAAATCGTTTAGTCTTACTTTTATCAAAATACTGATAACAATAGAGAAACATTACTAAAGCCGTTACTTTCAGAATGGAAATCCTATAGTACCACATATATGGGTCTTATGCATTTTCGGAATCAGGAAGATGTAAAACGGATTTCTGTGAAAAAGTTTTTTGATAAATAAATAAAATAGTTTAACTAAAATAACATAACTTAAAACGTGAATATTGTGCATGAATTTGCATATTTTTAGGGTTCTTTATTTGAAATTCAACAATCTTTGGTCGCATTGTCTATTTCCTTGACAAATCGAATGTGAATTCCACGTAGCAATATGCGGATAAAAAGAGGACTATATACAGAATTTAACTGCTCCTTCACTTATAACGAAAGGGCATACGCATATTGTACATATGTAATGCATATTTAGACGAATGTCAGCAATATTTCTTTAAATATGCTCTTTGTGCATAATACGCGAATTTTGTGCATGAAATTGTATATTTTTCGGATTATTCATTTTAAAAACAATCTGCGACCGCGCCGTCGCGTCGGTTTAACTGTAAAGCTATATATTCTCGCAACATATCGTAAATATTGCATATTTAAGAAAAACTATCAGGTCTATCTAGTTCGCGGAAAATCCGCTATGGGGGAGTTGCAAACTGGAAATTAGGCTCTGGTCACAGATCTGTGCCTCTGGTACCGGAAAATGTTCATAGAAAAGTTCCCCATAGGAGTGCTTTATATTATTTCAATTGTTATCAACAAATAAGTGTTTTTATTAATTTATGTATATAATTGCCTGAAATTTGATAAAATCGGGGTTTTGGGGTCGCAGATTACGAATTTGGCCTCAAAATTGGTCTAAAAACAAAATGGCGTTGATGTTTTTTTATTCTGGGGTAGGCTTGTGCGCCAACGAATATTATACAGCGGCAGCGAGATGTAAAATTATTTACAGTGGCTGATGGCACTCGTCATCACTTATTACGGCGCCACATTTTACTTTACTGTAACTATGTATTTTTAATAAATGTTTTCGTAAAGGGAATTTTGATCACAAGTAAATTACTTTTAATTGAATTTAGAACGTCAGTTTGCAAAGAAATAAAATGTTTAGTTGCCTGCACTCGACTTTCATATACGTAGTTTTCTCTAGAAATATATATCCGAAACAAACTGTGTTCATAATGGTTTATTTATTCATTTATATTTATACAAAAGAAAATTGAGTTATAAGATATACGCATACATAGTTATAAATTAATAACCACAGAGTTATATTTAATAAAAGTTAAGCAAAACAAATAATAAAATCACTTTGAAGCCACAATGATTTAAAACTAACAGAATTATTACAAGTACAATACATTTACTTATTATTCTAAATCTCACAAATATTCAAAGTTAAAACGATTTAAATCAAACAAAAGTATTCAACAAGTCCGCAAACGTGTCAATCAAAAATTACTCTAGTCCCAAAAGTAAAACACACAAAACGAAAAAAAAAAAAAAAGTTCCAAAATGTGTAAACCAAAAATTTTACTTAGTCCACAAACCACATTTAATTCACCCGCACAACACGCACGAACCACCTGCTGACAATACTTCGCCCTTTGAACCGACTGACTTTTCTGCGTTAAACTTCAGCTAAACTCAGCCACCCACTGGGTGAAAATATACTGATTTCACCCCTCGCATCATAGTTTTGTAGTGACACGTTGAAACTTCTGCTTGACCTTGAGGTTGAGTCTAATTTAAATCTTCAGACAGAATTCCACGAAATAACCAAATTCCACAGATATTAGATGCACACTTGCACGCACCATATGTTCAACCCCAGAGATATGATATAAGATTAAATATATACATATTAAAATATCAAATAAACCAAGGACTCTGGTTTCTTACAAATACTGTCAGTAAACAAAGCGATATTCGTAAAACGGTTATCTATCTGTGAAATTCAGAAGTTGACACCATATACTCGAACCAAATATGTAAATTCGATACATTTTAAAACGCTGAAAGAAATCCTACGTACAACTGAAGCGAAATTTATAAGCTTCAAGTAAAATTAAAAGAAAAAAATATCCGATGTAAATTGTAGCGTGGGCGTCACACTAAAAATATTATGAACGACCATTGTCAGCAATGTGCGCGTCAAAGGAAAATGCGGTGTACCTTCGTTATTTGGACGAATTTCAGCATAATATTTTTGGGAAATATTCTAAAGGATACATTCTTTAAAATTATATAAAAAAAGGAAAAATCGTTATTTTTTAAACCGTCACAGTGTTGTTCCCCCTTAAGGAATTGAACACTAAACACGTGTGTCCCGTAGAACTGATAGCATTTGAAAGAGACTGACATATGTTTTGACTATCGCACATAATAATTAAAATCCGCCAGGTAATAAAGTGGACAAAAGAGTACACTACTGGTATTAAAATTACTGAAATTTACATTTTTTAAACGAAAATGGATTTTTCTTACATTAAAGAAAATCGAGCAAAATAATTTTCATTGATTATTAGCTCCTATATATACGAATATATATATATATATATATATATATATATATATATATATATATATATATATATATATATATATATATATATATATGTATATATATATATATACAAATGCGAACTGTAAGCATTGGTGTGTTCACCTATGTTAATTATAATAATGAGTTAACGTAGTCCAACAAATCTCCATTATTACCGTCCTTACTAGCTTAAAACATTGGCCTGATGCACAAAAGGCCCTAGATTCCATTACAGTACTCTCAGTCCTTAATTGGCAGTAGCTGTAATAGTATAATACATTTACGAGTATCAAGCTTGGCAGTTCCTTGTTGTTAAACAGATGTTGTATAGAAAACGAGACAATATTATTAAACTAGTCAACCGTAGAAATGTATTATTACATTGAGTAATCGATCCGTTAGTGATTTAAAACGAATTATGTGAATCTAGAATAAGATTTAGAAATGTGACGTGAGTAATTTTTCAGTCACCACTAAGAATGACGAATGACGACTTGCGTAGAGCATATAGTAAAAATCGGTTGTGGCCAACACAGAAGTTTCTTTTAGGTTTTCTTGCTTTCTCCGTTATCTCTTTTGCATTCTCCTTATATTCGTCATTTAAACGTCTAATTTTCTTACTCTCCCTGTTCATCTCTAACTTTTATTTTGTATTCTGGCACTTATCTTTTCTTTGCCATGCAAGTTTTCTGCATATTTTTGTTTATATTTTGAAATTTCCTTTTAGCCATTCTAAAATAAAACATAACACACACAGACGCTACTAAGATAACATGCAAAATGAATTCAGGGACTATTAAAATAGATATTTCAATTATAATGGAAATAATCTGATTCAACTTATTTTGAATTTTGAGTAACATACAAATTGTATAAATTTGCTATTTTCACACACGTTCGTTAAAGTATATAAAGCTAATTCTCAGATGTAGGAGTTAATTTATTCTGACAGTCGACGCGATGTAGTATAATTTTGTTTACTCGCCCAGTAACGCAATGATTTGAATCTTTTCCACAGTTATGCAACTCACGTTATTTGTGTTATGCGGGCTACAAGAACAATCTACTACCGGCGTCACTGAAAATCATGAAATATTGCAAACACACTCTGCTGAAACTTCGCTACGTCAGCATTTAACGGTGATATATTGAAGTTTCTAGTTCTGAAAACTTGAGTGTTTACCACACAGACCGTTTGATGAAGTTTATCAAAACAAATTATAATAAGCCTGTTAGTTTAGGTAGGCCCTGTTTGAGTATTTAGTTATCAAAAAGGTACATGAGAACAAAAATAATATTTAGTATTAAAGCCAACGTGGTTATAAACATCAATGTTTTAATCAGAAATTCTACTATCTTGAAGAGATATTCCGAACATGAGTAGAATCTTGATTGGCAGGAAGTTAAAATTATTATGTATTATGGATGCAGATCCATTACAACTAATTATTTTTAATAATAATTAGCTATAGTGAATATCGTCTAATAAGTAATTGTTAAATTTAGAAATTTTGTAGTATTCACCAAAAATTCGAGTAAACTTACTTCTGACCTATTTATATTTTAACATATATGTCCATCTACCAGATTTAAAAAAATGCTGTGTCACTGCCAAATTCATAATCTGTCGCTACTGGTTAGTTATGGATACTTCAAAAAATTGTATGTCAGATAAATCTATTTAAATACAAAATAGAAACAGTCAGTAAATTTGTAATCCTGATTTTTGAAGATATAAAATAATATTGTTTATAATTGGATTAGAAACATGAAAAATCACCGCCCTTCCAATGTGAAATAAATAACGTCATATATAAAAGAAAAGAATATTTCAAAATATGTACCTAGTATTCGAAAAACTACTTGAAAATTCTATATACAAATATGAGTTCTAATCACAAATTAATGGAAATATTAACTTATTTAATATCGAACTTGATCTGCTTTTGTTTACGCTATTAAAATAGAAGCAATACATTAATTTATAATTCTCATTTTTGAAGAGATAAAATAATATTGTTTGGCGTTATAAAACAAGAATTACTTATTACTAAGAAAGTAAAAAGATTAATCCGTGCAATAAATCGTTTTTCGTTGTAATGAGCAAGTGTATAGCAAAACAGAATATAAATACTACAACGCATTTCGTAAAACTGCTATAATTATAATCGAGTATTATCCGAATTATGTACTAAGCCCTGTGCAATCGAACCTAAATGCACGTTTGTAATTGCGCCACTGTCATAATAAAAATAAATTCAAATTTACATTCATATTACTATAATGATTAAGAATGGTTTGTATATGAAATAGGCACATGGTGCCAACACGTTAACCTAGTTTAAAATGCTTTATTTTGTATTGAATTCAGTCTACGATTGCTATGAAACAAAATCATTATGTATTGTAAAGGGGATGCGTCATTATAAAATAATCATTTTCAAAGGCAACTATTCAGTAAATTGAACGTTTCTCGATGAATCTGTTATTGATCAATAGTTGCTAGAAATGTTACTACCTTCACATTTTATGAGAATGATTTTTTCTCAAACTTGTCACGATAATTTTACCAATTACGCGCATGAAAGGATGGAATTAGTCGGCGGTTAGATTAGAGAAGATGGGGTGTTTCTTAAGAGTGCGCCAGAGATGTGGTCGTTGAAATAAAACAATCATATTTTAAAGCGACAATATTATATAGAATTTATTTGGATACTATGTATGAAAGTTGAAATAAAAAAAAGTTAATTAAATAAATTAACAAGTTGAGTTAGACAAAAATTAATTTAATGAATTTAAATTAACAAATTAGTTTGGAGTCTGTGGTTGATTACTTTAAATAATAATGAAAACCTGTACCACAAAGTTGTCATCATCATTACCAAAGAAATGAGAGTGTAACGTAATATCTCTGGCTAAGGCAAAATCCAAGATCCAGGATATCAAAGCTACACTGTCACACCATTAAAATTCTTTGTGGTAAAGAGTTTCCATTGGAACTTAATTAATTTTATACAAAAGAATAAAACTTGAATTGACATAAAACCAAATTTAAGAAAAATTACAGATTTTATTTTGAATCTAATACTTTTAACAAATATGCAAATGGTTGGTCATTAGTAGAAAAAGTCACTGCCCTAATTGTGTCTTTGCATGGTGATTCACTAGACGTGTTACAATCTTTGCCATTAGAAAATCAGAATGACTACGACGAAATAGTTAATCGTCTTGATATGAGATATGGGCATGCACATCTAGAGGCAGTGTACCACACACAACTGAAAATCAGACGATATCGCCCGACTACTTCACATTTCTTACCGTTCAGCTCTAGACGACGTCTTGGAAAACCTGGCAGTACGGAATTTTACTGATTCGAGACTGTGATACGAAACAAGACATAATTCTATCCGCAATAGATTTTAATTAATGCATTGTCTCCTGTACTGGAATATGAGGCTGCAAAACAAGCAACAAGAGGTCGAGCTCATGCTCACGGCTTGCGCGAATGTAAGGAAGATATATCTGGAGATTCCTTTGAAGAAATACTTCGAAAAGTCCTTAATGATGAAGGCTGCAGTGAAAGTGGGTACTTACAAAGTCTTTGCAGTTTACCTCAGCAGGAAAGAAGAAGAGATGATGAGCCACAGGAAAACTAAATCGAGTCGAGAAGAAGAGGTAAAAGTCGACCCGTACCCATGCAGCTCCACAAACCATCGTCAAATTCTTACAACATCAATCAAACAGCATCTTCGTGGATGGCCTTCTTGAGGAAAGGTCAATGTCTATACTACTGGATACGGGGCGACGAAGACGATTGTAAAACCCGACATGATTAATACACCAAGACATCCGGTGAAATACTTCTTAACATCAGCCTGGGAAGAACTTCAATTAATAATCGTACTCTGGTAGCTGACATTGAAGAAGAATTCATCCTCGGAACGGATATTATGGATGAAATCGGATTTAAACTAAATTTAAAGCGTGGCGTAC
Source organism: Leistus spinibarbis (assembly GCA_933228885.1). NCBI lineage: Eukaryota > Metazoa > Arthropoda > Insecta > Coleoptera > Carabidae > Leistus > Leistus spinibarbis. The sequence goes on from OW121791.1 coordinate 12,053,397, forward strand.
ATCCACAGAAAAATACCGTTGCACGAGTGCTTCTGGCAGAAGTTACCTCTCCGAGATTATTGTGAAAGCACATCGTGATGGTAATTCCCACCGTGGTAATATCTATATGATAAAACCGGAGAACCGTGGTGAAGAAACTCAGGCAAGCATTTTGTTTGGATAGACCTTAAATCAATGTGAAAATGTGATACCAATATGTATAAAGAATGTAAATTATCATACAGTGGCCTTGACCAAGGATAGGAAATTATGCAGCAGTGGTTACGCAGGTAATAAGCCCAATAATCTGAAAAATTCAAGGATACTATACACATCCTAAATTTCAATTTTTGACATTTTTTACATATTTATTTTTTAATTGCATATTTGATATGGAATGCCCTATATATACTGAAATATATATTTGATGTATACCGTTTATTTTACAGTGTATGTTTTGTGATTGTGTGTATGTGCGTGAGAGTGGGTGTACCCTTTGTGTGAAAAAAACTATAAGGCATGTGAGCAATTTTCTGTGTTGCATGAAAAAGAAGAAAATGAAAGACTCTTTTGACCTTACATCTCTTCTCTTTAAAAGGAGACACTTGATGTTTAAGAGTAGCTATATTTATGTGACAGCCACACAGAGGCTTGCAATCAGTAAGTATACACCCTACAGAAGTTCTCAAACATTCTACAATAACGCATCAGTGACGACTTTTTTGTTGGACAGTTTGTTTATTGTGATTGTAATATTAATTTGTTTTAATCCAGTCCTTATAACATTACAATCAAATGACTTGATGGTAGTTAATCAAATGCATGATAAAATATTATCATTTTCATTAATTGTGGACACTATGTCCCGCGAACGAACTGTCTCGATCATCTATACTTGGCAGACATGATAATATTACCACACTAAATTCGAGCTTGATGTTAGTAAATCACACTTTTGTACGACAGCTCCTAGACTATTAAGATAGTTTCCATGATTTGTACTGTTACATTCTATTCTGTATTATTTGCCAATTGCAATGAATCAATTACATTATCATTTTATCTATTTAAAAAATAAGATTTTTAATTTATTTAAGCTTCAGTTGTGTAATTGAAGCGATACATGACACTAGACTTTTTGAAATTTGCACCAAATATTAAATTTTAAATTTCTTTATTGACACCATTCACAGTATGGAACATATTTAAATCTGTATTATAATCTATAGTAGATTATAATACAGTAGAATAAAATATAAATGGAATAGTTTCCATTTATATTATATTCTACTTTATAATTTACACAACTCGATTAACAAGAGACTGTAGACATTTTGATATTCACATAATATATTTATTTTGATATTTAATATTGTGTTGACGATTTAGAGCCTAACATTTCATTTTACTGTACATCAGTTTTCTTGATTAAATATAGAAATTCTATGACCTCCGTGACGTAGCAGTAAGATTGTCGACTTCCACCGTGAAAATTGGGATTCGATTTACGTTCATACCAGTTTAAATGTTTAAAAAAAAAAGCTTTCTACACATAAATATATACATACATATAAACATTTATATCTGGGTGATTTTTTTTTTACAAATATATCACCATTGGACAAACCTTTTAAAAAAGAAAGGTGATTCAAATCTTTAATGGGTTCATTTTGAGTATAACTGTTGCAGTGCAGCTATTTTAGGGATACTGAAAAAATGACAATAGTAAAACCCCTGTCGCTATGCTATTTACCCAAAATATAATAAGCAATTCGAAATTTCGTTGTACTGTGCTTAGTAGTATTTTAGTAATGCGACTCACATATAAACATGCACACACATACAAAGACAAATATCATTTAGAAATCGTACTCGGAAGATTTCTAACGGCTGTATTTATTAATATCTTACAAACAATGTGTGTATTTTCAGGAACCATATACATCCATATAAGTAAGTAAAAATTATATTTCAAACGCAAAATTGTTAGAAAGCTAAGTTCAATTTAAAGTTAATTCTGATTAGACATAATTCCGATAGTTGAAACGAGATTTTCTTTGGACGAAACTGACATCAAAAAAAGAGAAATAATTAAAAAGATATGAACTGTAAAGGTATTCAAAGCGAACTATCTTGTAGAACCACTGATTCAAAATACGGGATGGTATGAAGAAAAGCATCTATTCTTATCCTTCTCTTTCCGTTTTATGTGGGAGTAATTTTTCTCACAGACAAGACACAAAAGAGTGATTAAAAGAAAAGACGCCGAATCATTATACACAGCCCATGTTAACTTGTCTATATATTTTAAACTGTGCATATACTGAAACCTGAATAAATACGTTGAAAGAAATTTAAAACAGGTCCTTCTAAGGGTGCCCAAGGATGCCACAATGAATAAAACATATATTTCTACAAGTAGTAAAATAAAAAAATACCACAAAAACCTTTTGCATATCTAATGGTTTGTTGTTTTTTCGGATGGAAATTTGGTTTTATAAATTGTATTCGTTGGTTACCGAATGTAAATAAACCTGTACTAGTAAACTGCTGGAACTGTAAAATATGGGTACAATAATACATATATGTATATATATATATATATATATATATATATATATATATATATATATATATATATATATATATATATATCTATATATATATATATATATATATATATATATATATATATATATATCATTAATATAATTAACCAGAAATGTATGTATGTGTAGAACGCTTATTTTGTAAAAATGCAGATTGGCATAGACGGGGATCGAACTCACGACCTCCAAGGTAAGAGGCGAGAGTCTTAGCCACCATGCCATGGCGACGGCTAATAATATAATAAAAAAAATTTAAATAGTTTATACTGAAATAAAGCAAGCACTACTCTTCTGAAGTTCAGTCTGCTTTGAAATAGACAAAAACGAATCAAACGTCAGAATGAAATGTCAAAAAAGTTGTTATATTCAGTGTGTCGTGTACTTTACACAGAGTGGCATCTGCTATATTATATTGATATTGTATGACAATGAGAAATATAAATAATTGTTAGTTAATAAAATTAAGTTTTATTTATTCTAATTTGAAGTTTGTGAGTCGCTATTAAGCATTTATGTTAAAATGACCGACCAAAGAACAAATATAAATAAAAGTGCTACAACGTGAGCGTCAAAAACAGTATTCCAATGTGAATTAGTGACGTACAAGTTACGGAAATATTGTTTGAAGTTTAATCTTAAGTTTAAGGGGAGTAACATGTTATTATTTCAATTTTTAAGTATTTAATATAAAATAAGTGCATATTATTGCCTAATATATTTTTAGCAAATACATATTTCCGTACATTTATTTTAATTCATAGTTAATATTTTCACTTCAAAATGGCCAAGTAGCAGTGATTTTTGAAAATATGAGTTGCGGTAAGATTCTATAGTTCATCAAATTATAATAACTGCAAAGAAGTAAATTTATAATTCTGATTATTAGAGATATAAAATCTTAAAGAGATAATTCAAACATATTTAGAAACATGATTGGTTGGCAGTTTTATTTTTTTATTTTTGATGGCACATTCCATTTCATTTTAGAATAGAACTAATTATCACTTTTAAAACTGCCGTTGTGACACTGAAATTTAATACTGCAAAATTCAGAATCAAGCCTAATTATTTAATTAAAAAACAATAATGAATAAAATGTCAAATCATTAAAAATGTTGTGTAGAATGGGTTTGTAATACATATTTATTGAATAATCGATTCAAATAATAAACAGCAATCGTAAGTAAATTTATAATCCTGTTTTTTATATACAATCATGGAAACTGTCTAAATGATACAACACTTATGGCCAGTTGCACCATACAAGATTAAAATCAAAGTTTTACAAATTTTAGTTTAAATAAATCTTAGTTTAAATTTGTCGGATGTTACACAGTGCATGATAAGCGATTGATTAGTTAATCTCAGCATGATCTAAGAACAAAATAGCGTTCAAAAAATGGACTCGATTTAAATATTGCCATTATTTTCCTTTATATTTTGTCTTTCCATAATTAAGTGGCTTTCTTAATTTAAACAACAGTGGTTAAGTATATATGTTTTATATAAATATATAATTTTAATCACAGTTTAGATTATTCGGGGATCTGGTGGCATAAGTGCCTGTACCTATGTTTGTTTAATTACTTCTTTTTTCCCTGAAATACATGATATTATGTGATCAAACCTGTAGCTCGTTTTGAACCAGGTCACTGGTGATTTAATATGATATTGTTCGATTGTTAATTCTAAACTCGTAAAGGTCGGGAATCGATAATACTATCACGTTTTATAAAATATATTATATCATCTTCCGTATTAATTCAGTATTTGAACTAGCTGAATTAACAAGTAGTAAGCTTTTACTATAATTTATAAGCTATATATATTTATTTCTGAAATAAGCTTGTACAAAGATTTTTGATTAATTTAATTGACCAACCCAAGTAATTATATAGTTTCTAAATTTATGTGTTTTGTAGAATAACCCAATCTTGTTAGATATTGTCAAAAGAACTTTAACGAAATTCTGCTTTATATCAGTGTTGTAGAGGTAGATTTTTTTTATCATCTTATAGTTTTTCGTCTTTATCTGTTTCCTAAATAATAAAACTTTTATCGAATACCAACTTTTTATTTCATAGCTGACCCATGCCTCAAGGGTTATCCTCCAGCAAATAATAATTTGTTTTGTAACTTGATCTGATAGTATTGTTTTCTTAAGTTATTGGGGATTTGTAGGTTGTTCTTTTATATTTAGAGGGCTCAATTTATTATTTTTTCGTTTAATATAAAATATATACAAATCTTGTTTAACTCGTTAATGTGTACAAAGTAGTTATAATGTTTGGTCAGGTATCGTTAATAATCTCTGAATCAAAAAATTATTACTATGAAATTAGTTTCACATCTTCCTGATTCCGAATATATATATATATATATATATATATATATATATATATATATATATATATATATATATATATATATATAAATATATTCTCGATATCGTGAACACCGGATAGTGGAAATTCGGGATAACGTGAACAATCATTTTCATAACCTTGACTGCTGTATAACGTGAACAAGCCGATATTCGATAACATGAACACATATTTCATGCGACTCAAAACCTATCATGATTAAACAAACCTCGATTTCACAAAAAAAAACCGACTAACCCTTATAGAAAAAAATATCAGTGAATTCGTAATTGCATAAATAAGGCCTGGTAAAAATGTTTATTTTTTGAAACGCACAGCTTCGAAGATGAAAAATAAAAATCCCAATAATAGGTCATTTTTTATAGTTTTTATTTTTTATCTTCGAAACTGTACGTTTCAGGAAATAAACATTTTTACCAGGTATTATTTATGCAATTACGAGATAACGAAAGATACTATAACAATTATGCGAAATACATTTTTGAGATCAACTTTAGGAAAAAAACCAATGAAATGTTTTTGCTTTGAAATGAATATGTATGATACTAAAGTACACCTGAACTTATAAGGAAGGTATTTAAAAATGTTCTGGTTTGATATTCTAAATTGGTTCTGAATAAATAAATGACAAATTTTGGTCGTTTATGTGTTACTCTTACTGTACGTAATGTAATTTGCATAAATGAAAATATGAAAGCTTCCAACATTGCACTTGTACGAAAAATGTTGGTTATTTTATTTTAAATAACAGCAATGCTAATTTTGACGTGAATAACTTTTTCCAAACAGAGCTCTTAAATTACGTTGTTTTACTAACAATATTAACCCGTAGGGCTGTCAATAACCACCGAAGACATAAATCCGCGAACTGAATATTGTAATAATGGTTACCGGAGAGTATTGACAGTTCTTTTAATTAACCATATTTAATAAATTATAATCGATGCAGTTGTAACAAAAGTTCGATTATTTGTATTTTAAAGTAGGTGCACCTCCTCAGATACTGGCGGAACTAGATTGATATTATGTTGACAATATTGTTGAAATGTAATGTTGATACTATATACATTATCTTTGTTCTTTATCAGTTTATTACAATCGGCGTTTATTGTTAGGATTCACCACCTCCTTCTACTTTTATTATTTTTATACATCATAATCGTAATATTTTATTTACAAATAATTTCACTGCCTATAACTTTCTTCGCTTTGTTTCATTTTGTTTGAATAACATGAATTCTTGGTTATATATCTATTCGCAAAGTATCTCTGTTGGTGCGATTTTTAAGTTGGATTTGGCAACAATAATATAATGTAAAATTTAAGATACATTGTTATTAAATATATTTATATTAAATTTGGATTTGAAATACATGTACCTACGTTTCATATTTATTATATGTAAACACCCAGAAGTATGTGTATGTTTATATGTTGGTGTGTTTTTATGTCAGTGAGTACGTGTAGAACGCTTGTTTTGTAGAAATGCAAACTGGCATGGGCGGGAATCGAACTCCCGATCTCAACGGCGAAAGACGAGAGTCTTAACCATTACACCACTAGGTTAATTATTGATTTTCTGTGTTTACTCAAGAAATCTATCCAACATTCTGGAGATATTCCAAACATTTGTATATATTTTAGTGGCGGGCTAAAATATTTTACATTTCAAAATGATTATTTTTATTGGCATGAGCAATTGTATTTTAACATAAGGCTGTAATTAGAATACTTTGAAACGAATCTAACTTCAAAATGGAATGTCAAATATTTGATATATTATCACTGATATTAATTATATATGCCAATGACAAATATATTAGCAAATTTTTCATGTGCTTATTTTATACAACTAGGTACGTTCGAATAAGATTAGTGCAGTTTTATAGTGCAGTGTTATGGTAGAGTAGAATTGTAAATATAGGCATCGTTCACTTAATATTAGTGCGAATTAGTTACGAACTCTCACTTATGTTTCGTAGCAACTGCACTAAGTTTTGATGGAAATGACGGAACTTGAGCGTATAGACAAACTTTTACCGCCACACTAATTTCTGCACTGCAACCACACTAATCTTATGTGGTCGATACTGTACGGAGAAAATAACGAAAATACCAAACCGTGCTCACTAGAAAAAACCGTTTAAGGGAAATGTCTTATTTATATATTGTATCTATGATTTACAAAAAAATTACAAGAAAATTCAGCACTCGTCAATGAGACAGATGGATTGGTGAAAAGTGAACTGTATTTTCTATACAATATGGGCATTAAAGCCCACGAGTTCACGTAGTTGAAATATATTAAGTTATTAATGAAACTCACATATAAATATATTGAAAAGTTCGGAGTTCGCAAACATTTCACTTAATATTCCAAATTAATGCGTTAATATGGTTGCTGGGAACGCTAGCATTGTTTGTCATAAAGCAAACTGGATTATTAAGTGCAATTTCTAATCGTAATTACTAATAGGTTAGCTATGAATTTAGCTTTATATTCAATAACATCAAAATCTGTCAAATTAGATGGAAATTATTAATATATGTAACATATGACAGAAAGTCAAGTGTTTAACAAATTGGTAACATTGTTTTTTTCTAACATGACATTTTTCTAATTCTTACAATTTTGGGGATTTAAGAGTTGGGTTAGAGACGTTATTGTGTAAATTCTGAATTATTGTGGAAATTTCAACAACTAAGAATACAATTAATCTTAATCGATGTAAATTAATGATTCTACTGTCGGAAATTTTCCATCCGGTAGTTCACCGGACTAACTTCCGGAAATTATTCACTAACCGGATTTCCGAATCCGACTAATTATGAAACATTCTAACGGACAACTATGTTAAAACATTGTCGTTGCAAACCGATAAAATTAATATATTGCTGTATTATATATGGCTCATTTAAATAATTTTGTACTTTATAACCAATAATTTATTCAATTTATTTGAATTTACATTGACATTTTTATAACTACTGATTTTTATCGAGATAATATCTAATTATTGTTCACTGTCCAAATTATATATTCGCAAACGTGAATGGCGTGCTTAACCCTTTACTAGATATTCGTATCGGCGAATGAAAAGCCAATTTCGCACCCAGCACGTTATTTGAAGGTACAAACGAAATTATCTAATGAAAAAGTTTAAACTACTATAGAAATCGTTTGTGACCATAGTAAAATGTCAGCACTCTTAACCCTTCACTAGATATTTGTTTCGGCGAATGATGTGCCAACTTCACACTTAGCACGTTATTTGAAATACAAACGAAATTATCTAATGGAAAAGATTAAACTACTATAGTAATCGTTTGTGACCATAGTAAAATGTCAGCACACTTAACCCTCTACTAGATATTAATTTCGGCGAATGACGTGCCAACTTCACACCTAGCACGTCATTTGAAGGTACAAACGAAGTTAACTAATGGAAACGTTTGAAAGGACTTTTTGCAAGTTGAACATATTTTCAAATTTTGATCCCATAGGGTAAAATAATCAAAATAATTGTTTTTAAATTATAATGCCAAGCGTGGTGTAGGAGGGGGAATTACACTACACGCATCGTATATATTACTTATAAAGTGAGCTAAAGCTTGTACCTAATCTTGTTTTGTCGAATTTTCGAGCGAGCAACATACACTCAAGTTATACATATTTCCGTAATCAGGGAGATGTAATATGCATTTCTGTGCAAAATCTTTTTGGTTCTAGCCACCAGATGAGTTCATAATTTGAAGAACATATTCCTTTTTCACTTTGTACTTGGATGCTGTTATAAATATATTAGCACTCTAATTTGAATTAGGAATGAGTTATTAAATTAACTACATATTTAATTTCGAGAGACTTTTTGATTGACCGTAACTTTTTTGTTTCTTATTTATTGTAATACTTAAGGGCTCCAAAGTGCTGTCGTTCTTCACTGTTGAGAATTACTGTAATTTGAGACCGCTGCTGCTTACACTTTTGTGTGAGTGGGACAGCGTAAGCAGAGAGGCGGAGATGAAAACCCTGATGGTGACAACACCGTTTGAAATTATATGCTCACCGCCCCCCAACCTCATTCTTGCCCGACCCTACTTGTCAGTAAAGGCGTTGAAACGATTTTTCTTCTCAGAACATTTATCATTAAATGTCCATTGACAAAAACAAAAGTAGGATTTTCGTTTTGCTACTTATATAGGGACAGTTTGTAATTCAATGTTAAAATTAGATATATTAGTGATGTTAAATGACCGATCACATATATTTAGAGAACTGACTTGATCGAGAAGTGATCGGATTATGATCATCTATAAATATGCATAAAAATAGAAAAATTAGTATATTTATATGAGGTATAATTCATTATGTATATCCGTATAACAAAATAACAATGAATTTTATATTTACAATAGTAAATATCTGGAGTAGTAATCACTCAACTCTCTTTATATTTCAGCTATGTATTTAATAGATTATAGTTTTATTTTGTTTTTAATTCATAACTGTTCGCCGTGAAACAATATCCTTATTTATTGTGACTAGCAGTATAAAAATCGTAAATGTAACATGCCTATTTTAAAAGCGATTTTTCAGTAAGTGGATTTTTTTTTAATAATTGTTTGTCATTCTAATATTTTCTATATTTATAAGATACCTTTTTTCTTTAACACGTGCTGTATCCGAGATATTGAAAAGGTAGCAAGAGTAAATTGTTACTTCCGGGTAAGATATTGTTTTAAAAATTAAATGGTACACACAGGAGCCATATACAAGTATTAAGTTCAAAGTTCCATACATTTTCCTTCAACAAGGTCTAGAGCACACACACAGTCAACTTATCGAAAATAGTTTGATTCGATTCAGGGCTAATCAAGCGATAAAATCTCGACTTCAAATATTTCATGATAACAATACTTCTCTTAGATTTAGTTCAGGAAAGTAATTTTTTTTAAAATGAAATGGCATAAGTAAAATTCACATCGTACTTAGATTGCCATAAAATTGAATTCTGTTTTAAATCAACTAAAAGTAATTAAAAGCTTCAAGAAGTGACGAAAGTAAATTATTTTCTTTACGTAATTATTAATTTAAAATACATAACACTTTTCAACTACCTGTTTTACCCATGTCAAAGTTAAGTTGGTAATTGTAGTAATTTTAAATCAAAATTCTGTAAGTTTATACCGTCACTTTTACGACTTTGCCAATTTAAATTCCATCCAGGTCCGGACCGCTATTATTATCACAGGCCGTCATCTGCTTGAGGCGGTTGCGTAGTGATCGTAAAAGGTCTAATTAGACGAAAAGAGAAACAAAACACATCCGACATAAATGCATGTGCAAGAGTGAGGGGTGGTTTACTTATATGGTCTTTGATTTAAGATGTGCTTAAGTTCGTAGTCATTTTATTTTATACATAGACTTAAAGCAAGATTAATAGATATTCTTCTATAGATTCTGGGATATTTTCCCCGTTGCTAGGCAGATATAAACAGGTGTAGCCTCTTAATGGTTTTATTCTAAAAAAAAACGAGAATGAACATCACCAAATGTCGTTACTGGCCTACTGTATTAAGCTAGTATATAACTCATATTTTTTCTATTTCTCTGTGCTGACAATTAAATTCGTTTTCGAGAGATTATGTTCATTTATCTTTCTCCGCGTGTGTTGCGATAGATTCGATGATTGATGGGCCATTACTAGAACACATTGGCATCAGTAGCAAAATGCGTGTTTTCTTTAGACATTCACAGCTTATTTTCCTAACCTCTACGTTAAAATTACCTTAAAAATTTAGCAAAATACAAAACAAATAAAATACAGGTTCAACTAATCAAACGTCAATTGAATTAATGTATAATGAATATTCAATCTTGAATGCTAATAATGAATAACAATTCAATTTTCCCACTAGCGGTAATTTTTACAAACCTTTGGAAATTTATTCAAAAGAAACAACGACCACCGAGCGTAGCAACGTGGAAATTCATTTATATTGTAGGGTTGAACTAAAGCCAATATTATTCAAGTTCAAATCACTGCACTCTATGCTTCATTAAAGAATACACTGTAAATAAAACAAAAAGATGGTGATCCATTTCTTCTTTTCCTTGACAAATGCCCGTTGCTTAAGAAACGTTAACGTCTAAGTACAACAGTTATTAATGTAAAAGTTATGGTAATATAGCGATCGTTCCTTTGAATATAAATCTCTTAATCATTTGTCTTCCTATGTAGCTTTTATCTGGATTTGCTTTATCCATTTTTCTTTCTTATACAAATGTATATAAAGAAGTTTTATAATCATGAAAAATTCCATTTTTGTGCGAAAATACTATATATGACCATCCATAAATTGAATCTATCTATTTTCGATATGACGTTTGGATGTGTGTGGCTGTGTGAAACTGTGTTACTGTGTGAACACTCAAGATCCAAAACGGTTAAAATTAGGAAACATTGACTTGTACTCGTATATGGCCCGAGTGTATATATATATATATATATATATATATATATATATATATATATATATATATATATACATATATATATATATATATATATATATATATATATATATATATATATATATATGTATATATATGAGCAGTTCCATTACTTTTTGTAAATACTGGACGCACGTATGTCACGGATTTTACTCAAAATTTAGTATATTGTTAAGCTGAATAAAATACAAATCCAAAATTTCAGACTCCTAGGTCATCAGGGTCCCTATTGCGGGTCACTTAAATTCCCGAAAATAGGCCAATTTGGGCCAATGTTTAAAAATTCAAATATCAGCGCCCTCTTAACCAAATGAGACGCCCATGGGCTCTTTTTTTTTGTCATATCCTGGGTTAGAAGGGCTCGCTTTGGCATCAATTTAACTAAACCTTTTTCCTTATTTAATGACTATATTTAAATGACTCTTCGGATCCTGACAACTGATTTCTAACGATAGGTACTCGTTTTAAAGGGCAACAACTGGCAAAGAGAATGAGCACATACCAATCAAAATCGGCTTTAAGAAACCAGAGATATATTAGGTTATAAAGATAGCGTTTTTTTTTGCAAAAAACGCGTTTTTAGCCAACTTTGAACTTCTTGTAATCCCTTCTATCTCAATGTCATGAAAAAAATTTCAACATGCAATATATATTTACCAAATAATTTCTGGATTTTCTTTCTTTCCTTTAATGAAATTAAACGTATCATCTACTCTCACGTTTGAGAATATGTAGTTAATCACATTAAAATTACAATTTTTATAATGGTTAGAAGGGAGATAGAAGGCTAAGCCCAGTTCCCTGAACGGTAGTACGGTGAGCTGGTCGCATAGAGGCTGCAACGGTGCTACAGGCAAACACATCAACTATAAATTTCAGCAAAACTGAAGTATTTGTAAATTATTAACATCGAACGTATATAAACAGTCGGAAAATAAATGACTGGGGAAGAGGTCGAAGAAGCTGACACAGTAGATTTGGTAGCACATGATCTTGCACACTATTCACTGGGCAAAGGGGACAGTCATTCTCTTCATCTGATCCCAGTTTAGGTGGTCCAGGTCCAAAGGGAGTACTTGGCCACACACGTTCACTCTCATTGCATCACGTAGGTGTACGCTATCTCAAGATCCTCATCTTTTGTCCTTTCACGAAACCGCCGAATGTGCGGTAAACTAAGTGGACGTTATCACGCATCAAATTAACGGCTTACAAGAAAATTTCAATCAATATTTATGAACACAAGAAATATCTATCTAGATAACATAATTATGTATATATACAGTGTATAGAGATTCAACAAAATAGGATTGAGGCAGAGAAATTTGTTGTCGCAAAACCAGCAAAACATAATAACTTATTGTGTCAAACAATATTGAGAAGTTTCTTATGTATTTCATGCAATAAAATGTCTATTGAATTAGTATCTGTGTGCGATACTTGTTCAGTAAAAAATAATAATATGGAAGAGATACAGCACACACATATATACATTATTTTAATTTTAAAAGTCATAATTTACAGTAGTACTTTTACTTCTACATCGCGACAAAAAATATGGTTACGTTTTAAGTAAAATTTTTGTTGATAAATGACACGATCTGCACAGACCGTTCGTTTATTACAAAACGGTACAGTTTGCATATAGTGACCACGTGACATTACACATGTACAGCACAGTACTTGCACTGCAGAGAATAACCAAATGGACCTAATGTACAAGACAACTATAGTGTTTAGTCGTGTGTCTGTAACATGCTCAGATCAACAAATTTTCTTATTAAAAAGTTCTTTTGTCACCTTGAACCCATAAATATATATTACTCATATACTTGGAGTTAGGCATCTCGCTCGCTCGGTCGGTCGTAAGTGTCGATAGTGACCGCAATTCCTGTGAAGGTACAAGGCCGGTTTTACTGAAATTTTGTATACATAAAATATGGATATTCAAGAAGTCTCCGTCCGATTTTAAATCCAATCGTCTGTACAGCTCCGGAGTAAAAGCCCTCTTTAATACTGCCCTTAAGATTTCATTTTAAATATTGATAAATTTTAAAAGATACTTCATATTCAGCCAATTATTTCAGATTTTGAGCCCAATAGCTATAAGATACATATAAGAAAATATATTTATGAAAATAAAAATATAAATTAAAAACGAATTATATTTTTCAAACATTTATAAGACTATTTTTTGTATTATGAACCCAAAAACCAGAAAATAGTAATTTAGAAGATATTTTTGAAATCTCAAACAATTTAACGTTTGCATTAAGAGACTGCCTATTGTTGCAATCAATCAGTAAATATGTCATTGTGTTTTACATACAATTCAGTGGTTATACATATATTTTCTACTTTTAAAATCTTAGTGGTGAATAGAAAATACGGCGCGCTAAAGGTATTGGTGCCTGCTATCTATACTTGTTTGTAAATATTATTAATATATTCAAATTAAATTTATTGCATATTTTATAATTCATAATAAAAATTTCTAATAATTTCTATGGCCTTTGGATTCACAATATGAACTAAACTTGTAGACATATAATATCTTTTGAAATTTTAAGATATTATTTATTAGGATAGTAGTTAGGGACGCTTAATTTTGGGACCCTATAACTCTGGAAGTATAAGGACGATTGGATTAAATCTGCAAAAATATTAAATTGGAATACCAAAGAATATGTTGCAAATGCGAAAACTAACATGCAAATATGATTTATATATATTTTTGGATTCAAGGCGACGAGACAAGAACTTTTTGTACAGGAAAATTTTTGAACCATGAATGTTCCTCTGTAGCATCAGAACAAAAATAAAATGCCACAGATTAAGTGAATTTTAATTTATGTTTAATAAAATGTATCAGTGCGCAATAAATATTATGATTGTTTAACGGCTAAATGCAGTACGGATGTTAGAGATAACCAGCTTATGGACTTGACGCTACGAAAGTACCACAATATGTGTTCAAGCACGTCATTTCCACTTACTTTAACAGATACTCGTATAGAGATAAGAACTAAAAGTTTTACACATTAACTAGCAGAGATACAATAAAACCAACCTACGAGCACTAAGATAAATAATTCCAAAGCATAATAAGAAAATTCACTGCATTTAAAATAATATTTGTTTTGCATTCCACTTCGTTCTGTACACGATTACTATTGAAAATTTTACAAAATAAAGTGAATCTGTATCTTTTAGGCATCTCATTACTTTCATTTACAAAGTATTAAGTAAGTTTTGAAAACATGAAAAATTTCAAACTCGAGTTTTTAACGGATATACACATTTTGACCATCCCTGAATCGAATATGTCTATTATTGGAATCTGTGTGTCAATCTGTGAACGCTTTAGGCCTGGAGCTTAAACTGTCGAACGTAAAATTGTAAAATTTCAAACTGTATATGTGCACTTGTTATTTTTGAAAATAATGTTCAAACCAGAAGTGCATGTTTACTCTATGCATTTTTTGTCCTATCTCCAATATCACTAGAACGGCTGCACTTATCTAATTCAGCTGATCGAAATGATAAATAACATGTTACTTTGTTAATATTTTTGTTATTCGCAACCAGTAAACGTTTTCTTGATTACAATTTTCAATACATTGCAGTAATTGAATGACCATAGACTTCATATTTGTTTGGGCTATTAAATTCGTTATAAAGTGTCGAAAAATAACTTCAAACAAGATTCGGTACTTGTAACGCACCGATGCGTCCAGCTCGCCATATAAGTAATATATGCGATGCGAGCACAGGTTCTTAATTATTATGGCCTTTTCGCTATCAATTTGAAAAATTGTTATAGATATAAAAAGTCTTATAATTTTTTGTAGAAGAATTTGAAATAAAAATGTTACTGTATATTTTAAAATTCAAAATTAAAATATTTAATAATTTTTTATGGCTCTTGGGGTGACAACATGAAAAAATCTTGTCGATATAAAATATCTTAAAATTATTAGTAGAATTCTTGGGTGTATAATTATTAGTATAAGGGCAGTATTAAGGGGGGCTCCAAATTATGGGGCCCTATAACTCGGAAAGTATACGGGCGATTGGATTTAAACTACAAATGGGATAACAAATAATATGAGTATGAAATTTGGTGTGAATCGCTCCGGTACCCTCAGAGGAGTAGAGGGCAAGCCAGGGAGCGATGACTAGCATCCAAGTATATGAGTTATATATATTTTTGGAACCAAGGCGACGAGACAAGCACTTTTTGTTAAGGAATTTTTTTGATCCGAGAATGCTACAGATACACGACCGAATGCTTTAGCTTCTTCGGTACTTCGTATGGCGAGCTAAAACCCATTTTAAATAACCAGTTTAGTTTAGTTTCTTTTTTATGAAGATTTGTTTCAACATGGATTTTTTTATTTTACAAACTTATTTATAATCACTGATTGATTAACGAGCTAAGAACAAATTAAACACAACAATTAATGCAATTGTGTTATTGAATATTTTAATTTTCAAAATGCTGGATTTATAGTTTTTTGGTCTGAAGGCTCGTAATTTAAGGAGAATTTAGTAAACACATGCCTAAAGCTCTATGTACTACCGTACGACGTTCTAATATGTACAGATTACTCTGTAATCTGGAAAGTGTAGAAAATTGAACAGAAATAATACGGACAGAATGAATTTAATCTAAGTCACAGTTTAAGGTCAAACATCAACCTCGAAAAAAAAAAAATACCGACTAACCCTTATAAAAAAAAATATCAGTGAATTCGTAATTTCATAAATAATGCCTGGTAAAAATGTTAATTTTTTTGATCGTACAGTTTCGAAGATAAAAAATAAAAACTATAAAAAATGACCTATTTTTGGGATTTTTATTTTTTATCTTCGAAACTGTGCGATCAAAAAAATAAACATTTTTACCAGGCCTTATTTATGCAATTACAAATTCACTGATATTTTTTTTTATAAGGGTGAGTCGGTTTTTTTTTTGCGTAATCGAGGTTTGTTTAATCATGATAAATTTTGAGTAGTTTTATGTAATTAAGAAATATAACTTTGACCAAAAGTGTAACAATGTGTCCGTAATTCCTTCATATACAATAAACAGTCATTATTCAGCAGAATTTCTTTGTTTTCGAGCAAAAACAGGTAATTTCTGATCTGGAGAATTTATCAGCGTTTTAAAATGCATCGAATTTACATAGTTGTATAGTATCGCCCCCTGGCCAGTAGCATAACAAGGAACTAACGAATTTGGTTCGAGTATATTATGTCAACTTCTGAATTTCACAGATAGATGACCGTTTTACGAGTATCGCTTTGTTTACTAACAGTATTTGTAAGAAACCAAAGTCCTTGGTTTATTTTATATTTTAATAATGTATGCACAGTTTGAACGCGTCATTACAAGATGTTAAGGGGTGAAATCAGTATATTTTCTGGCTGAGTTTAGCTATAAAAAACGCAGAAAAGTCGGTCGGTGGTTCGTGCGTGTGTGTGGGTGAATTAAATGCGGTTTGTGTACTTATGTGAATTTATGATTTAAACGTTTTGGAACATTTTGTGTGTTGTTGGGACTACGAGTAATTTTTGGTTGAAACGTTTACGGAATTTTTTTGTTTGAATAGTTGATTAGTTTTGTTTTATTTAAATCTTTTGAACTTTGAATATTTTTGCTTTCGTTTTGTGAAAATGGTTTTATTTGATTTAAATCATTTTTATATGGAATATTTTTTTCGTTTAGCGTTGTGAGACGTTGTGAGAATAGTTTTTAAGAAAATGTTTTGTACTTGTAATAATTCTGTTTGTTAAAATCATTGTGGCTTCAAAGTATTTTTATAATTTGTTCAATCTACCTAAGCATATTATTTGTATGATGTATATATGAATTATTAATAGTGTATTACTTTCTTTTACGGGGTAATAAGTAAGTATAGGGATCACCATAAAAATCAACCTCGAGATTTTAATGGAAATATCCATTTTGAGGATACCTGAATTTGACTGTTTTCTCAATGATGTCGGTGTGTCTGTTTGTGTGTGTGTGTGTGTGAACGAGCTACACGTTACAGCCTATACTGTTCAACGTAAAAATATGATGTATTGAATTTAAGATTTTTGTACCTCAGAATAGAAAACGTCCTATTTTGAAAAGAATATTTCAACCGGAAGTGCTCGTTTACTCGTGTCATTTTCTAACTATTCTAGATATTCTAATTTTAAACAAGTTTTATTTCAAAAAATTTCTTCTAAACTGTATCATTCTCTAAATAATAGTTGCAATTGATTTTTTTAATATATATCATAGTTAGCTATTACTGGTATGTATTTGCTTTTTTTTTCAAATAAAAAAAAAATAAAAATTAGAATTGAACCTGCAACGGAACCGTAATCGAAATTCATTTGAAAAGCCATATGTTTTTCCAAATTTGTAAGCGTCTCGCTGTCTGTATGCAACAATGTATTATATTCACTCTTACATTTATTACGTGTAGTTACATTGATACATATTATTCAGTGTGCTATATTGTATGTATGTATGTATGTCTCGTTCGGCGCATACACCATGATAAAATAAATAAATAAACCAGTATTACAGTTCAATCAATCAAATTTTCTGTTGGATAAATTAAATAAATTTTGTCCTTTGTTCAATATCTTATAAACAGCTGCAAAAATAGTTTGGTATGTTCACATTTTTAAGATCCGCCTCTGCCAGTAACGGAAATGTTTTTTTTTTTATATATTTTTGCTAATTTTGTTTTTATATACAGTGCGTAATTTATATTATATATATTTTCATTAGGAATGCAATGTTTTATTTTTCATAAAGCGATATTTCGTTCAAGATTGAAAAAATAATGAGAAATAGAATTTTTCACTTTACGAATAAAATTTCGTTATGCCATATTGTAGTCATTGAATGGTTCTAGACGGCGCATTTTACGAAATAATTTATATAAAGTTTTAATATATAATAAATTAATAAATAAGACCAAAATTAGACTGCCTAAAAGGTTCCCGTCAACATAAAAAAATTATTAAGATAAATTATGAAATTTAAAATATACCATAACTTTTTTTTTTTTTTTATCAAAAACATTATTTCAGATTGTAAGCTACGTATAAGAAGTAAGAATCTATCGAACCTAATAATTATAAAAATGTTTATATGTAAAGCCTGAAAATATTGTATATTGTGGAATTTTATTTATACTTTATATACAAACAGAAACAAAGCAAAAAAATTAAACGGGGCGGCGGCGACGGACGAGGCTGTCATGGAGGGGCAAAGGGAGTCGTGGTGCGGGACGAGGCCGTGAAGCTTATAGCCTCGACAAAATAATAAATATCATCCCATTGCTACAATAATTATGTAATTTATTTATTGTATTCATTTTTATTTGTTTTTATATTAAAAGAAAATTATATTTACTTTTATTATACTTTATTTATATTATTTGTTTTTTAATTTTTTTTATTTCCATATTACCAATAAATTCAAACTGCCTTCAAATAATTATGGATGTACTTTTCTTTTTCGTAGTATATGGTCCATTTAGTAAACGCTAAAAGTTTTAATTTAATCAAAGTCGATTTTGATCATTTTTTTAAAGTTATCAGAAAAAGTTTATAGAAAAGTTCCCCCCCCCCCCCCATAGATGATTTTATTTTTTCAATTGTTATTAACAAATAAGTGTTTCTATAAAACACTCTTAATTTAGAAAATGTATAATTCCTTTATTTATACAATTGCCTGAAATTTGGCAACAAGGTTTTTGTGGTTGCAGATTATGATATTGGATTTAAAATAGATCTAAAAACAAAATGGCGTCGAAAATATTTAAATCGTTTAAGTTAAAACATACAAAAGTTATTATATTAATAGAATTAAATAATTAATTTTATTATTAAACTATAATAATGCATTATTTTTAACAAATTATTATTTTAAATTATTTTAATAATAAATTCTTAATCAGCGATCTCAAAAAACTCTATTTCCGAAATTTCATGAAAATATGACTATTTTTATACTTTTTCCCGTCATTTTGGATCCGCCATATCTAATATATACTAATTTTCATATAAATCAGACAACGCCTTCATATTATGGCCTGGTGTTCGGGATTTCGAACCACTGTGCGACGCCGAGTTTTGAACGGCGGTGCGTCGAATTTAGTTTATCAATTCTATAACTAAGTCTTGTAACGCTCATACTTACACTGAAATGTAGATTCTGGTACAAGGTCCGACACACGGTACATTTTCTGGAGAAAAAGTAACGAATTTTGTATGTTGAAACTTGTACTAGTCGAACGCAGTCAATCGGTAATCATTTACTTTGTAATAAACTTGTTTTACGCATTAGGAAACACAGTTGGTTTGGGATATATAATTCTAGTGAAAACTACGTATGTATATGAAAGTCGAGTGCAGGCCACTATACATTTTATTTCTTTGTAAACTGATGACGTTCTAAATGCAATAAAAATTAATTTACTTGTGATCAAAATGCCCTTTACGAAAACATTTATTAAAAATACATAGTTACAGTAAAGTAAAATGTGCCGCCGTAATAAGTGAGGGCGAGTGCCGCCAGCCACCGTAAATTATTTTACATCTCGCTGCAGCTGTATAATATTTGTTGGCGCACAAACCTACACCAGAACAAAACAAGAACTGGCGCTAGCGCCAGTGCTATCAGCTCGCCGTTCCGGCGAGCGCGGTCACATCAATAAATACAAAACTAAAAGAGATAGCAATTATTATAGTACAAAATTTATTGTTGTTATGATATTTCATCGGCATTTAATATGAAATTTATAAATTTCTAAGTTTACGTATATAATTCTTAATCATCGACATTATACTCACATAGTCCATTGAACCAATCTAACCAATTATGATCCCGACATTTATTTATTCCTATACCATAACAGTTTTAATTTCCAAAAACCCCACATTTAAAATTGCACACATCCACATGGGTTACGTTAATATCGTTCGTTTCGTGATTTGCCAAGGATATTGATAATTATTTGATGAACATTTCCTAATTTTATTCATTAAAACACAGAAGCAAATGGTTTATACATTGGAAAATATAACCAAACAAATTACTGTCACATAAATATAACTTCTTCATTTTACTAACAGATGGCGATCGATGTCTGATATACTTCAAAATATATTTATATTATTTTTTTTAAGCCTATGGGCTCACAATTTGAAAAAACTTTAATCACATAAAATATCTTAGAATGTTGAGTAGAAAATTCTAAAATTTTTATAAGTTGACTAAGGGCAGTATTTAGGGGGGTTCCAAATTTTGGGGGCCTATAACGCCGGTCCTGTACAGACGATTGGATTTAAAATGCGACGGGAACATCACGGGCATGGAAATTATATGTATACCAAATTTCATCAAAATCGGCCCGGTACCTTCAGACGAGTTACGGTCACAAACTCAGGTCTTACGACGGACCGACCGAGCGAGCGAGATACATACATCCAAGTATATGAGTTATATATATTTTTGGATTCAGGGCGAAAATACAAGAACTTTGTTAAGATTTTTTTTCGATCCGAGCATGTTACAGACACACGACCAATCACTATAGCTCTTTTGTACTTACTGTACGACGAGCTAAAAAAAATCACGCAATTTTGTTTTTAGACCAATTTTGAGGCCAAATTCGAAATCTGCGACCCCATAAGCCTGGTTTTATAAAATTTCAGGCAATTATATACATAAATTAAACAAGAACTGGCGCTAGCGCCAGTGCTATCAGCTCGCCGTTCCGGCGAGCGCGGTCACATCAATAAATACAAAACTAAAAGCTATAGCAATTATTAAAGTACAAAATTTATCGTTATGATATTTCATCGGCATTTAATATGAAATTAATAAATTTCTAAGTTTACGTATATAATTCTTATTCATCGACATAATACTTACATAGCCCATTAAACCAATCTAACCAATTATGATCCCGACATTTATTTATTCCTGTACCATAACAGTTTTAATTTCCAAAAACCCCACATTTAAAATTGCACACATCCACATGGGTAACGTTAATATCGTTCGTTTCGTGATTTGCCAAAGATATTGATAATTATTTGATGAACATTTCCTAATTTTATTAATTAAAACACAGAAGCAAATGGTTTATACATTGGAAAATATAACCAAACAAATTACTGTCAAATAGACAACTTTTTCATTTCACTAACAGATGGCGATCAATGTCTGATATACTTCAAAATATATTTATATTATTTTTTTTAAGCCTATGGGCTCACAATTTGAAAAAACTTTAATCACATAAAATATCTTAGAATGTTGAGTAGAAAATTCTAAAATTTTTAAAAGTTGACTAAGGGCAGTATTTAGGAGGGTTCCAAATTTTGGGGGCCTATAACGCCGGTCCTGTACAGACGATTGGATTTAAAATGCGACGGGAACATCACGGGCATGGAAATTATATGTATACCAAATTTCATCAAAATCGGCCCGGTACCTTCAGACGAGTTACGGTCACAAACTCAGGTCTTACGACGGACCGACCGAGCGAGCGAGCGAGCGAGATACATACATCCAAGTATATGAGTTATATATATTTTTGGATTCAGGGCGAAAATACAAGAACTTTTTGTTAAGATTTTTTTTCGATCCGAGCATGTTACAGACACACGACCAATCACTATAGCTCTTTTGTACTTACTGTACGACGAGCTAAAAACACTTATTTTTTAATAACAATTGAAATAATATAAAGCACACCTTCTCACCTACGGGGAACTTTTCTATAAACATTTTCCGGTATTTAAAAAAGAAAATGATCAAAATCGGCTTTGAGTCATCTGAGTATATATTTTTATTTTAATATTTAAAATATACATATACATACTTTTCACTAACTCGGACATCTAAATTTGTTGTAAAATTGTTAATATATTATTTTAATTTTTAAAATTCGCGCTCTAATATCTAATCTAAATTTGAAATAGAAACCTATATAATATTATCGGCAATGGCAGAGTATAAGATTTTAGTTGATACATTGGCTACCAGAGGCACAGTTCTGTGACCACAGCCAAACTTTCAGTTTGCAATGCCCCCATAGTGGATTTTCCGCGAACTAGATAGACCTGATGGTTTTTCTTAAACATTTGTTTAGACTCTATAGATTAGGCTGACTGCTTTTGCAAACTTTTGCAAAACGAAAAACGGGAGGTTTGAATTCTCGAGAATCTACCATGTCTGAAAGCGAAAATGAAACAAAACTCAAATCACCTAGGCAACGAGTGTCAACATGGTCTTAAGACTCGGGGTAGGAGTAGAGCGACAACTCGTTGATCTTGTTGACCGGATGTCCGGACACGCGCGCGACACTTTCAAAGTAGGCCACGTGGCACACACAGAACATACAAGCAAACGCGCTCAACAGTTGCTGACTCTCTGGCCTGGCGATGGCGCCGACAGACAACTTGACGCCTGCAATTAACGTTACAGGTAAAATACTTCATGAGAAAATTCTCTACGAAAATTTAACAGATTTTATCCGTAGATAATTTAATCGGAGGATATAAATTTACAGGATATAATTCCTCGTGTTCTAGAAGCAATATTTAAAGAAATCGGTTGTGGCCAACACAGAACTATCTTTATCGTTTTAGTAGTAGGCTTATTTTGTTTAGATGTGAATTAAATTTTTAAATTTGACGAAATTTTTCGAACATTGATATAAGGAATATGAATTGTTCCATTGTTCAAATTTAGCATCACGATATTTCAATTTTATCAAAGCTTGTCATTTGTAAGCAAGTATATACATCCAAGTATATGAGTTATATATATTTTTGGATGTATGGCGAAAATACAAGAACTTTGTGTTAAGAAATTATTTTGATCCGAGCATGTTACAGACACATGACCAGATACTATAGCTGTCTTGCACTATCGTATGACGAGCTAATGGTAACAAGTTTAGGTCCAACGCACCTATGCGTACAGCTCACCGTTTGGATAGAATCAGCAAAAAACAAGTAGCGGGAAAAACAAAAACGATAATTGTATAATGCCATATATTGCTGGCTAGATTGGTTAATCTAATCACCAATAAATGGCACTATATTAATTATTCTAAATTATTTTTCATAACCTTTCGGTTCACATTATGCAGAAATATTGTAGACATAAAATATCTTAGAAAATTTTGTAAAACTTTAAGATATTTAATTTCTATTTAAGGGCAGTTTTAAGGAAGCTCTACATTTTGGAGCCATATAACCCCGAAAGTGTAAATGCGATATAATTTAAACTTCGATGATATGCCAAAAAGTGTTTGCAGCAAATTTCAATCATAAAATCGCTCCGATCAGGAATAGAAATCACAAATATGCTCTTACGAGCGAGCGACGACTAACATCCAACTATTGAGTAATATATATTATTGAATCCAGGGCGATCGGACACACGACCGAATGCTTTAGCTCTTCTGAATTTCATGAAATGAAACTAGAAATCAAGCATAGGTAAAGCTCACCGTATAATCCATTTATTGGATTCTACAAAATTATATATTACATTTTCGTAACCATTGAAGAAGAAAACCTATTTATAACCACTGAACTTTGAAGAAATAAAATGTGTAAGCCATTATTTACATTAACAACCTTTAATGTGATCACAAATATTTCAATTCAAATTTCTTACATTTAATATGTTTAACTCGCCATATGAAATAAACAAGAGCTTAAGCATTCGGTCCTACTTCTGTAACATTCTCGAATCAAATAATGTCTTTAATAATAAGTTGCCCTGAATCCAAAAATTAATATTAATATATATTGGCCGTTCTAGTGTTATATATGTATATATATATATATATATATATATATATATATATATATATATATATATATATATATATATATATATATATATATATATATATGTTGCTAGGGTAAGTGATATCTTTAGTTTGCCTTTCTTCGTTGTCATCAATTTAACACTCGTTAAATTCTAGGAGTACCGTCACGACGCACTGAAGAAAACATCCGTTTCAAAGTTAGGAATTACGTTTGTAAGATGAAACAAAATTTTACAAAGGTTATATTTGAAAGTTATATTTATACATTTTGATGACAGCACAAAGAGAATTGCTGTGTGGAATATCTTGTTAATTAATTCAAATTTACCAAAAGATGAATGCAAAATCGTTCTTAATTTAATTAAATAGCAAGTATTAAAAAAGTTTCGAGTTATATAAAAGAAAATGTTGTGTATGAAAGGAAATGTTTTATCGATATTTTGCTAAATGTGAGTTTATATACACATTTGTGTACCTTTTAACATATTTGTTTTGATTCATACAACAAATTTATATATAACAAAAAACGTTTGCCTAATTTAAATAGAAGTTCTTTCACATTTTCAAGGTTTTGGTTCTTGTTCAGTAAAAGTGAAAATTATTTGTTAAGGTAATATAATTTTTAGCGGTAGTGCCCTCTACTCCATTGTTTGTCAAGTGTTGACGGATCGTTAAATGTCTGACAGCATGTTACCCTATAGCACATAACATAGGTAACGGCTTGTTAGAAATTTAACAATCTGTCAACACTTAACGAACCTTTCTGCAACTGGGTATAAGACTTGTATATGGTCTAGATGTGCATCACCTATTTTTGAAAAGAATATTCATACCGTATGTGCATGTTTACTCTTTGCATTTTTTGTTCTATCTCCAATAACACTAGAACGGCTGCATTTATAGCAAAAATAGTTATGTTCATAATGAAAGATATTAATATTTCCCATAACTTTTGTTTCTTCAAAGTTACAAGAAAGCTGCTACAGATAATCTTAAATATCTTATTTATGTTGCCATATTTATGTATTTGTGAGATATTATCTTAAATAAATTTTACTAACTATGCCTGAAAATATTTTGACAGATACAAAATTCAAATAATATATTTGTTATTTTCCACCAGCTATTACAAATAGATCGACGGTAATTGCAGATAAATATTGAAATATATTTTGAAATGCAGTAAGTATTAAAAATTACATTTAAATATATTTATTAGGTGAATATTAAAGAATCAACATCGATGTTTCCTATTGAAGATACAGTACTTGATTAAATTTTAAAATGATAAGCGTTTTTTGATAGTTTGTATGGAATATATATTTCTAATGCGTATGACCTGCAGTGGTCTAAGTTGATTTTAATTCGAAGTAAGCTTTTATATTATTTCAAATCATAATGCAAAACTCATTGCAACTTTCGTTATTTAAAACAAAACAAAAGCATAATGGTATCCTACTTAATTAACTAAATTAAAATTAATACTACGAATATTTCGTCCCTAGACACAGTTAAGCCAATTAGATATTATTTTAAACTAATTAAATTACATTTTACATGCAAGTACATTAATACAACCTACAGAACACTCTACCGGCAAAATCCGAAAAGATACCATAAATCTTGGTTTCACATTTTCCCGTCATACTGTTTCGCGCAATGACGCCACCATCGCAATTCATTTCAACAGTTGCGCACAGCCACCACATTTCACTGGGTGAAAACTTGCGACAGCGTGTCGCTCCCGTCAGCCAGCACACTGGAATTTACTGTGCTCTGAAATGACCCGTCACAACATGCGCATAGATCGTCTTTTTAGATGTTTTCTAATTTGTTACTTGCTCTAATTATTTTGTTCGGGTTGCAACTTATGTTACATAGAAACCAGTAGAAGTATTATTATTATGTTGCTGGTTTTACTAATTAATTGCAAAAAGAATGTACTGTGGTAAAAAAAGTATATTTTCTTTCAAATAATTAGCGATGTTTAGTAACCGTGCATTGGTCATATGACAATTGTAAGTTAGGCATGTAAGAAATACAATCCGGAAATTAAGTTCAAATTTAGATTACACATACCTGCTAGATATTTTTTATGAAAAAGAAGAATTTCTTGAACATATTTGTACGTAATCAATGAAAATGTATTGATATTTTGTGGAATATTTATATTATTTTATTACAAGCGCACGGCTATTTCGAAAGCTTGTCGTAATATTGTTTAGTACAATTTAATAAATATGCTAACCATGGATACAATTAGTAATTGTCAATTTTAAAAGCAATTTTTCAGTAAATGATCGGTTTCTTGAAAAAACTGTGTCATTCAAAGTTGCAGCAAATTGATTGGCATTAACTTATACAAGGATAACATTCAATTTGACTCGTGCCGTTTACGAGATAATAATAAATAAAAAAATAAACCTTCTCTACCGGTTAAAGTTTTCCTTATAAAAGTAATCGGTTTTCTTCCGAGCTTTATAATATACAAACAGAAAAATTTAAGGTTTTGATAGTTATTTTCTTTAATAGTGCCTGCGCTCACAGAAAAACGGGTACACACACGTAAAGTAATGAGAACAAATTAAGGGCTCAAGGCATGGAATTACGTTTTAATCTAGAATAAATTCTTTTTCATAATTACAATATAGTAATTTTGATTTTATACAAGAATGTTCAAATTAGTATAAAACGGACTTCATTCGCCTTTTCTACTAATCTCCGCATAACAAGTCTTATAAATGTAACAATGGCCATATAGCGATACATTCGTAGGAAAAGCGTCCAAAAACCTATGCTATATAAATTCGGTTGAATATTGTTTCCTCTATCCAAGCATATGCGGCTTTGAAATAAGCTAGGTGGCTTATATTAGATGTCACAATTTTTTATTTTCATAAATTATGTTAGTCTTCGAAAATATGTATTTATATCTTTATTATTGTTCCAATTTTTACTTTCTTTTACGAAGTAATAAGTAAGTATAGGCATGACCAAGAAAATCAAACTCGAGATTTCAACGGATATACACGTTTTGACCTTGCCTGAATCGAATGTGACTATTTTCGGAGTGACTTCTATGTGTATTGTTATCATGAAAAATTTAGAACCTGAGATTTCAACGGCTATACACGTTTTGACTTTCCCTGAATCGAATGTGACTATTTTCGGGATGACGTTATAATAATAGATATTAATATTTTGCACAACTTTCGTTTGAGAAGTTTCACCAAAGAATTTATTAGTTACAAGAAAACTGCTACGAGAAATCATACATATCTTGTTTATGTTGCCATGGATCCGCATGTTGCTTATAAAATCGGATTATCTGCGCTTGTCAATATTTTGACATATTATATATACATATATATATATATATATATATATATATATATATATATATATATATATATATATATCTAGTGAAAATTATGTAAATGAAAGTCGAGTGCAGGCCAATCCAGTTTTTTTTTCTCATGGAAATACATATGTAAGAATTTTTCTTATAGTTATCGTATTACTTATGCCTGAAAAAAATTGACAAGTAAACAAAATATAAATAATATACTACCAAATAATCCCCACAAAACACGTAAGAATCAAAACAAGAACACACACGGATCCACCACACATTCCACCAGCTCACGTACACCGCAACACAAACACACCTTACACATCATCATTTCACACAACATCCATCATCGTCATCATGTAAGTTCTTATTGTACTGTCTTATTTATTCATTTATTCCTACTTATGTTATTGACAAATATTTATGTAATTTAACATTCACCAATTATTTTTTGTTTTTTTCACATCTAACGCACATGTATACTTACACATGTTTATTCCTCTCACAGCTGATGAAGACAATATATTTGTCGAAATATAAGATATCAAACATTGCCTGTTTCCTTTTTGACGTTCATGATCAAATGCTTTCGTAGTGATGTCTATCTGACAATAGTTTCATCTCAGATATAAATGAGTAGGCCTGTAGGAGTAAACCGCCATTGTAAAATGGGTTTAACGGTTTAAAAGCTAAGTTACAGCCAAAATGTTTGATGTTGTTATATTTCCGTCAAAAGAATAATATGCTCACAAAATACCAATAGTATCTTCCATGTTTCTTGAACTGTATACAGTTGACAACAGATACTCTTGCAATAATTCAAATCGTTTCCCCTTCCGATCTTCCACTTGTCAATTTTCGAATACTATTTCTGCATTTAATTCGTTTATTTCGAACTGACATATCGATAAATCAAATCCCGACATTGCGAATTATTTTTAAACTTTTATAAACTACGATCGAACTTTTACCAATTCCCTATAACTTTCAAGATATTGTGGTTGACAAATAGTTCAATAAAAAAATTGTACACAGAATAAAACAATACATACTAAAATTAACTAATAATGTGATTGAAATATCTATATGAATATTTGAGATTAACATAAAACAGCTGGAGTAACCTTCACTCAATTTACTTATAATTCGCTATTTAATTAAAAAAATACTAGATTAACCCGTTGGCACCATGTACCCATATCATATACAGAATATACACTCCATTGTTCACCGATCCATCTGTTTAATTGAATAATTTGACGGGTGGCCATATTACATGTAAATATTTTGTTCATGTAGACCTAATCATGGATAATCATATATAAAAAAGTTTAGATTTAAAAAAGACTACCAATTTATGGTCCTTTAATGCTGAAAGTATAAGGGTGATTGAATTTAAACTCATTTTCGGAATTAGGGCTACCAGACAAAAATAAATTGTTACGAAATTTCTTTGATCAAAAAATGTGACACGGACGGCATTCTAGCTCTATTGTACATACCGTACGGCGAGCTAAAAAAGACGATGTAAGTTTTGATTTATATTGTAGACGTTATAAATAATATCATAAAAGCATTTTTAATTGCAAATTTTAATTAACTTTTCAACACGAGTTAAATCAACGTCATATGAAACTAACGTTTCGAAAATTAACGTCATTTCCAAACTTTCAAATGAACTATGTTTCGTATTTTGATTAAATTTAAACTTAATTACAAATTAGTTATAATATTATTATATTTGTTACATGAGAACATTGTTTATATTTCGAATTTAATTAAAATGAACACTCAGATGTTCATTTATAATAGCTTCAATAAAATTAATTGCCAGGATTACCACTTTCTCACGTGCCATGTTCGTCTTATTGTTAGTGTGCCAATTAAGGACACAGTATTAAATAACATAATATACCATAACTAAAATCATATTTGACAACCATAACTACCGCCACCAATGCCTTCGGCTCATCACATAGAGATTTAATATTTAATTTAAATAATAGCTTGAAAAGCAGTACATGTGCAGGCAGCAATGCTTCTAACTCGATTGTTTTAATTTTTTATATAGATTGAAAACATATTTTTACCACTTATTTTAAATGAACCTATTTATAACCACTGAATTTTGAAGAGTTTAAATCTAATCGCCCTTATACTTCCCGAGTTATAGGGCCCCAAATTTTAAAGCCCCCCTTAATACTGCTCTTATAAAAATAATTAAAACACTCAAAATTTTTACTAAATATTCTAGGATTTTATGTTTATATGATTTTTTCATATTGTTATCCCAAAGCCCGAAAATAATTATTAAACATTATAATTTTTAATTATGCAATAATTTTTTTTTTATCAATATAATCTACAAAAATTGTAATTATATATCTATAACATTTTTTCAAATTGTTAACCAAAGGGCCATATTAATTAAAAACTACTGCTCGCAACGCATAACTTACCTGAAGGCGAGCCCTACGCATTGGTGCGTTTTACGCATAGCAAATCTTGTTTCTTTTTATATCAAAATACTCTATAAAGAATTGTAAGACGTTATATATCCATAACATTATTTTCAAATTGTTAACTAAAAGGTCATAATAATTAAAAACAATCATTTTTACTTTCTTTTACGAAGTAATAATTGTAATCATGAAAAATTTCGAACTCGTTTAAAGTTTCATAATTTTACGTTCGACAGTTTTGGCTCTAGAGCGTTCACAGACAGACAGCTACACACACAGACGTCAGTTCGAAAATAGTCATATTCGATTCAGGGAAGGACAAAACGTGTATATTCGTGTAGCAAATTTGTTAGAAATCGCTTTGATTTTTTCAGAAGGGTAGAGGAAACAAATTTTGTTTTTACGAGCATTTATTTTATCCGAGAATGCTACAGATACACGACCGAATGCTTTAGCACTTTTGTACATCGTACGGTGAGCTAAAAACAGTATCAAATCGAGAATAATGTTTTGAGATCAAATGCAAATATTCAATATTCCTCTAAATTGAACTACATAATATAATATGAAATATCGAAATTGAAAATATTTCCAATAATTACCGCTTAAAAGCTCATGTATGCTTTCTACCAAAATTGATTATCTGGGCATCAAAATTCAATTATACGTTATTTTGTTGAATTACGTATACGTACGTGCATGACGCAAAATCCCGATATTCGCCGACCGCATAGCACTTGCCATACACCTTTAAAGTGAAATACATCGAATAATAATCATTAATATAGTAAATTTGTACTAAAATTTAATTGTCCTTTTAATTCATTAATTTGAAATATGATCCTTGTATAGTTAAGCGTTCTTTCGTCTATTATTAAAAGTATACATAAAAAGAATCATTTATATTTATAGTGTAGAATAGAATAAGAAAAAGACTCCGTAGGCGTAAATAATTTGATAGTAGAGTAATAATTCATTTTCTTCCAGGTAAAGTTACTCAGATTTCTGGCGCTCCAACCTTCGAAACAAATTTAACGATAATAGATTGATCCATAGACGTAGAGTTGTGGGGAAACAATCAATTATGTAAGAATATAATTAGTTCATATTTATATCTAGTATACCTAACTTATAAGCTAGCATGTGTTTTTACGTTCTTTTACAGAGTAATAAGTAAGTATTGTAATCATGAAAAATTTCGAACTCGAGATTTCAACGGATATACATGTTTTGACCTTCCCTGAATCGAATGTGACTATTTTCGGAATGACGTCTGTGTGTGTGCGTCTGTGTGTGTGTGTGTGTGTGTGTGTGTGTGTGTGTCTGTGAACGCTCTAGGGCCAAAACTGTCAAACGAAAAATTATGAAACTTCAAACTTAAGACTTTTAATATGCCCTAGATGTGCACCTCCTATTTTTGAAAATAATATTCAAACCGGAAGTGCATGTTTGCTCTATACATTTTTTGTTCTCTCTCCAATATCACTAGAACGGCTACACTTACGGCAAATATAGTCATGTTTATAATGAAAGATATTCATATTTCGCACAACTTTTGTTTGAAACATTTCTTCAATAAATGTGCCAGTTGCGAGAAAAATGCTACGAAACATTATAAATATATTGTTTACGTTACCATGGATTCGCATGAAGCTTATAAAATCGGATCATCTGCTTTTTTGTCAGGAAAACAAAAGACTCTATTAGATAAATGACATTTCAGAATATTTCTGTAGAGAATTGGTTAGTTTGACAGCAGGTTTTGGATATATTTATTTATAAATATATATATATATATATATATATATATATATATATATATATATATATATACATATATCTATATATATATATATATATATATATATATATATATATATATATATATATATATATATATATATATATATATATATACATATACATATATCTATATCTATATCTAGTTAAAACTGCGTAAGAGAAAGTTGAGTGCAGGCCACTCCAGATATTTTATTAATATTTATATAATATATATATATATATATATATATATATATATATATATATATATATATATACATATATCTATATATATATATATATATATATATATATATATATATATATATATATATATATATATATATATATATACATATACATATATCTATATCTATATCTAGTTAAAACTGCGTAAGAGAAAGTTGAGTGCAGGCCACTCCAGATATTTTATTAATATTTATATAATATATATATATATATATATATATATATATATATATATATATATATATATATATGTATATAAGGAAAATATGGAAAATTGAGAACATTGTGCAGTATTGAAAAAAAAGTTGAGAGAAGACATATATTTTTGCCCTAAAATTTTGTGTGGGAGCTAGAGAAATAGTTCGAATGGGTTCATTTAAAAAAAATTGAAAATCGGTTTATTAGTTATACCGCAATCGTGACCGGCGTTTTCAAAGAGTATGTTCTGAGATAAACGCATTTAAAACAGAACTGTAAAACATTTATTTTCGCCACGTTTATATGTATATATCACACACACACACATACATATATATATATGTATATATCACACACACACACATATATATATATATTTATATATATATATATATATATATATATATATATATATATATATATATATATATATATATATATATTGGTTGGTTGGACAATTTTTTTGAGATACATATGTATATGTATATATATATATATATATATATATATATATATATATATATATATATATATATATATATATATATATGTATATATATATATATATATATATATATATATATATATATATATATTTATTTATACATATATAGTGTTGGAAATTATAACTATATTACCCCAAGCAATTTAATCCAATAGTCTCTCGAGGAGCCTTAAGCTACTTTGGTTTAATCTACCCTAAATTTACCAAAATAAATTGGTCATTAGTGCATTTGTGTTTGCAAATAACACGTGTCATGTTCAATGTTATATTAATAACAAAATATATGATAAATAAAATATAAATACATTTTACAAGCTCTCCCGTTTATAAAAGAAATATAAACTTAGGTGAACATTGGTGTAATAAGATTTTTATGTTGTGTAAACCACATACTTAAAGCAGCGGTTTATCCCTGTGCCGTCAAGCAATTACAGTAGGTAGACAAGCAACCTAACACGTGGAAATGTCTAGCAGTTACTGGTGGGGGAAAAGCTTTCGTAGATAGAGTGGGAGAAGGACTTAATACTTAATTATACTATGATCTACAATATTCTATCTATAACTAGCAATACAATTAGGATTCATATCTAATTTACTTTCGCTTGTCTGCATTAGTATTATAAGTCAAACTATTTTCAAATAACAGTCGACCGTGGCGCGCTCCTGAACTAATCAATAGCCTTCTGTGCAGAAGTGAGGTTAAGGGTAGCGGGGTTGGTAGTAAATGAAGTTCACAGAACAGACGCTATGGGTCGCCACTGGCGCACACAACAACCATTCTACTCTAACACATCAACCGCGACGGTCGCATTAAAATTGGTCTGATACGGACCTGTCGCTTGTGTGTCACGTGACTTGGTATTTTTGTTTAAAATGTAATAATTAAACAGTGACGACTTAAGATAATAAATCACTAAAATAATTATGATATAAATAAAGGATATTTTTGATAAATAAATAAGAGAATATTTTTGGGGACCAAGTCGTGTATATAAATAAGTGTTAAATTAGTTCTATATGTGCTCAACACAACATCGTTAATTTTTTAGATTAATAGATAGTCGATTGTTAGATATAAAATAATTTTTGATATTATACGTAATGTAAATATATATATTTATCCCTTCCACGACCATTCGTACAGTGCCAAGTTAGATTAAATGTGATAATAAGTGTCCAAAAAGTCAATATCAAACATTTTTGACCTAAACATATCCTAAACATATATTTTTGAAAACGGAATCGGAATAAGTAACAAACGGGAACAAGACCACAATTTATTTTGTGCCGAAATAATTATATATATATATAGATATTTTTTTGTACAAGGATATTCACTAAAATTTATAGATAACATAATCACTGAACTAAGAATAGTAAATGTTATTATATTTTGTAGAATTGTTGTAATTGTTACCTAAATAAATATATGTTAAATGTTAGACCAAAGGTTTAACAAACCGCGCCATTTGAATTCCAATGTTATCAACTTAATATAGAAGTTACTAAACATTATAATTCTAAAATATTACTGGTTATAACTTTCTAGTTAAAATATAAACTAGATCAAAAGTAGGCCATAGGTTTGAAAACCGTGCCATATTAGCGTGAAACCCAAGGTTATCAACTAAATATAAATATCACTAAACGTAATGTTTCTAAAATATCACTAGTTTATAAAATATATAAAATCTACTAGATTTATATTACTAATTAAAATAGTACTTGGTAATTCTAATTGTAAGTCACACTAGCACCAATATAAATAAGAAATCCACTAGACGCGATCAAATTGTAAAATACTAATGAATGATAAAAATCAAATACATACTTGAAAATATCAAACAGGACCTTTATAAATATAATATAAAAATATGATCAAAATTTTTGGTAATCAGTGTAATTATGAATAACTCCAAACAAGTACCAACTTAAAGAAAATTCCCTAAATTCCTATTTTTAAATATATCCAATTTTAAATAACGAAATAAAATCCGAATTTCTCGACCCATATTTTGGTAAACAAGTGTAACTATGGATGACGCCAAAGCAGTACCAATAGCAACAATCAGTGGCGCTCAACCAGCGCCAGAAAGCGAAATGGATGCCCTACTTTTGGGAAGAACTGGGGTAAG
The DNA here is from genome assembly GCA_933228885.1 of Leistus spinibarbis. Lineage (NCBI taxonomy): Eukaryota > Metazoa > Arthropoda > Insecta > Coleoptera > Carabidae > Leistus > Leistus spinibarbis. Next base: position 12,088,435 of record OW121791.1, read on the forward strand.
CCCATTTTTATAGTGTAAACATGTGCTGCCTAGTGTGGCGTGTTTTACTCCTACAAACAGTATTTTATGCTATAGTCGTTTATTTTTATTTTCTTTTCGCAACAATTTAAGACGGTGTATTACACTTCTTAGAATATAAATTCAAAGCCTATACTTATTTTTATTAAACCTTCGATTGGAAAAAGTATTGCGTTGATTATATTTTTATATTCTGCTGGCACTTGTTGAAACATTTTAATAAAATTTGTAATAAATATACTCGTTTAGTTTCAAAGCATTTGTTTAATGTTTATACGTATTTCGGCTTCTTAGGCCATCATCAGAACAGAATAAACCTATGTTCTGAGGATGGCATAAGAAGCCGAAATACGTATAAACATTAAACAAATTCTTTGAAATTAAACGAGTGTTTTTATTACAAATTTTAATATAAATATTGTTGCATGAACACGTTTTGTGCATCTCTTGATATCACCAAAACAATTAATTAATAGATCTTGCTGTTGGCACTTGTTGAAACATTTTTAATAAGATTTGTAATAAAAACACTCGTTTAGGTTCGGTTTCTTAGGCCATCATCAGAACATATACGTATATGTTTTGATGATGGCCTAAGAAACCGAAATACGTATTAACATTGAACAAATTCTTTGAAACTAAATGAGTGTCTTTATTACAAATCTTAAAACAATTAATGCTGAAAGTGTTTGCAAGAAATATGACTAGTTTTATAAGCAAAATTGAAGTAGTGGGACTAATCCACTAGGTATCTTAATAGGAATAATACGATTGCTGTTTTTACAATAATGGTAGTTTCTTGTATTCCGCTGCCACCAGTTCAGTTTAAAGTTAACTGAACAAACTTTAAAATAATGACACAGGTCGAGTAAAATATATGATTTAATTATTATTTATTCTATAAAAACGTAGACGGAATGGCACAACATATAATAAAATAAAATGATTACTTACAGATACATACACATCACTGATTCTAATTTAAAGTTAAGTTTTCCTACACACTTGATTATACGATACAACGCTCTCAGCTCGAGTCTCGGACTTCTCTGCTATCTTTTTACTGGTCTCTAGTTGCACGTTGCACCCCAAAAACATCTCCCACTCCCTTATCTTGGGGGTTGTGATTGGTGCTCATATAGCGCTAAACTTTCTAAAAAATAACAACAATGACTGAAGGTCTTACATCTAAATTCTGCTTAGAACGCGGCATACAATAACCTGCGTCCGAAAGGTACATATTTCCACCAAGGTTATTGGAAGGTTTTACAAGGGCTGAAGGCTGATTTTATAACTAATAAAAAATGGTCTTACAAACTAAAACGTATGGTGAAGCCAACTAAAATTAGTAACGGGACCCTTCTTCTGCGTAACTCGCTATTTTGACAATAACCGAGGTCGATACCGCCATAGATATTCAACTGCTACAACTCCTCCCTGCTTTGGATGATGCTTATATTCCTGCAAGAAATGTAAGCCATCACATCTTCGTGGATTTTAAGCATTTTCTGGTGGTTGGTAACGCTTCGCTCTTCCTCCTGCTCAGGAATTTCTAGCATTCTTGGCGGAGTCATCTGCGAAGTACGACGATGGTGTGAATGCTTCTTCTTTTCTTGGGAGTTCTTCGAGTTTCAACGATACATCAGTTATATTCTAGAAAAAGTCTTGGCAGTATCTCTCTCCAATTATACATCTATACTATCGTCCTATCGATAAATTTCGCGAGTTACGCTATTAAAAGGTTGTAATCTGAATTTACATAATAAAATAATAACTAAATGAGGTTATGCCATTCCTCTACTTTATACTAACATTAAAATTATAATCATTCTTACGCGCTAACAAATATTGAAATCTTATTACTAATCACCGCGGTTTTAGGTCCACCTTCAGAATACATACAAATTAAACTGGCAAATAATAGTTTTTGCTGACCTAAAACAACCGTTGGCTACCAGGGATAGGAGTGCCAATTTCCTAAATCTTTCATCTGTTCGATTCTGGCATCCGATTAACAAAACCGAGCAATCTATTGTGTTTAAAATAATTGTCTTAGCGGTTTCCGCGTATGTTTTGGTTGCGCTGAAGGTTCTGATAACTGCGTGCGGTACGTGGGTAATTCTATGTTATCCCGCGGATCAAGTTGATCACTTAATTTATTATACTTTTTGGCTTTAATTTTAAAAAATGCAATTATTCCGGCAACAACAATTATTATTAAACACATAGTACCGAACCCAATTGACTGAGTAAGATGTTCATACTTGCGTTTTCGCAATTCTTTAATATGTTGTTGCCAAAGTTCGACAGAGATGCCATCTTTAAAGGTTTCTGTATTTATGCCTTGCACAAGTTCGTTCATTTCGTCTGATGTTACATTAAATTGCGTGAAATTGGACCATTTCCTAATGCTTTCCTCAATCGGGGGAATAATTAAACTATAACTTTTACTCTCTATTTTTGATTTTGTTGTCGAGTGCGGTAGTAAAACATAGTTTGGACCATGAACTGTGCAAGACGCAGGAATATCAATTATCCCGGTTCCTGTGATTATTACATTCGTAGAATTAAATTTATGCTGGTCATATTTGTTTGGACAATTGAATATTAATACATCCCGATTTACACTATATACCCAAGAATTTGCATTCCGCGCACGATAGAATACGGATTTATTATTTCTAGTGGCTATACTTTTGCACAATTTACTTATTTCCAAGGTATTCCCGGTATACAGAGCGGCTAAACATGACGCGTCGGTGAATTTCCTAACAGGCTTATATGGTGGACAAATTTTTATAAACACACCATGACATTCGATCAAATCTTCCGGATCTAGTTGCAAATAATTTTGTTTGTCACCGGAGACAGCTAAATATGAATATTCTGACAGAATATGCAATTTTATACCATTGCTTCCCGAATCGTATGGAAGTTGTAGGGCGCGATAAAGTGTAAAATAACGATTTGGTGCTTTTAACGGGATTTCCACGAATAATCGAATTGTATTTTCGAAATAAGCTGCATGAACGAGTGCGATATCGTAATACAGGTAAATATCTTTATCAAAAAAATTTGTTACTAATGATAACCCGAGAGGCATTTGATCCTGTATTAATTTTAGTGCAGACACTAGCACTGTAGGGTTTATGAAGATTGGACTTAATTTATTTAGCGCTGTCGCTTCCAATGCGTTTCCCAAGTCTATTATGTTTTCCTTTAAATCGTTTAAAATGTACTCTATTGTTCTAAAGGCTGAATTTAAATTTAATGTTTGAATTAATTTTGTTTCGATATTATGTTCGGCAATAGTTTTGTCTTTAATAATATGCTCTAATTTCGTGTTCAATAGAGTAACAACATTTTTCATTTTTTCAATATTACCATTTATTTTATTGTTGTTATTTTCCACGTTTTTTATTATTGTGACCTGCTCATTCATTAGGTTAGTTATTCCGTCTGAAACTGTGGTTAAATTGTTAATCTTGTCATTAATATCGGTCAGATCTTTACTATCTAACGTTCCAAATAAGAAATTTAAAATACGTCCGCCAACATTAATTAGCCCTCTTTTACTACGCGTTTTATACGGTGCTACTGTCTGTACCAGGTTAGTTAATTTTAACTCCAATTTGTTAACGTCATTCATAATTACCCTTGTTTCTTTATTTATGATCTCATTTAACGAGTAGATCAAGGTAGGATCTATATCTTCTCCCAAGTCAATGTCAATTCGGGATGCGTTGCTCAGAAGTTCCCTGAAGATTTTGAGCGCGTTCGCGTAATCATCCAAATTGACGTCGGTCGTTAGAATCCACGTATCACCCGTTAAAATGATTTCTTCCTCTTTCAGGAACACCATGCCTTTGTCCAGTTCTACGCCGCTAGTTTGGATGGGTGACCATAAGATAACTCCTACCAGTATACAGTAACCCCTTGAATCAAGAATAAAATAGTCGTAACTTATTCGTAACAACTTAATTAATTAACGTTCTAAGAAGAAGGACATATTATACACTTATTAGTAAATTAAATTCTATTTGATGATATCCAAGGAAAATCGGGAGCAGGGCCAGTGCTGCGTGTTTGGTAGCGTCGGGAATTGTCACTATCACTGTCCTGAGTGGCTTCAGTATTGTTTGGGGTTGGAATATCACCATTGCTGTTTGAATTGTCACTGGCACTTAACTCTACGTCACTAATGTCAGTGTCCATAGCAATTTCACTGTCACTATCCGAATCCAGTTGGTTTATAAACGGTTCAATTCTAATATTGGGTGCAGGCGGTATATCCAATAAATCGAACAGATTATCAGGCACGTCTACTGCTACAGGAGGTGTTGTTGGTGGGGGTTCTTCCTTAATTTCATGCAGACATGGCTTCAGCCGATTTACATGGACCACTTGCTCCTTTCCTGTGCTTGGATCCTTGATTACAAAATTGACCGGACTGGTTTGTTTCATAATTCGGAACGGTCCGAGCCAGGGTTTTCCCAGTTTCCGAGACAAACCTGGTTTGGTAGTGGTATCATGTAAATATACATAATCTAATACCTTTAATTTAACTGGTGCTGTCCTCTTATTGTAGGCTGCTTCATTTCCTTCAGAAGTCTTTTCCAATCTTTTCTGCACGGTGGCGTACACATCATGCAACCTAGACATCATTTCGGAACCATAGTTGTCGTCTGCGTCATATCTAACGCGCTGCGGAGCAAGGACGTCATCGAAAGGCATTTCGAAATGGCGTCCATGCATTAAAAAAAATGGCGTCTCGCCAGTGGCCGAATGCGTAGAACTTCGTAGTGCCATCAATACGAAGGGCAACCACTGATCCCAGTCCTTCTGGTCTTTCTGGACGTAATGCGACAGACAGTCCTTCAGTGTCCTGTGAAAACGCTCGATCTGCCCATTACATATTGGATGGTACGCGGTAGTCTGCAGCTTCTTTATCCGGAGCAATGCGCACACGTTAGTGAACATTTCCGAAAGGAAATTGCTGCCCTTATCGGTTAATAATTGTTTTGGCACCCCATGCCTGGTTACAATCGCGGTAACGAACGCTTTTGCTACCGTAGATGCTCTTTGGTCCGGGAGAGGAATTGCCTCCGGGTACCTGGTGAAGTTATCAATGAAAGTCAGAATATATTTATTACCTGAGTCACTGGTAACCAATGGTCCTACTATGTCCATTGACGTCCTCTCGAAGGGTTTGCAAGTCGCTTCGAAGCGTTGCATTGGAGCGGGGCGTAAATGAGGGGACGATTTACGTTGCGTGCAAGAAACACACTTTGCCACGTAGTTCTTCACTTGGGTGGCCATATTCTTCCAGTAGAACTGCTGTTTTATTCTGGACAGTGTTTTGTCGTATCCAGTATGTCCAGATTGCGGTAAATCATGATACGACTCCATAATTTTTCGTACCATTGATGTTGGCGCAACTAGACGATCTTCGTGTTCATTTGGTTCTCTTAGCTTATATAGCAGTCCATCGTTGTCGAAAAAATACTCGTCACTACATGTCTCCTTCGACTTTATCTTTTGCAAGATTTTTGTAACCTCCAGATCAAGTTGTTGTTCCCGTTTAATACGATCGCGATCCCACACTGGTGTGTAATCATCGATCGATCCGATGGTGATTCTGGACAGCGCGTCTGCATTTCCGTTTTCCTTCCCAGGACGATGGATTACGCTAAAGTCGTACTCCGCTATTGTCATGGCCCATCTGGATAATTTGCTACTGGGATCCTTGATGTTCATCAGCCAGATCAGGGGTCTATGATCTGTGATGATGGTGAACTTCTTTCCATACAGATAGCATCTAAAAAATTTCACTGCCCATATGATTCCAAGACATTCTCGTTCAATAGGACTATACTTTGATTCCGCTGGATTCAAAGTTCGACTTGCGAATGCGATCGGGTGTTCATAATCGTCAGTTATCTGGCTTAGCACAGCTCCAAGTGCGATTTCGGAACCGTCGGTTGCTAGAATAAACGGTTTCCTAAAATCGGGGTATTTCAGGACTGGACTTTGGCTGATCGAAGTCCGCAAGCTCTCAAACGCTGATTGTTGTGGTTCATTCCATTCGAACGGCACATCCTTCCGTGTTAGAGTTGTGAGCGGCTTTGCGATCCTCGAAAATTGTCTAATAAATCTTCTGTAGAACCCCACCAGTCCTACGAAGGCCCGAATATCCTTTACCGATCGCGGAGTAGGATAATTTACGACCGCGGATATTTTTGCTGGATCGGGTTTAACACCTTCGTGCGATACAATATGACCTAAATACGCTGTTTCTCTTTTAATAAATTTACATTTCTCTGGCTTTAGCTTTAGTTTATGTTTTCGGAGTCGATCAAATACTTTTTCAAGTTTTTGAACATGCTCGTCTACATTGTTTCTACTAAATACAATTATATCATCAAGGTATACGTAGCAGTGCTCACCCGTTAATCCGCTAAGCACGCAGTACATCAATCTTTGGAACGTGCTAGGTGCATTTGCCAATCCAAACGGCATCCGATTCCATTGATAATGTCCCCACGGCGTGCTGAACCCAGTCTTCTCTCTATCCGCTTCTGCTACGGACACTTGATGATAGCCGCTGGCTAAATCCAGAGTTGTAAACAACGCTGCATCACTCAGTTGTTCAATTATGTCCTGTAGATTCGGTAATGGCATATAATCTCGTTTGGTGATACCGTTGAGAGCTCGATAGTCAATACAGAGTCTAGTTTTGGTGGAACCATCCGACATTACTCGATTGACCAGAACTACAGGAGCTGACCATGGTGAATCCGACTCTTGAATGATTCCGTCATTCAGCAGCTCCGATATCTTCTCGCTGATGATATGTTTTTGCGCAACCGGTACGCGGTAAGGCGCCTTTGCAATCGGGTGCGCATCGTCCGTGATTATGCGGTGTTCCACTTTTGCCGTACATCCTAGTTTTGCTCCTGGTAACATGAATATATCCTTATAATCATTTAATAAACGAGTTAGCCTTATTTGATCCGTTGGTTTCAGGTGGTTGGTTTCAAACATATTTTCAAATACGGTTTCTTCTACTTGCAATACATTAACATTGTTTTCCACATTAATTTCATTTATACTTACGGCCTCTTCGTAACCAATAATTGTTTTCCCAGATACCCTCAGTGCTTTCTGGCTAACATTCATCAGTCTTACTTGAATATCTTGATTCCTATCGCTCGTAACTACTCTGGCCGCTAGCATTCCGTGGATGCCTGTCTCTACTGGCTCCACCATTATCGCTCCGGTGCTCCGTTGCACGGTTTCGCGAAATCCAAGGCAAACGACCTCGCTTCGCGGAGAAATTTCCACATCTCCCTTGAGGCGCACCACATTCCGTGGTCCGGACGCTTCAAGTTGCTCTGCGGGATCATTGTCTTGGGTTTCGGCTTCATTTTGAGTATCTGAAATTTCTAACTTTTCTTCGCTAATCTCCTGTTTATTAATAAGATCTTCATCTATCGCTGCTATCTGCAATATCTCATTTCCTAACGTTAATTTATTGTGAACATAACTTATCTCGGCACCATATCTCTTTAAAAAATCTAAACCCAACAATCCATCGGTCGATAGAGGTAAGTTATTTTCACATACAATAAAATTATGATTAATGTTCTGATTTAATAAATTAATACTGATCTCGGCAGTTCCCCTAACAGGTAATGCTTGACCAGAGATACCAACTATTAATTTATTTTTACAGATTGGTGTTATGCGTTGCCCATTCAGAACGTATTCCTTTATCACACTCACACTAGCACCTGTGTCCAATAAAAAGTTAAATAAATTATTCCCGATACTTAAAATAACTTTACTGGCATTTTTATTTTCTGGGATAGCAGGTACTACTTCTCGTATAATTTCGGAATTATTTAAGTCGACGGAATCTGGGCAAGATTCGCCGACTGGTTGGAGTTTAAATGTAGCGCGCTTAATTTCACCGTACATTCCGACATAACATGACCGATTTGGTTGCAACGGTCGCAAATGGCACTAGCAAATTGCGGTACGTTGTTTGCTACTGGACAATCTTTAGAAATATGCCCCATTTCTTCGCATCTAAAACACATTTTTCGCGAATAATCCTGTCTTCGCGGGTTTGAATATTGTTGTCTCGAATTTTGCCCATAATTGCCCCTATTATTAGATTCGAACCGAGAAAATTGCACATTATTCGTTCTGTTATCTTCGTTTCTATTGTAATTAACTGCATTGCTTTGTCTTGAATTGGAATCTGTGTTATAAAAATTATTTTGGTGTTTATAATTCCCGGGATTGTTAAATTGGCTACTTTGGTTATAACGATTTCCGCGGTTATAATTGTTATCTTGGTTATTAAACCTGTTCCCTCGACTATTAAAATGATTTGCCCTATTTCCATATTGGTAACCTGGATTTTGGAACTGGTTTCCCTGATTATTGTATTGACTCCCTTGATTACATTGATTAAATTGATTATCGCGATTATTATTGGGACTTTCTTTATTTGACTGATCTAAATGAAATTTATCTCTGAGCAACCGTTCCGCAATTGCAACGACAGTTTCAACTTCCTGTTGCTCCTTTCTCACGTGATTAATTGATTCGAACGATGGCTCAACTTTTCCTAATTGTTTTTCAACTAGTTCTGCTTTTTTAGCGATTTTAATAGCAGCGTCAAATGTTTGTGGATCGTTCAATAATACGGTTCTACGAAGCAAAGGTAGTAATCCTTCTAAAAACTGTTCTACTAACCGTCGATCTAGAAATTTCCTAATTAGTAATGTTTCTCCAGTCGTTGTTCCTGCGTCATATAAATGATTCCCTATTGTTCGAAGGCGACTTGCATATGAATCAATATTCTCACCAGTACGTTGGATACATCTTTGAAATTTACGCGAAATTACAGCGGGTGTTTCTTTTGGGGCAAATCTTTCAATTAAAATGCTTCTGAAGGAATTCCAATCAATAATATTTTCTAAATCGGGGTTAGATTCAACAAAAAATCGTGCTTCGCCGGACATACAAATTTTTGCTATCGAAATCTTACTTGATTCTGTCCAGCTACCTAATTTGCCTACATGTTCTAATTGACTAATAAATTCTTTTACCGTTACGGTTGAGGACCCAGTAAACACAGGTACTTTATTTAGAAGGCCAGTAAGTGACGTTGCTTCTGCTATTGCCTCTGCTCCATTATCACCGTTTATAGACATTTTGTAATAATTAAAAACAACAATAGTACAATAAGAAAGAAATAAAAATATATATATATATATATTAAATTGCAGCTAATTAAATTGAATTGATGGTTTAAATACAATAAAGATATATTAATCAAGTTTTCTGCTTTACTTTGATAACAATAGAATTTTACTTAATATGGCACTGATTTTAAGTTTTGTTCGATCCCGCCGCTGGCTACCAGTTGAAGTAGTGGGACTAATCCACTAGGTATCTTAATAGGAATAATACGATTGCTGTTTTTACAATAATGGTAGTTTCTTGTATTCCGCTGCCACCAGTTCAGTTTAAAGTTAACTGAACAAACTTTAAAATAATGACACAGGTCGAGTAAAATATATGATTTAATTATTATTTATTCTATAAAAACGTAGACGGAATGGCACAACATATAATAAAATAAAATGATTACTTACAGATACATACACATCACTGATTCTAATTTAAAGTTAAGTTTTCCTACACACTTGATTATACGATACAACGCTCTCAGCTCGAGTCTCGGACTTCTCTGCTATCTTTTTACTGGTCTCTAGTTGCACGTTGCACCCCAAAAACATCTCCCACTCCCTTATCTTGGGGGTTGTGATTGGTGCTCATATAGCGCTAAACTTTCTAAAAAATAACAACAATGACTGAAGGTCTTACATCTAAATTCTGCTTAGAACGCGGCATACAATAACCTGCGTCCGAAAGGTACATATTTCCACCAAGGTTATTGGAAGGTTTTACAAGGGCTGAAGGCTGATTTTATAACTAATAAAAAATGGTCTTACAAACTAAAACGTATGGTGAAGCCAACTAAAATTAGTAACGGGACCCTTCTTCTGCGTAACTCGCTATTTTGACAATAACCGAGGTCGATACCGCCATAGATATTCAACTGCTACAAAATAAAAACCGCTTTACTCGTGCTCCTTCTTCACTATATCGAAAACAATGAGAATTAGAGAAATAATATCTCTCGTAATAATAATAAATAAAATAAAATTGGTTAAAGTTTTTTTTTTTAATTCACGAATTACTGTTTTTTTTTACGATTTCACTGCATTTAAAATTACAAATCTTCTTATGTCGATAGTCACCATTTGGTAAAATATATTTATTATTTGCCTATTTTATCCATGATTGTATCATAATAATCGCAGTACAATTTTCCAAAATTTGAAACCATTGTTAATACGATTTATGAAACATAATGATCCATTTTTTGAAGAAACTTTTCAAACCAAAGTTCTGCTACATATTAATGTATTTCATTTTCAACTCAATTATTTTTGCTACAAGTACCGCGCCGTTTTAGTAATATTGAAAATAGGACAAACAATGCATAGTGTTCCGGCTCCTTCGATTTGAATATTGATTTCAAAAATATAAGGTGCATATCTAGACCATACACAAGTCTTAAGTTTAAAGTATTACAATTTTAAGTTCGGCAATATTGGCTTTAGAATCTATTAAAAGACACACAGACGTCATATCGATTTAATCACATTCGATTCAGATTCAAGTTCGACATTTTTCATGTTTACAACCCTGTAAATACTTTAATATGACTTCCCTTAAATGTCGCCGACGCACGTAACATACCCATGTTAAATCGCTGCAACAACATAGATGTCACAAGATTCAAATTGTTTACTGGGAATACTTACTTATTACTACGTATATGGAAGTATTTTTATGTCTAATATAATAGAAGACGACCTAAATTTCTATCTCTTGGGAACAATGTATCTCGTACTTTTGTCACAATCAAATTTATCCTTCCTCCATTGATATCAATTTGTGAGTTATCTAACCCACTTTTCAGAACAATATCCAACCAAGTATATTTCTAAATAGAATTATATCTTCGCTAGAAATAGCTATAAGGTCTCAATTTGTGAGTTATCTAACCCATTTTTCAGAACAAAATCTAACCAAGTATATTTCTAAATAGAATTATATCGTCGCATAATTATAACTGTTTGAGGTGAATAAAGAAGTATTTTAATGTATATTGTTGTAAATATTATTTTAGGCAAGCACCTCCACCATTAAGTATATATATATAGAATTTTATTTTATTCTAATTTATGTTCATATTATATGAATATGCATGATATTGGGTATTTTGTAAAATTAAATAGCATCGCTCTTTTCTTTTGGAGAACATCTGAGATTGAAGTAAGTCTAATTTCTTCCCCTTGCTTGTTGAGTTTTTAATCTAACTTGTTGACAATCAAAATTAAATAAAAACATACTATTTATAAGTCACTCAGTTTCTCTTGAAGATAAATTGGTTTTAAATTTTATTATAATTTCAAAGCCATTATAATTGTTTCTCTAAAAACTCTCAACAATTAATATTTAGATCGGAAGTACTCCATAAGGATAATTTTGGAAGTTATTTTTTACTCCGAAAAATCTATATATGCAGTCAAGCCTCATTAAAACGAAACCGAAGGAAAACGGTAAAAATTTCGTGTTATAGAGGTTTTTGTGTTATGGAGTTCAAAAAAATAAAATAAAATTCGTGTTATCGAGAGTTCGGGTTAAGCAGGTTAAGAAAAAAATTAATTCGTGTTATATTCACATGTACGAAGATTTTATTTATTATTATAGATTTACAAGTACATTCTTGTCGATTTTTATGGCCTTTGGGTTAACAATATGAAAAAATCTTGTAGGCAAAACATATCTTAGAATAACTAGAAAATTTCGTTACTGTTTTAATTATTTCTATAAGGGCAGTATTAAGGGGGATTTTAAATTATGGGGCCCTATAACTTGGGAAGTATGCGTGTGATTGGATTTGAACTACGAGCGGATTCAAACGGGAGGCCAAATAATATGTACCAAATTTGGTGTGAATCGTACCGGTACCTTCAGAGGAGTAGAGGCCACAAATTTGGTCCTACGAGCGACCGAGCGAGAGAGCAACTACTAACATCCAAGTACTCGTATATCAGGGTGACGAGACAAGCACTACAAACACCTACAAATGCTTCTTCGGTACTTTGTACGGCGAGCTAATAAGTTTATTACTGAGTAAACTAGTAACACAAATGGCCACATATATTTTACGTATGCCAAATTTTAGTAAAGCCGATTTTGTTCCTTTCATAGTAATTGCGGTTACAAAATCAGATCTTACGACCGACCGAGCGAATGAAATACAAACATCCAAGTATATAAGTTATATATATGTCTGGATTCAGGGCGACGAGACAAGAACTTTGTGTTAAAGAAATGTTTTGATTCAAGCATGTTATAGACAGACGATCAAACATTGGCTTGTACAATCGTGCGACGAACTAAAAAAGAAAACTGATTAAACCCATGCTGATTTTTTTTTTTAATTTATCGACGAAAATCAGTTACAATTATATTTCTTCTATAATTTTACATTATTAATTAAATATAGCATAACATGTTATCCTTAGTTTAAAATTTAGCAATGGTCAGAATTTAAATTTAAATAATTGGATATAAACATAATTGTGTAGTGCCATTCCATTGGTAAACCAAATTATAATCATTAATACTTTAACTAAGTATAGTATATCGACTATGGAAGTTACAAAATTTGCGGAATGTCAATTATCAAACACAAAATTGTAAATATTAATTTTATTTACAAGCCCATAATAAGTGATGCTTAAATGCTTAAAAATTAGCTTAACTCGCCTAACACAGAAAAAACAAACAAACAAATATTCCATAATATAGATGTAAACATAAAATATAATATTTAATCGAGAAAACAATATGTAAACAAGCGGAAAATTGAAAGCAACATTGTAAAACTGATTTTATTCGGTTGAAAGCACGATAAATAAAACACTGAACAAGTGTTTATATTTATATGATGAACGTGCAAATTCAAATGCGGTAATGTCGAAAGGAAGTAGGATGAGAGACAAGGGCATGAGGGGTGGAATTGGGCTTGTTTTCATCGCTGAAATATGTAACCAAATGCAGTTTATACACGTTGCCCTATATATATGCATATTTAGTTGTTTGTCGCCCGTTTGTTACACAGCGATGTTATTGTTATTTGCATAATATGTTGGCAGCACTGTCTACCGTGCTCTATCAGGTTGCATATGTCTAAATACTCTTATCCGTTACGACACGTTCATAATACGTTGATCCGTGAGGACCTGACCAATGCTTTTTATATTTTTAAACATAATTGGTATAGAAACTGAAGAAATAGTCATTATATGATTCGGCAACATGACTTTTAGATTTAAGATCAGGAGTTACCCATCTATAAAACAATTTTTTCTGCTTCATCGCTCAAACGATATTATACAAGATTTTGGCGTTTAAATGATAAATCTATCAAACGGTCCGTTTAAATTTTATTATTTGAGTCAATTATTACTTTCTTATACGTCATATATAATCTGGAGTGTCCTGCACTCATATTTCATATACTTGTAATATGGTTTTACTCTTGTTTGAAATTTTTATATATTGATGGTTATGAAACAATATCCAATACATATATTAACCACGGAAACGTATGTATAAAATCCTGAGATTAAATAGTGTTTTCTCAGCAAATGGTTAGAAAGTTAGAATTATTAAGGGTATATATAATATAATATTAAAGTAATGCCGATCCGCTCTGGGTAATTTCTATCTCGACAAGATTTCCCGTAGCAATTTTCTCGTAACTGGTACATTTTTTGATGAAACTTTTCAAACAAAAGTTGTGCGAAATAATAATATCTTTCATTATAAACTTTACTATTTTTGCGCTAAGTGCAACCGTACTAGTGTTATTGGAGATAGAAGAAAAATGCATAGAGTATAGCTGCACTTCCGGTTTGAATATACTAAGTAGAAGGTGAACATCTGCACCATATACAAGTTTTAAGTTTCACAATTTTACGTTCGACAGTTTCGGCTCTAGAGCGTTTACCGGTAGACACACAGGCGTCATTCCGAAAATAGTGACATTTGATTCAGAGAAGGTCAAAACGTGTATAGCCGTTGAAATCTCAGGTTCGAATTTTTTCATGATTACAATACATACTCATTACTTCGTAGAAGTAAGTTAAAATGATATTTCAACCGGAAGTACTTGCTTACTTTTGTCATATTCGAAAATTACACAAGTTAGGGTAAATGTGAATCTTATAAAAATATAAGTGTCCAATTTTTATAATATTTTTACAGAAATATGTGACCCAAACAAAAAATCTAAATCGAACGTTCTAGGGTTTGATATTTATTTCACAATTTCTTTTAATTAAAATAAACATAGAACGGCTTGAGGAAAGGTCCCGTTTAAGTAAATTATAGCTTAGAATTTGGTTAAATTGGGTTTACTTAGGTCTAAATTACAAAGTGGATGCGTTATTTACTTAAATGATCAGGTATATTCGGAATATTAAGCTGTTATTTAAGATCAGAAGTTTTGGTCGTCCGTTATGGTTACTTAGGTTCATTTAGCGCCATTTCTATAAACGCTGTACATATATTTGTATAGTTAACAACGTAAACATAAATTCCCTATATTTATCTTATAAGTGAATGATAGGATATAAATAGTTAAAATTCTTGTAATGGTCAGTTTCATTAAATTACTTAAGTTCGTCTCGTAGCCAGGTCATTGTCAATAGGCGAAAAATATACTTTTTTATAAAATACTTATAAATATACTTATAATAATACGGTAATAGCTTACGGGGATAACATACTTATAACAGCTAATATTTGAAAAGATGACATATAATCGTTGTACAATGTTACTGATCGATCAACTCAACACAAAAATTAGCACTTTAATGTCAATTCTTTTTCTACTAAGCGTTTTACAATATAAAATAATTTTAGAAATTTTGACGTGGCTTACAATATTATTCATGAGCTAATAAATATTATTATTATTTAGCAAATTTGGTTACAATTTGTTTAATATCTTTTACACAATACCTATACTATAGAACTATTATTCTTTTATTAAGGAGGCTAAACAATTACTACGCAAGTCGAGTAGATGCATATTGAAATATGATAAAACCTGTGATCAAGCAGGATATTTTATTTGTTTACAAAGAAATTACATTGCTAATTTCATTGTTTACATTCTCTTCTATATTATTCGTGTTCATGTGCTCATTCAATTACACTCTTAAATAGAAAAACTTTCAATGTAGAGTGTGCGTGGTTGAATAAACAGTGTTATGTTTGTTTTTCAAACTGTTACATATTCATTCTCGAATAAATCAATAGGAACGAATGTTGAATGGAATTTTTTGTGCCAATACGGATTTTTTGGTCGAGTAATTTGAAATTGAAGTGATATTTAATCTCTTGGGGCTATTTGTTCCCGTCTTTCAAGGACCCGTGCGTCTTTTATACAAAAACTCAATAATAGAGCCAATCCTTTTGAAAGGATAAAAAGAAAAAATTCTTCATTTTGTTGGAAGAAAAGATTCTACACTGCATGGAAAATAATTCTGTGAAGCATGTAATACAATTAACCTCGACAATTTTTTATTTATTTTGTGCATATCTTCTTTTATACAATTTTTTTAAATATGTATTGGTACTTAATATACGTCTAAAGAAAATCAATTTGAAATTTCATATAAACGGTTAAGTGGTTTATCTTAAGCCACCATGAGCCCCTAGACGATAAAAAATCATTAATGCAGCAATATTGGCGGCAAACAACATATTTCATATTTCAATGTAGGTAACAACTAAATACATAAGATTCCCAGCATTGTTTGTCTAGATAGTGTCTAAAAATTCTATATGTCGTCAAATAATTTGGGAATAGTGAGTTAGAGAAATGCATTACTATAAAAAGGTTGAAGTGGCCTTCACTCGGCTACTGGTTTTCTCATTATCTGTTTTTGTAATAGCGCTTTATTTTGTTTTTAATTCACCCTACGATTCTATAAAACTAAATCAACTATTGCAACTAGAGAAGCAAAAATATAAAATAACCATTTTCAAAGGTGATTTTTCAGTAATTGGTACATTTTTCAAAAAACATTTCAAACAAAATTTGTTTGGATTTTTAATATCTTTAACTTTTACAATAATTTCTTTTTCTTACTAGTGTTGATTTCAAGATATGCAAAAAGTAATTCCGGTTAAGATATTGCTTTTCAAATTAAGCGGTGCACACCCAGGCCATATACAAGACGTTTACACACACACGCACA
Source organism: Leistus spinibarbis (assembly GCA_933228885.1). Taxonomy (NCBI): domain Eukaryota; kingdom Metazoa; phylum Arthropoda; class Insecta; order Coleoptera; family Carabidae; genus Leistus; species Leistus spinibarbis. Next base: position 12,104,886 of record OW121791.1, read on the forward strand.
GTAACAAACAACATTCCGAAAATAGTTAGATTCGCTTAATGGATGATTTATTTGCTTTAAAATCTCGAATTCATGGTTACAATACGTCGAGGATAGTAAAAATTCGTGCATTTGAATATTAAGTTTTCACGATATTTATAATTGGGTATAACCTACTACTAATATGTGTATTCGACTTGTGGAGCCCCCATAATACTGCCCCTAGAAAAATAATGAAAACAACTAAAAATTCTACAATATATTCTAAGATATTTTATATCCACAAGATTTCTTCATATTGGTAACCCAAAGGTCATAAAAAATTATAAGTTTTTATTTTGAAATGTGCACTTTATTTTTAGAAAAACAAAAAGTCTATTAAATATTGTAAGTCTTATGCTATATACATATAACATGTTTTCCTTTCTTTAACTAAGTAAGTATAGGGATCACTAAAAAAATCGAAATCTTGATATCAACGTATCCACCTTCCCTGAATCGAATGTGACTATTTTCGGAATGACGTCTGTGTGCGTGAATTTGAACGCTCTAGAGCCAAAACTGTCAAACGTAATATTGTGAAACGTCAAACTTAAGACTTGTATATGGTCTAAATAGGCTATATGGTCTATGGCAAAAATAGTTATATTAATTAGGAAAGATATTAATATTTCGCACAACTTTTGTTTGAAAAGTTTCTTTGAAAAATGTACCAGTTAGGAGAAAACCGCTATTGAAAATCTTAATATTCTTATTTATATTGTTATGGAAATGAATTTGTGAGATTTCTTTATAGTTATCATATTAACTATGTCTGAAAATATTTTAACAGACAAACAAGATATAAATATTGTATGTTGTTTTGCCCTGTTTAACATAAATAGATCGACTGAAAAGATGAATTTTAAAGAATAAACAACTATGATTCATATTGAAGATATACAATATTTGTTAACATATTAAAATAATAAGCCAATTGGTACAATTTAAGGCTATTACTGTGGAGTATTGGTATTTTTTGACAGTTTGTTTGGTCACAACCGATTTTTTCAAATTGTGAACCCAAAGGTCATAATAATAATAATAATAATAATAATAATAATAATAATATATATATATATATATATATATATATATATATATATATATATATATATATATATATATATATATATATATATATATATTGAAGCGTGGATTGGGAGAACGGAGTCCGCTGCTCGCATCGCATATATTCCCAATAGGGCGAGCTGATAGCATAGATACCTTGTACCTAAGCTATTTCATTTCATATCGCGAGTGTGGAGCTAAATTACGTATAATGTGTATATTTTAATAATTGAATTTGAAAAGTTACATCCTGGGATCTGCTGTTCAACAGCGTTAATTTATTCCTAAATAAGCAGACTGGATTCCATGTTTTAATCATAATTTAACCCGTTATGAAGTTCCCAATACCTACATTGCTTGGGAAAGGGTCACGTAAATTATACTTACAGTAGAATGAAATTCCAGGTTAAATTAAATATGAACTGTGTCACTGCACAAGGACGTTCAGAATTGCTTCTTAGACGAAACTTGAATATAATTTTCCTAAAAATAATTGAATTAAGTACTTTGCTTTATTTTTGTGGCTTCAAATTATTTAATTCATTCTACGGAATTCCGAATAATGTAATACTATACTTTAATTGCACTTATTTGTTTCCTAGAAAATGTTTAGTATAACAACATTTATTTTTCCGACTGTATGAAGATAATTGAAGTCCAATAACATTTGTTTGTCGAATAGTTTCATTTGATATTTACACTGAGTTTAAAGAATTTTTTAGGAATTTACAATAATGTGTATATTTCCGACTAGTACATTTATTATTCCTTAACACATGATTTGGTTTTATTGTTATAGTGTCATAACATAGGTAAATGTGTTAAGCGTAATTTTCCTATATTTATGTGGGCGAGAATAATTTAATTTCATTACAATACATTCATTAAATAAACAAAGGTTAGGCATCAATACCTTCTGCTCGCTGTATATTTATGTAGAGCACCCATTTTTAACAACGGATGTATTTAAGGATGAAGACCATTTAACTACATATCTTTGAAGAGATTAAATGATACACAAGAACTGGTGCGAGCACCAGTGCTTCCAGCTCGCTGTGCCGGCGTGCCCAATCGCAATTAATACAATATTTATAGCAATTGTTAAAGCATAAAATTTATTGTTGCAATCATCTAACAGTCAATCGTTAACATTTTAAATTTCAATATTATTATTATTTAAAATTCTTTTTGACCTTCAGGTTCACAATCTATAAAAACAACTTGCAATAAACATTGATAAATAACACATAAAGGAATTATATTTATTAGTATGAGAATAAAATTACACATATGACAACTAGTAAAATAAAATGGCTTGTGGCCAACGCAGGACTTTCTTTTACGTAGTTTTCATCAATATTAATTGATTATAAAAATATAATATTAGGAAATATTAATCCAACAGAAATTATTATGAAATCCAAGCTTACCTTATATAAATGAATAGGTGGAAAATTATACCAATACCAATTCGTAATGTTATTGAAGTACTAACTATCAAAACCAACCAATACTTTACAGAAATATTCTGAAATGTCATTTATCTAATTCAGGCCATTTTGTTTTCTTGTCGAAATATTGACAGGTGCAGATGATCCGTTTAATTAAGCTACATTCGAATCCATGACAACGTAAACAAGATACTTATGATTCTTAGTAGCGATTTTCTCGTAACTGGTACATTTATTGAAGAAACTTTTCGAACAAAAGTTGTGCGAAATATTAATATCTTTTATTATAATCATAACTATTTTTGCCGTAAGTGCAGCTGTTCTTGTGATATTGGAGATAGAACAAAAAATGCATGGAGTAAACATGCACTACCGGTTTGAATATTCTTTTCAAAAATAGGAGGTGCACAACTAGACCATATACAAGTCTTAAGTTTGAAGTCTCATAATTTTACGTCCGACAGTTTCGGCTCTAGAGAAGCCGTGCATCTTCAACGTTTTCTACTCGAACTTAGAGTTACGAGTGTAGAAACAATGACGCTATACAACGACAATTTCAGTGCTCAAAGACTGGCCACTAACCCAGTATTTCATGCGCGGACAAAACATATAGACGTTCGGCACAATTTTGTTCGCGAAATCATCGAATCCGGAAGATTGATCCTGAAGCACATGAGAACCAACGACATGTCAGCAGATATTCTCACCAAGGCATTGACGAAGCCGAAACACGAACACTGTGTTAATCTTCTAGGATTGTGGAGAATGAAGCCTGCAAGTTTGGAGATTGTCTCGAGAGGAAGTGATACAATTATGTAGCTGTCAAGTGTGCGTAGTTCAGTTGTTACTGTTTTATATGAATGACATTTATAAATACATTTTTCTTACTGTACATTTTGTCTATTAAATATAGTTTATTCTTTTCAATTGTACTTTAAGTATTTTATTCCACAATTACCGGATCTATGTACATCAGATTTATATATATTCTTGGATTCAGGGTGAAATTACGAGAACTTTTTGTTCAGAATTTTTGTTTGATCCGAGAATGTTACAGACACATGACCAAACACTATAGCTGTCAAAATATGTTTTAATTTTTGTATTAAAATTTTCAAACATTGACTAAGGGTAGTATTAAGATGGGTTCTAAAGTTTAGGGTCTTAAAACACCGGACCTGTACAGACGATTGGATTTCAAATGCGACGGAAACCTTATGGGTACGGAAATTATATATATATATATATATATATATATATATATATATATATATATATATATATATATATATATATATATATATATATATAAGCGTTTTAAATCTCTTTTACCCTTTCGGGTGTCGAGACACGGAAATTATGTGTATATCAAATTTCATTAAAATCGGCTCGGTACTTTCAGAGGACATACAAAGTTGGTCTTACGGACGAGCGAGGACATGAACCAAGTATTTAAGCTATATATATTTTCGTAATCAGGGTGACGAGATACATTTTTTGATCCGTGAATGTTACAGACACATTACCAAACACTACAACTGTCTTGTTCTATCGTACGAAGAGCTAATCATACTTAATAGAATACATGTATTTATAAATATTTTTGATTTGTATATTTTTAATATCTGTTAATTTTGTAGATATATCTGTAAATAGGACAGTAAGGTCGCAGAAGTCACATACAAACAACAAACCCAATTTGGTTTTATATGTCGCAAAAGATATATAAAATTTTATTAAAATATGATATTATTGTCAGTGCCGTATAAACACACGGGTCTAAGTGCACAGAACTAATGCACAATTTTAATCTCGTCGTACGACAGTACTAGACATCTATATTGTTTGGTTGTGTGTCTGTAAAATGTTCGGATCAAAACATTTTTTTAACAAATGTGTTTGTCTCGTCACCCTAATTATGAAAAGGAATATAACATATATTTCAATCAACTAAACGCTGCAATAGTAGTAAGATCAGATATCTGAAAACCCAATTCTCGGAGTAGATTTGAAGTTAGCAGAATTACTTGCTTGGTTAGCGCGTGCTACTCCTGTATAATTTCCCTTCATCGTCTACGTTGAAAAAGCGTGCTTATGAAGTTAGGTTAGGTAGAGACGCCAGTGAATAGATGACAAACTAACTCTTGCGAGAAACTGTTACAACTTTCCCACAATTCCTCATCGCTTTCCATTAACTTACTACTCCGCAGTGAACTTCCTTCGTATCCTTTCACTATTCTCAAATACACACGGACACAGTGTGCGAAAACGCAATCAAATTGTGGCCGAAAGCAATTTGAAGTTTTTTATCGTGTCTTTTACTTACTTCTGCGTTTTCCCCAAAGTTAAATAAACGGAAGTAGTAGAATAGTGTCCGATTGTGATTCGATTTGGGGGAAAACGAATTTCGCATTGTTGTTATAGAAGTTCGTAAATTTTTTTTAAAAGTTTTTGTTGCATTTCTAAATGCGTTTAGACTACCTGAAAACAAACCGTTTACTAACTAATCCAAATGAACGATAGATTTGTGTCAAATATGTATACATTCGTTAATTGATATATTTACTATCTTGGAAGAAGTCTAAATGAAAATATTGTAAACATAAAATATTTCGAACTCGTAATTTTAGCGGAATTACATATTTTGCACAATCCTAAATCGTATTCGACTATTTTCGAGATGAAGTATGTGAGTGGGTGTGATCGTGGGTGTATGTGTGTCTGTGTGTCTCTTTGTCTGTGCCTGTGTGTGAACGCTTTAATACAAAAACTGTTTAGGAAAACTTATGAAAATTTAAAATTTAGCTTTTTATATACAAATCAAAAATATTTTTAAAAACAATATTTTAACTGGAAATAAAGGATTACTTTTGTTTTTTTTTTTAACAACACGAGTTAGAGAAAAAGAGATTCTGATAAATGTTGAAGATATTGAAATTTCTAGCAACTTTTCTTTGAAAAGGATTTTGAAAACTATAGTTTACTGGAAAATCGCCTTTGAGTTAGTTAACATTTACGTTTCCCTAGTTTAAATACATATTGATTTTGTTTCATAGCAATTATAGGGAAAATTAAAAAAAAAATATATCAAGCAGGCTCCGATGCCATACAGCTCACCGTATTATTTATTCAGTGGATGGTTTAATTTTTTTTTTTTATATAAATTATATTTTAACCACTAATGGCCATTTGCACCGTACAATGTAAAATTAAAGTTTACCAAAACTTAGTTTAAATAAATCTTAGATTAAATTTATTGGGTGTTGCATGATAAGTGATTGATTAGTTAATCTCAGCATCTTGTGATTTTTAGGAATCCAGATCTTTTACATCTAGGGGAACGTAGTAAATTCCATACGCAAACAAAATAAATACCTTTGACATTTTCTAATCTAAAACACAAAAGTTATAATGCTTTTGTTACGTTTGCTACGTAGATGTATTTTCTTGCATTTTAATAATTAATAAATTGGGAATTTCCTTGTAAGATGTCAAAAGATAAAAAACAAGAAATCCAAACTTCTTCAATGACGAATAAATAACAAAATAAGATTTATCATTGTCAAAATAATTATAAATTTAATTAATATTTTATTTTAAACATAAGGCCTCATACGAAAATAGTAGAGTATGTAAGCATCATAAGTATTGCGAGCTTTTTAATATTTGCTGGCATATATTGTCACAAAATTTGTAGGTTAAACGATGAACAGCCGCTAAACCACCAATATTCACGGTTTAAGCTGTCCCCGATAAGCATCATTGTAAACTTCGTTTAGCAATCCGTGCAATAAAGTAGAACACATAAGTTAGCTCTAAACTACAGTTAAGCGCAAATGGCCATAAGATTATTAAAGTATGAAATCTATCAATAACCATTGAATTTGAAAAAATAAAATGGAAAAGATAATAATGACATTGTTCTTGATTGATGGCAACAGCCAGTCTTTTAGTGCGATCACTACAATGTTTTAAATGTCAAAAATCTTTGTTTTAATTATTTTTATCTGGCCGTTGGGTTGATAATATGAAAAATAGTTATAGTTATAAAAAAAATTATAAATGAATATTTTTTATATTCTTCCTATGGCAGTATTAAGGAGGGCTCCAAATTTTGAGGCTTTATTACTCCGAACCTGTACAGACGATTGGATTTAAAATGCAACAGGAGCTTTTGGACTACCTAAATTTTATGAATACCAAATTTCAGTAAAATCAACCTAGTATCTTCAGTGTAGTTGTGATCACAAAGTTACTTTTTGTTAAGACTTTTTTTTTTGACCCGAGCATGTTACAGACACACGATCACTGTAAGCTGTCTTGTCCTTTCGTACAACGAGGTAAACAGGCTTTTTTTTAAGTCTCTTATGCAAATGTATATTTTAACGGAAATACATGATAAAATCATTCCTAAATCGAATCTGACTATTTTACTGTATAACGTCTCTTTGTGTGTGTGTGTGTGTAAAAGCTCTAGAACCAAAACTGTTGAATAAAATTGTGAAACAAACTAAAGACTTGTATATGGCTCGAGTGTGCACTTCCAATATTTGAAATCAATATCATAACCGGAAGTAACTGTTCTTGACATTTTTTCTATACTATGGAAACAGCATGAATTAGAAAAATAGTGGTTATTATAAAAGTTGAAAACATTCAAATATTTTGCAACTTTTGATTAAAATTTATTTTCGTAAATATATCATTTACTGAAAAGTCAACCTTGAAAGTAGCAATATTACATATAAATTTCATACTGATATTAAACTATGTTAACCCGTGAGCTCATATCATATACAGAATACAATCATTTGACGGGTGGTGATTTATTATTAATAAAAATTGTAAATATAGACCTAATCATGTAAACAACATATAAATAAAGCATTTCTCTTACATATATATATATATATATATATATATATATATATATATATATATATATATATAAATATATACACACACGTGCGCGTTAGTGTATTTGTTGCATTCAATTCTGTATTGTTTATCAATCAATTAATAACAATATCGTATTATTTCTTCAAAAATCAGGATTATAAATTTACTGCTTCTATTTTGTTTTTGAATAGACTATTCATTGCACATTAATAACCTCACTCAAATAATCTGAAGTCGGTGGCTGTCCACTTAAAATAATAATTTTAAAACCCTTCACCACAAAGTATTTTCAAAAGCTAAATACGTATTTCGACACTGGTTTTGTTTTTTTTGCCATACAAGAGCTAATACGCTTCAATCCCTCATTATGTATTTTTTGCTACTAATGATGACAATTTATCTATCAAAATACGTATTTTCAATTATTAGCACATTTAACAATAACTATTTTAATTTTGACATTTACATACACACACACACACATATATATATATATATATATATATATATATATATATATATATATATAATTACCCAGATGCATGTGTATAATTATATGTATGTTTATATGCATAGAATCCTTTCTATTTAATAAATCCAAACTAGTCTGAGCAGGATTCGAACATTGACCGTGAAAGTTGATAATCATACCCCGACGCCACGAGAATAATTGAAAATATCATATATTTAATCAAATATTGTAATAGACAAGTGCTTAAACGTCAAATAACGAATAACTGACTATTTCAAACTTCTGATGATGGCATAAGGAATACCGAAATGTAGGGTTGAATAAAATTAATTATTAAAAACGACTGCTTTTTATCTCCTTCGTTAATTTTTAACTTACAGATAAAATAATAGAAATTACCGACGATAAATCATATGATTACGAAAATTTAAATCTGCATAATACAAATACTGCTATATATTTCACTTATTATAACTGAAAAATGTATTTTAATGTGTCTAAATTTCCAAATATTAAATTTACTAATGATTTCTATTTCAAAAATATTCAATCAAAAGTCCAATGTTCCAAAATCATCGGACATAATGTACAGAAATTGCCAAGGTGTCAGTCAGCATTTATACTTCAAAATCTGGCACATGACATAGATATGATTCTACTCTATACTGAACATTTTCTTTATTGTTGGAGAAAAATTCAAATGAAACTGACAAGGACACGTATGTGAATCAAGTTATGAGTTGGAATAAGATGGAAATTGGTACTTAGGATATATTTGTATGGACGTGCGGGTGGTTGTGTGTGTATCTGTGTGCAAACGCGTGTGCACATTTCATGATGGAACTTGTAAAGATAGAATAATACATGTCATGTTCACGTCAGTGGTGCTCAAACGTTGAGTGCGTCTGACATCGTAATTCATGTGTCTCAGACTTGACTGAATTTCAGGATTCAGCATTTTGTCCGAACTCATAGTATCTATCCTTTTCAGTTGCTCTAGTCGAGAAGATTAAAGCACATCGGTTTCACTCACTGTGCAAAGTTCAACCATAGAATCTGTGAATATACAATCGTTCGAGCCACGTTTAACTAGGGCTCACCTTTTAAGTTCATCTGAAGGTGTGATATGTTGCTTGTAAATTATATAGAAGTTTTTTTGCTAGCCACAACAGATATTTTTTAAAGAACCAAATTCTACAAAGTTAATTGGGATAGTAAGATAAAAATAATGTAGGGTATTCCTCAATCGAATTTCTTATATTTTGTTTTCACTATATATGTAGCATTATGGTGTTTTGAATTCATTCTACGATTGCTGTCAAACAATATCAATGTATTGTAAAAAGGAAAAATTCTATTCATTCCACCACTGCCATGAAACAATATCACTGTCTAGGGAATCGTAAATGTAATATGGTTATTTTCAAGGGCAATTTTTTTGTAAATAGTAAATTATTCGAAAAATATTTTACAAACAAAAGTTGCTAACACTTTTAATATCTTTTGCTTTTATAAAATTCACTGGTTCAATAACTCATGTGAAGATAATGTTTCCGGGATTTACAAATCTAAAATTTAAACATCATATTTTTATATTCAATGGAATTGGCTGTAGAGCGTTCAGGGAGACGCACACGTTATTTGGAAAATAGTCAAAATGGGACCTTCAAAGCGGATATTTCTATTAAAATGTTTAATACTTTCTCATATTAATTTCGTATAAGAAAGTAAAATGACACAATTGTACAATATCTCAAAATACTACTATAAATATTGCTGTATATGTGTTTTCCCATTTAATGGTAATATTTTAGAAGTCTGAAGCAACGTATCGTACATTATTATTCTTTAGTACATGTACGAGTAGACGTTAACATTTGAAAACGTATCAATATTCCGTTATATTACATACATAAATGTATGACATTCGTGATATAGCACTATTTTCCACTATCAACCGGGAGAACCATTATTTTAATACTCAATAGCTATATTACGGGCATAAATATGTAATGTTTTTATTATATTATCATATCCTTATCAAAATAAGTTTTATTATTTTAATAAATTTCATATGGTACATATAATATATTTCTTTATGATAGAGCCATATCAAATATTTTATCATTTTAAAACAATAAGTTTTTGTATATAGATAACAATTTTATCACTGAACAATTTTCTTTTATAAAACAACAATGAAACCATTTGAAACACGCCGGACGAATATGAAAAAATTCGCAGTTAATAGACCTGGCTATTGAAAATAAAACTTCACTAAAAGATTCGAACCATCATAAACGGTAAATGGTTTATATCAAAATTGTGTCATATCATTTTATATGAAAAGTACAATGCTATGAAATAATATCAATATTTATTGCGATTTTTCGGTAAATGGAACATTCATCATTTCAAAATAAGTCTGAATCAATTAAGGGATGGTCAAAACTTATATTTTCGTTAAAATTCCGAATTAGAAATTTGTAGCACGGTGCCTGTGCTTGTTAAATTAATATGTAGATATAAAATAGCTAAAATATATATATATATATATATATATATATATATATATATATATATTTATTTTTTCAAATATAGGCGATTGGATTTACAATACGGATTTAAATGGAATAACATTGAATGTCGCTCCGTAAAAAAATCAAAGGACTAGAAGATACAAAAACCTGCTAGAATGCCAGTCCAGACCATCGTGGCTATAGTCATTAATTTTTTAATAAATAAATGAACAAGACTTACTTATTACTTCGTAAAAGAAAGTAAAAAGGAATAGTTGACTGCACTGGAGTTTCTTTTAGTAGTTTTCATTAGAAATATATATCCTAAACAAACTGTAAAATAATACCAATACTCAAATAGTAATACCCTGACAGTATACCATTTAACTTAATATTAATCCAATAGAAACAAAATGAAAACAATGCTTACCTTAAATTAATGAATGTCTGCATTATCAAACAATATAAATCAAAATCTTATTCACTTCCCAATTGTCAAACTCAACAGTAAAACTCTGAAATTGTATCAATTAGCTTATTTGATTATGTTAGAAATTATAGATTGATTAATATATTCAAATAATATTAAACATTTATAATATGAATTCAACCACAAATTTGTTGATTTAATCGATTGTTCTTGTTTTGCTATTTTCAAAAAACCAGTGACAAATGATGTCACTCATAATTCATACGATTTAATAAAAAAATATTTCCTAAACTATGGCAACATAAATATGATATTTAAGATTTTCTGTAGCAGTGTTCTCGTAACTCGTACATTTCTTGAAGAAACTTTTCAAACGAAAATTGTGCGAAATATTAATTTCTATCATTATGATCATTACTATTGTTATCATAAGTACAGCGGTTCTAAATATTTAGGAAATAGAACAAAGAATGCACTTCCGGTCTGAATATTCTTTTCAAAAATTAAAGGTGCACATGAAGACAATATTCAAGTCTTAAGTTTGAAGTTTCATAATTTTCCATCCACAGTTTTGGCTCTGTTCACAAACAGACACACAGACGTCATTCCGAAAATAGTCATATTCGATTCAGGGAAGGTCAAATGGTATCATGATTACAATACAATACTTACGTAAAGGAAACTAATATACTAGGAACTCATAAATACGAGTGTTTGGCGGCAAAAATATTTTAAATTTCAAAATGATTATTATTAATGGCTAGAGCTATTAATTTTGAAATATTGTACTATTGCCATATATGTCTTTTAAAACAGGCTTAGAGACTGCAAAATTCAAAGTCAAATCTCGCCGTTGTTAATGTATTTGATCCAAAGACAGAAATGTCAAATTTATAAAATTGATGTGAATGAGATAAGTAATAGTTTCGTTGAATAATCTATTTAAATACAAAATAGAAGAGATAAAAATATGATATCATTGATTTTGACAAACAGGAGAAATCGCCTACCGTCAATTATAAAATAATGTAATTATTTAGAAGAAAAAGAAGCAGTAACTAAAATTGTAATCCTGATTTTTGATGGGTTAAAATATCATTATTGTTTATTAGATTGATACAGAACAAATTAGAAGCAGTAAGTAAATTTATACTTCTAATGATTGAAGAGATAACATAAGATATTTTTTTTTATGTTTTTAATAATAAATGTTAAGTGAATAGTAAATGGAATATAAAATATCTGGAGTGGCCTGCACTCAACTTTCTTTTACGTAGTTTTCAATAGATAGATATTAATATACATATATATCCCAAACACTTATCGTATTCACTCTTAAACCGTCAAACTCCACAGTAAAACTCTGAAATTGTTATTTTATTATGTTAGCAAATATATAATATAAATTGATTCTATAATGATTTACCTGATACAATATATTCTAATAAGAAATCAATATTTTAAATATTAATTCATACAGATAACTGTCAATGTAAAGCTGGTTTGTTTTCAATAAACAAGAAACAAATGATGTAACTCATGGTTGATCCGATTTAAAAATAATAAAATTTGTCACAAGTGTAGGTATCACTATGGCAACGTAAATAAGATATTTGAGTTTTTTCGTAGCAGTTATCTCATAACTGGTACAATTTATGAAGAAACTTTTCAAACAAAAGTTGTGCGAAATATTATTATCTTTCATTATAAATAAAAAATCCACCAAATAGATAATACGGCGAGCTGAAGGCATTAGCTCCAGTACCTAGTTTATTTTTTTAATACAACGAAACATTTACTACTCACAACATATGCCAGACAAAATATAAAATCAGATTTTACCCTGTCATTCAAACATGTGAATATCGACACTAGATAAAGTGTGGAGTTGGGAGTAAAGAGAGAAATATCCAATGAGGTGGGGATTCACCAAGAGGTGGGGGTATAACCCTGGTGTATTATGTAACCATAGAAACGACGCCAGGGATAACTCACACGCGCACGTCAAGGCAAATGATCAGGCTGGCTTTGGTTTGGTAGTATGATCATCACAACATAGAACACACGCGCTACACATCCAAATCAGAATCCACAGGCTAGAGTTGACGACAGTTATTATAACACTTTGTCTGACCAATCAAAATACATAATGTAAGGCGTGGTTTTCGACTATGATTCAAGTTATTACAGTCATCACAAATACTTCATAATAAATACATATTTAAACAATATAGCATTTAAATTTGTAGAAATCAGATATTCTATGATAAGTTTGATTGCGTATCTGAATTCGATGAAATTCGCATAGTATATCCTGTCAATTGTTTCACATTTCTAATGTTGGCTTTGAACAAATTAAACTATTATCTGAAACAGTTGATGATGCAAAGTTTCGTTACTTTTGAGTACTTGTAACTACTCGTTACTTTGTATTCGTTCACTTGAGTGGCACTAAATGAGTACTCGGACTATTCGGATACTATTGCGAATCGCGAATAACTGAACCGTTTCGTCTTTCGTCGACTTTTACTTTTGTTTTTATTGGTTCCTCGGAAACAATGGTGCAAAGTTTTAGAAATATGTTTCTGTTTTTAGTATGGTTCTGTAGGTAATTTGCCTCGATCACAATAAGGATTTGATTATTTCGAAATCAAATTATGCACGTATTACTTATTTAGCTCGCCGTACGAAGTATATAAGAGCTAATGGATTCGGTCTTGTGTCTGTTACATTATCAGATCAATAAATGTCCCTTAGGCATCCGGAGTTATAGGACCCCAAAATATTAAGCCCCTTTTAATAATACTCGTAGTACAACATTACAAATACCCAAAAAATTATTTGTTTATAAAATTCATTCATATTGTGAGAGTAAGGACCATAATAAATAATAATTATGAATACTAAAATATGCAATAAATTAGTTTTTGAGTATATCATAAAGCCTTTTATATCAATTTTTTTCAGATTGCAGACGCAAAGGTTTTATAATTAAGAATTATTATTTTTAAATTTAATATATATGTGTACGCATGCGTTAGGAGTAACTAATGACGCGCTTTTACTGATTAGTGATCACATTTACCTCTTATATAGGTGCGTGTAATTAATTTTCTGTTTTTATCATGCTTCTGTACGTTAAAAATTAAATAGAAAACTAAATATTAATTCAGTGGGTAAATTATCATCATAAGATTAAATCAAAAACGCATTCAGAATGTATAACAAAACCAATTGATAATTGCTCAAAATATATTCTTATTTGTTTCGTGTATGAAATTTGACGTACAAATATTTCACGTGAATTTGTATCAGTTCATAAAGAATATAATGACCACAACAGATTTTTCTTTAAAGGGGGAGTTACTTCAAAACATCGATTTTTTAAATTTATTTTCGTTTGTATAACCGATTTGAGAATATGTAATTAAAATTGCAATTAAGAATTCCGAACATTGACGAAGTTATTGATATTTAATGAAGTGCCCACCCGACCGGACGAATGCTTCAATTCAATACTTTGGTGTCCCCGAAGCATTTGAATTGTGGTATAGTCATTCAAAAATTTCACAAATATCACTGTTTGCTTGAGCTCAATTTCGAGGAGGAGAATTTAGTTAGTTGCTCGAAACTGCGCCGAGACTACACGAAAATCGATGTAATACTATACGCGCTTTTTTGGAAAACTTTATTTTTCACGGTTGTCACGATATCTCAACAACCAATTGACCGATACAATGTTTATTATATCTGCAGAATTTATCTAACTACAGCCTGTAGCGACATATATGTTTTTCGTAAAATAATATGATTTATATCAATGTTGAAGTAGTTAAAAGAAACGATTTAAAAAAAATATTTTCGTAAATCACAAATAACTTTTTCAAACATTTTTTTTAAATTATGATTCCGCAATGGACTACAATGGTTTACTTTCTGAAACTAAATCGATCAAAATATTTTGTATCAGACTTCAGGAACAACCAATTTTTCATGGACTCACTACACGGCTCTCCCCATCTCTATTTTAAAAACAGGAAAATATGTTGACTTCTTAAATATGAATAAACATTTTGCGAATATCTAATATCAAAGATATTCAATACCTTTTCAAAAATAAAGTACTGAAAATTTACTCTGACAAAGGTAACTCCCCCCCCCCTTAAAGATCCGAAGTCTAGGAAGCTAATAGGGATAGTATGATATAACAAATCTGGAGGGCCCTCCACTTAACTTTTATATAGTATATTTTCAATATAAATTGTGTTTTAAATTCATTCTACCATTGCCATGAAACAAAATCTATATGTATAGTAACTAGGAGAACGTAATTATAATATGGTTATTGTCTAGGTAATTTTTCAGTAACTGGCACATTTAATAAAAAACTTTCAGGCAAAAATTGCCAGAAATTCTAATATATTTAACATTTATAGAATCACATTTTCTCTAACTCGTGTCCTTGTTCGCAAAATATGACACGAGGAAACAAGCATTTCCAGTTGAAATGTTCTATTCAAAATTAACTCTGGTTATACAAATCTAAAATTTATAACATCGTATTTTATGCTCAACGGTAACGTTCACAGACACACACACACACACACTGACATAAAGATGTCAATGAGAATATAGTCAAAATAAATTCAGGGATCCTCAAAACGGATATTTCTGTTAAAACTTTGAGTGAATTTCTTTTTCTCGTTATTTGTGCATGACGTATAAGATGATAAAAATATATATGTACCTACCCATCTGGGAAAAATTCACGGAAATGGCTAATCTATTTCTTTCGACGGAAAATCAGAAAATTAAACAGATTTTTCCGGCACTTAACGAGCAGAATGAACCGCGGTTACAAGTCATTTACTTTCCGGAATATTTCACAGCGACGCAAAATGGGTAGCGAGGCGTAAGAGGAATAAAAAATCATTCAAAAGCTACTGAATCGCTCATTGTTCCGAGCGCTTGTCAAGTTCAGGAGTGGCGCTGTTGTTTGCGATGAAATTTAAAATCGCTTTTTGTTTTAAGCCCGTCGTACTGTCATGCGTCAAATCTACAATGTAATACTTCCTTTTTACAAGCTTATTTTGTCGTATTGAAAAATGATTTATATTTGCACGCTTTGTGGGAATTATCGATGGCCCTTGAAATAAAAGAACACCTCTTGTTCTTGAAAGACAAACTGATAATTGAAGGTACGAAGAAGACGAATAGCTGGAAAATTGACGAATATAAATGAGAGACAAATAGGGGGTGACTTTGTAGCTTAGGTTTTATGAAGAATAAAAAACTTATGCACGAACGTACTTACTTTGTATGTCTCACAAATTATTTCTTTTGAAGGTACAAAACCGATTTTAATACAATTTTGTATATGTGTAATATAAATATCCAACAAGATCCCTAATATTCTAAAACTAATAACCCTTATATCTTATATTGTTCGAGTTGCCTTAAATATTTTGATACATATAACAAAAAAATTGGTTGTGCTCAACACAGAACTTTTTTTTAATTTTTCTTGCTTTCTCGGTTCAATTCTCGTTCAGTCCCTTTATATTCGTCATTCATTTTTACTTTATACATGCTTTCTCGGTCCTTCTCTCTTTCATTCACTGTATATTCATCATTCATACGTCTAACTTTCTTACTCTACCTGTTTTGTTTTGTATTCTGGCACTTTTATTTTCTTTGCCATTCAAGTTTTCTGCATTGTCTTTTTTTGTTTTGAGATTTTTTTTGCTATCCTAAAGTAAATCATATTGAATAAAACCCAATGAATAAACATATATTTTTTCATATTTAACAAAATTTCTCGATCATTGACATACGAAATGTGTTTTCGTTCCATTATTCAAATTTAGCATCACGAAATTTCAATTTTGTCAAAGATCTATACCAAGAATCAATAAAAATTTCAAATTGCTTAGAGTATTCTTATCGATTTGCAAATCATTACTTTGTAGCAATGAATTATTCATATATATATTCGTTATTTTTTGACAGTAACCATAAAATACCAGTCCCGGATAACTGATTTTAAAAATAGAATTTAAAATGCAATTTTTTAGAGAATGTACCATTCTGTTTAGGGAAATTTTTTGAAATCATATTGTTTAAAATTAGAATATTTTGAGTTTTTGTATCTATAAGTTTTCTGTAAATGCAGCCATTACCAAAATAGTTAAATAATGACACGAGTAAACGAGCACTTCTGGTTGAAATATCGTTTTCAAAATAGAACATTTTCTATTCTGGGGTACACAAATCATATATTCTTAACATCATATTTTTACGTTGAATGGTATAGGCTGTAGGGCGTTCACACACACACAGACACACCGACATAATTGGGAAAATAGTTATAATGGATTCTGGGACCTTCAAAATGGATATTTCCATTAAAATCATAGAGATCAATTTTTTCGGTGATCTATGGTAATATCGTAAAATGTATTTATTAAAAATGTTAGTGCGGGGTCTAATGCTAGCAAGGTTATAATCAAAAATAAACCATATTTATAATACATTTTTCAAAGAACACATTTTTATAAACACTGATTATTGTGATGTTACCTTAAAATTGTGCAATGATATGCAATGATAAGAAAATTCATGAATGAAATTAATTATTTTATTGAATATTTTCGCATATTCCGGAGTAATTACATTACAAAATTATTAAATATAATTTCTTCAAAATTTAGCGGGTATAAATTCTAATAATACTTTCTTCGTAAAATAAATTTGAAATATGACATGACAAGGTTTATATTCCGCCGTAAGACAACCTGGAAATATTGATATTTGTATACCAAAGCTAGCTTAGTGTAAATATTGGATTCAACTGATTATTTAAAATTTAATATATTGAGAAACTTATTTTACACAAGATCATTTTGAACTACAAGCAATTACTTCTCATAACAAAAGGAATTATAGTCTATTCTATTTTATATGACTATCATGCTCCAAATGATCGAGTTGTGTTTTTCACAAAAGAAATGTAATACGTTTCAAGGTTTCTCTAATACGATATCATCGCACGCCACTGCTACTCGGGAAAACTTCGGAGAAAAACAAATGACGTGTAAGAAAGAATTATAACAGTCGAGTGATAATCACTGCGCAGAAAAAAGGTTTTTATCTCTTAAATTCATCGTAAGTGTATTTAGCCGAGATAATCCTGCTCTAAATTTGACAGAGAGGCTTGTGTGTGGGTCTTGATTCGTCGAAAGATGAATTATACATCGTTCTGCTAGACTAGGTAGACAGATTTGGTACAGATGGTAGAGTATAATCTGTAAATCACAGCGGCCAATATTGCCTTCTCTGTTCCACATGATGTATCACAGACCATCACTCTCTGGTCTCTTTGTGCTATATCTGCTGTACAGATTAATACATTTGTCCCTAATGGCAACTCGAAGCACACCTCTAATGCCAATACAAATAAATATATTTAAACGAATTTGTATTTATTATTCATCTAGCTCGAAGACAATTTGTTTCACATGGGTTATTTCTATAGGTGAATGAAAATATGATATTTTTACACGACAGTAAAGAAATTTCGTCAAATAATGACTGTTTAATTATTAAAGGAGAATTTCGAATCCATTGGTAGTTCTTTTCATGAGTCGTGAGCGTTATGTCATATAACAATTTAAGAATTGCCCCTAATAAAATAACAATGCTACGTCCAATTCGCTGTATACCGCCTGGCGCGTGCCACCAATGCATAAGCGTACTGAATTTAAACAAAATTATGACAAGAAGCGGAATTTATTCTCTCAATTCAAAAGAATTGTTTATTATAAATTGGATATGGATGCTAAATTATATGAAAATTGGTTTGTAAATCAATTACTACCAAATATTCCTACAAATTCGGTAATTGTAATTGATAATGCGTCATATCATTCACGCCAAGTTGAAAAAATACCCTCAAGTGCAACCAGGAAAGACGATATTATTGCATTTTTAGAAAAAAACAGATATCATTTCCAATGAGAAATACCAAGAAAATTTTACTGGACATTGTAAAAGCACACAATTTTTCAAAATGTCATTTTATTGATGAAATTGCAACCACGAACGGGCATTCGGTTTTACGATTACCACCATATTATTGCATATTAAATCCGATTGAATTAATTTGGGGCAATTTAAAAAGGAATATACGAAGAAAAAATGCCTCTCCTACAAGTAGTGATAGTGTATTAAATTTGATACGTGAAGAAGTTAACGGTTTATCTCCACAAATTTGAACAAACAGTGTCGCTCATATAAAAACTATTGAGGAAAAATTTAATTGTAAAACAAACAATGGTGAATTCATAATAAACACCAATACCTCCAGTTCTTCTGAATTGAGCGAATAAAGCTCGTTCTACATTATACAAGTTTCATACTAGAAACTAGTACAAGTTTTAATACTAGAATCTACTATGAAATTTGGATACAAAATAGTTAAGTACAGTGTGATGTAAATAGAGATATTCGTGTTCTTTGTCTAAAACAGTTCTGCCAAAATTTTTATAAATTTGACATTGGTTAAGGGCAGATAATTAATTTTGTTGTGATAATCTGGCAAACTAACCGAAAATTACAAAATAACATAAATATATACATATTACTCTTATTTTTATAATAAGATTATACCTTATACAACACTGGTTGAATATCATATAGGTTAACTAACGTTTTGATAATTTCTTGTCACAACAAATATAAATTTTATTAAACATCAAAGCGTGTAATTTTTAACTTTTTTCCATAATTTTGGTTATATTCAGAACTACTAATGAATATTTTATCCCTATTACCGTTACCTTACCTTATCTACACAAATTTGGACGAACTGTGTCGCTCATGTAAATACTATTAAGTTAAAATTTAATTGTTTAACTAACAATAGTGAATTTATAATAAACAATTCTTTTGAATTGAGAGAATAAATTCCGCTTCTTGTCATAATTTTGTTTAAATTCAGTACGCTTATGCATTGGTGGCACGCGCCAGGCGGTATCAGCGAATTGGACGTAGCATTGTTATTTTATTAGGGGCAATTCTTAAATTGTTATGACATAACGCTCACGACTCATGAAAAGAACTATACCACAGTCTTTGAAATTGTTGGTAGCCAAATAAGTTTAAGAGCCACTGGTTTTCATGGTTTGCTCGAAAATAAAATTGGAATGATATATTACTATAAGAAACAAGATTTGGTACGCGTAAAACGCACCAATGCGTACAGCTCGCCATTAGGTAAGATATGCGTTGCGAGCAGTGATTTTTATTGTTATATCCTTTTAGTTAAAAATTTGAAAAAATATTATAGATATAAAAAGTCTTACAATTTTTTGTAGATTATATTGATAAAAGAAAATTTTTAGTGCATATTTTAATAATTCAAAATTATAATGTTTAATAATTTTTTTCGGGCTTTGGGTTAACAATATGAAAATATTTTGAGTGTTATAATTATTTTTATAAGGGCAGTCTTCAAGTTTTGGGACTCTATAACTCGGGAAGTATACGGGCGATTGGATTTTAACTGCGAGTGGATTCAAATGGGATGCCAAATAATATATGTACCAAATTTGGTGTGAATCGCTCCGGTACCTTCAGAGGAGTAGAAGGCACAAATTTGGTCTTACGAGCGACGACTAATATCCAAGTATATAAGTTATTTATATTTTACACTTCTTGTTAATGAAATGTTTTGATCCGAGAATGCTACAGACACACGACCGAGTGCTGTAGCTTCTTCGGTACTTCGTACGGCGAGCTAAAAATTAACATTATAATAATTATATTGCATAAGAAGATTGGGGCTCCTCCACTCGAGTTTCTTATACGTAGTTTTCACTAGAATATATATCCTAAACAAATTGCAAAAACAACTAATACTCCACAGTAATTCTCTGAAATTGTACCATTTAGCTTAATATTTTATTTCGTTATCAAATTCTGTTTCTTCAATATAAAATATAGATTGTTTCTTTAATATTCACCTTATCAATAAATTCAAAAATATATTATTATATATGTACTGTTTTTCAATTGTTATTTCAATATTTATTTGCAATAACCATTACGCTCGAAACACGTTCTATTTGTAATAACCGGTGGCAAATGACAAATTACAAATTATTTGAGTCAATTTTGTTTCCTTGTTAAAATGCATGCACAATGCATACGATTTATTAAATATAATCCCCATACATGTGTATCTATGGCAACATAAATTATAAATTAGTTTGCTCGTAACATTTTTAGCTCGCCGTACGAAGTACCGAAGAAGCTAAAAAATTCGGTCGTGTGTCTGTAGTACTCTCGGATCAAAAAATGTTCGTTACAAAAAGTGTTTGTCGCCCTGATTTCAAAAAAATACAACTCATATACTAGGATGTTAATCGTCGCTTCCTCGCTCGCTCGTAAGACCAAATGTGTGCCCTGTACTCCTCTGAAGGTACCGGAGTGATTACCCTAAATTTGATACACATATTATTTGGCATCCTATTTGAATCCGCTCGCCCGTATACCCCTTATACTACCTTTATAAAAATAATTAAAACACTTAAAAATTCTACTAATAATTCTAAGATATTTTATGTCCACAAGATTTTTATATTGTTATCCCAAAGTCCATAAATAGTTATTAAATATTATAATTTTGAATTTTAAAATATGCAATATATTTCTTTTATTAAAATCTACAAAAAAAATTGTAAGAATTTTAATTTTTATATAATTTTTTTTAAATTGTTAACCAGTGGGCCATGATAATTAAAAGCCGCTGCTCGCATTGCATATATTACTTATAAAGCGAGCTGGATCGTTGTACCTAAGCTTCTTTGACGAAGCTTTTCCAACAAAAGTTGTGCGAAATATTAATATCTTTTATTTTAAACATGACTATTTTTACCATAAGTAATATTGGAGATAGAACATATGCATAGAATAAACATGCACTTCCGTTTTGAATATCCTATTAAAAAATAGGTGTACATCTAGAGTCTTAAGTTTCACTATTTTAAGGGATATACACGTAATAAAACATTGAAATAAGATTTTTTTAAAGATAAGCATTTATTAATTTTGCATTTCTTTCAAAATAATATTTTATGCTCAAAGAAAAATTTAAAAAATGCAACTACTGCAAACTGAGTTTTACAAGTGACAGTTATAATCTACTAGAAATAAATTTCCTTCTTCTTATTGTTCACACTGACATTTGTGAATTGTGACGTACATCCAGATATATGAAAGAGTTGCGCTGTAAGATAAAATGTGTTCGGGGGCGGTCCGCCACGCCGTAGGTACGTATTCGAATGGTGAGAATACGCAAAATATGAATTATATTCACTTTAAAATTTAATATCAGAAAACGCATATTTTTAGCTCGCCGTACGAAGTACAGAAGAGCTAAAGCATTCGGTCGGGTGTCTGTAGTATCTCGACTCAAAAAATGTCCTTACATGAGAAGGGTTTGTTTCGTCGCCCTGAATCCAAAAATATATTTGAATACTAGTCGTCGTTCGCTTGTAAGACCAAAGTTGTGCTCTCTACTCCTCTGAAGTTACCGAAACAATTTAAACCAAATTTGCTACAAATATTATTTTGTATACGCTCGCAGTTTAAATCTAAGCGCCCGTATACTTCCCGAGGCCTCAAAATTTGGGCCCCCTTAATACTTCCATTAAAAAAATAATTAAAATATCCAAAAATGCTCCAAAAAAATAAAATAAAGATATTTAAAGTCGTTTTTGATAAATTAGCTTGGCAAATATAGTCCCTTTGTTTATTTTCTTATATCCTAAAGTAATATTTCAATAATTCAGCAACTTCTCGAACCTGCTCCTTAATCCAATATTCTCCGTATAGATACTTCCATCAGGTACATATGTATAAAGTGTCTATGAAACAAATATACAGCTTATATGATAAAATTGTTTTGTCGTTGTACTGGATTAATGCATTTTATATGCGTCCTTGAATATTCGCTCGTATTTGCCTCGCAAATTAATATCAGCATGTTTAAAATATTTCACTACATTAGAGCAGGAACGACATGCTGTCTCACCGGTCCGACAGACCAAGGCCACCATCTCCAGGGAATACTTGGCGAATTGTGTGACGTTCGCGTCGCGTTATTTCCATCCAGCACTTTACCTTACTTTATAACCTGATGTGCTGCATAAATATAAATACAACAAAACAAATAACGATGTTCGCTTGTTACGTATGCACATCGCAGCCTGCTGCAACAAAATTTATCACAGTATTACTCTAATGAAACAATACTATCTCTTAAAAATATTTCACGGAAGAGTTACATGTTTCAAGTGTGTTCTATAGTTGGTTTCATATTCAGAGTGTATAATATCTATATATAAAGGCAGCTATATGGCTGTCAAACTTAAACGTGGATAAAATGAAACCACTTTTCTATAGCATTGACTATTTATATATCATTTTATGTTATACAAGCTTAAGTACTAGCACCAATGATTTCAACTCGCCGTATAATCTATGGAGAATTATATATATATATATATATATATATATATATATTGCCACGGCAAATCCACACCGGCTAGCTCGTAGGTGGATTTGGCACACACCCTTTATAATTATGACGTCGTTGGTAAGAAATGTAAACGAAATCGGGATTAAACAAATTTATTACAAAATAGAAATCGGAACTTAACTGGGCTTAACGCCAATACAATACTAAAATAATAAATAATAAAATAAATAAAATAATTAAACGGGGAAAAGGATACGGATACTCTACCCGGTTTCTTTAAGACGTTGGACTTTAGACTAGTTGGTGTGTCTGCGCCAGTTCTCTTAGGAGAACGCCCTTCCGTCTTCTTCTGTAGAGTATCCGCTCCAAACGAAATCAAATGAACAAATAAACGGTAGAACAACGGTAGAGCAACGGTAGAACAACGGTAGAACAACGGTAGAATAAAGAATGAATCACGGTAGAATAACGAATGAGAAAGCGGAACGATAAACGAGATTAGCGGCAAAAAGTATCGTGACAGATAATAATTTTCTAATCAACAAACTCTAAAACAAAACCAATTGCAACGCATGCCAATAAATTCTAAAAACGTGACACGCCGCAAACCCCCCTCAAAAAAAAAAAATTAACTAGATTTTTTTTTTTTAACTTTAAACCAAGGTATTGAAACAAGCTAAGTACCTAGTAGATAACCAAAGACATGCGGAAAAAAAAATCTGGAACATGAAAGTGGTTAACATTTTTAACAAGCGGTAGAAGTAATTTGATCCCAAGGCTTTTGATTAGGAAGATAATGGAAATTAAAATTAGTAGAAGGAAATGGAAGATAAACCGGTTTGGAGTTGTGCCGAAATAAGTGACGGTCATTCTCTAAACGGTTTTTAAGATATTCCGGTTTGCAAATGGAGCAAGTTCGAACAGTAACGTCGTGTTTTCCACATCTAAAACAAAAACGTTGACGTTGTTCCTTGCATTCGCTATAGCGATGATCTTCATTCTTACAATTCCAACAGGATATCTTAACGGCAGAAGTGACGACACGAGAAGGTAAAGTATGAGGCGAAAGAGGAGAAGGAGATATATTTCGAGGTGCTTTATAAGGGATACTGGCACCAGTAGAATTAGAAGAAAGACGCACGGCTTCAAGACGCTGACAAATTTGATTCAACTGCTCAATTGACGTTAAATTGTGAGCAGCTAAATGTTCTGCGTAATATGGAGTCAAATTAAGCCGGATAGCACAAATTTGTTTTTCTATTGAAGTGCTTTCCGATAATCGAGAAAATAGAGTTTGCATTACGACAATAAACTCGGTAGGTCGTTCCGACGGATGTTGCTTTCGCGATAAAATTTCTAGCCAAAGAAGGTGCTCATAATCAACAGGCTGATATTGGGTTTTCAGGCGAGCGGCAAGATCATCCCAGGTAGATACCGACCCCTTAATTGTTCGGTACCATAATAAGGCAGGACCTTCAAATAGGTCACTAGCAGCATTTATTAAATCATTTTTTGTTGCAAATCTAGCAACCCGAAGTTCTTCAACTCTTTCGAGAAAATCAATAACGGACTCATTTCCGCTAAAATGAACTCCCCATTTGAAAATTGGTACAAGTTTAGAAGGAAGTGGAGAAACAGGAGAGACAGATGATTGAACGGGAGCAGGACGTGAACGTTTTCGATAAAGTTCTTCATCCAACACATGAATTTCTTCGATGAGGGATTTGATCACGGTAGTAAATTCGGAATTTTTCACCCTTAAAATACGCCTCAATATGTGGCCTAGCCGATTGTCGACTTCACGGTAGATATGAGGTAGAGTATTTAAAACAAGAGAAGAAATATAAGTAAGGATGGAATTAAATTTATTGCGACATGTGGTTACTTCACTTTTCGCATTCAACGAAACATTTATTAGCGGTTCGGTAGACAACGAATCGATACGGGCATATAATTGACTTAACATGAATCCCTCTGTATCGTTTTCCCCCCGTAGAGCTAATTCGTAAGATATTTCATCACGCAAAAGACCCGAAAAATCCATAATTAAAGACGCAAGAACGCAAACAATGAAAGAAGAGAAAAAGAGAAGAGAGGTAACGAGAATTACCAAACGACGTCAAAAAGGGCCCCACGTTGGGCGCCAAAATATGCCACGGCAAATCCACACCGGCTAGCTCGTAGGTGGATTTGGCACACACCCTTTATAATTATGACGTCGTTGGTAAGAAATGTAAACGAAATATGGGATTAAACAAATTTATTACAAAATAGAAATCGGAACTTAACTGGGCTTAACGCCAATACAATACTAAAATAATAAATAATAAAATAAATAAAATAATTAAACGGGGAAAAGGATACGGATACTCTACCCGGTTTCTTTAAGACGTTGGACTTTAGACTAGTTGGTGTGTCTGCGCCAGTTCTCTTAGGAGAACGCCCTTCCGTCTTCTTCTGTAGAGTATCCGCTCCAAACGAAATCAAATGAACAAATAAACGGTAGAACAACGGTAGAGCAACGGTAGAACAACGGTAGAACAACGGTAGAATAAAGAATGAATCACGGTAGAATAACGAATGAGAAAGCGGAACGATAAACGAGATTAGCGGCAAAAAGTATCGTGACAGATAATAATTTTCTAATCAACAAACTCTAAAACAAAACCAATTGCAACGCATGCCAATAAATTCTAAAAACGTGACAATATATATATAAATTTTCTTATTATATCAAAAACATCCACAACAAAGTATAAAACCTTTTATTATAGTGTTTTTACAGATAGTGTACCTGAAGGTCAAAAAATGTATTAATAATGATAATATTGAAATTTTATATGCTGTTGATTGATTGTTAAATGATTTCAACAATAAATAATGTACTCTAACAATTGCTATCGCATTTAATATTGCATTTATTGCGATTTGGTTCGGCGGCACTGGTGCTTGAAGAAGTGCTTGTATAAAACCTATACCACTAGGGTTACCCGTGGGCACCATGTGCCCATATGGTATACAGAATATAGGTTAGTTTTGACGGGTGGCGAATTTTCTTGTAATTTTTTTGTAAATCATAGTTTCAATATATAAATAAGGGATTTCTCTTACACGGTTTTTTCTTCAGTTTGTATCGTCTGACAGATAACAAACCAAACTATTTTAGACGTATTCCTTGCTAACGTGGTAGCATTTTTATTTATATTTGTTCTTTGGTCGGTCATTTTTACACAATTATTGACATTGACAGAAAATAAAGGTCAATTGATAATATTTGAGGTTATATCCGTATTGTCACTTTTGATTTGTTTTGCCAACCTAACAACTTTAGAGGAGTAGTGATTGTTTAATTTCAATATAGACTATTTGATTATTTTATATAACATTAACAGTTGCCATGGCGCAGAAATTACGACTCTTGTCTTTTACACTGGTGGTCGTGAGTTCGATTCCCGTCTATACCAATTTTCATTTTTACAAAAATAGTGTTCTACACATTCACACATACTCACATACAAATACTTCTGGGTGTTTATATTTATAATTGTTATGAAACAATATCAATATGGGTGGTAACTAGGGAAACGTAAATATAACATGGCTATTTTAAAAGGTAATTTTTCAGTTAATAGTATATTTTTCGAAAAATGTTGCTAAGTATTTAAATTAAATCTTTAAAAATTATCATAATCACTATTTCTCTAACACACAGCTTCGAGATATTAATGAAGTAGCAAAGTAAACCGTTACTTCAGGTCATTTTTTTTTTTTTTTTTGAATTAAGCACTATTTTCTTTTATACTTAGCCTATAAGCAAAAGAAAAACTTCTCCAACAAGTTAATTTATTTAAAAAAAAAAATTTCCAACTTGTAATGTTTTACAGATATTAGAAACTATCTATGGTATACTGTTACTTCCGGTTTAGATTTAATTTTCAAATATGTTTTCTATTAGTATCGTATATGCAAACTGTAAAGGTGTATTTAGATTATAAATTACAATTAATTAATCCAGTTTGTTTTATGACAATCATTGCTAGTGTTCACAGTAACAAAATTTATAACAAATTGTGTTAATTTGGTTTCTGTAAATGCTAGAATTGCTTGTCATAATACAAGTTGGATTATTATTTATAATTTCAAATCTTAATTACCAATTGGTTCGCTGTGAACACAGCTTGAAGTATTATAATTTCATCAATTATATTTGAGGAACACACACACTCACACGTCATAGATTTAAGGGTAAGTATATTCATAAATGGCTCAATTTCATAAATGTTCAATATTTCAACACAACTTTCTATTCTACTACGCACAATAGAGTAAATGTTAGTGTATTTGTTTTATTATACATGTTTTTAACTGTTATCCGCTAAGTAATAGAACAAAGCAGTATTTGCATAAACTAATCAATAGTATACTATTACCTAATTAATTTCGTAATGTAAACAAACAGCGCAAACACAAAATGTCAATTACAAATGTTGCATTGACTAGCTAGTTGGTACTGGTATATTGTCAACTCGAATACAAATGGCTGCTTCTCATCGCGCCGAATCTTCTATTTACCCACATTAACCACCTATATACCTACTGGCTATAATAATGGGACCGTATTACGTATTGTTCCGTCACTAACGCCTCGACGTCACAACGAATTTCAGCGATTATAAATTCCGAATTGCGCCGAACACGCTGGGAAGGATACCACACTTGAAATTCACAAGGGTTTCACTGTCAATATCAATAGCTATTTCTCTCACTCGTACATATCCTTGCTTCTCGTGTGCTTGCTTTTTCTTTTACATCTCGATTTTTACTTTTTATTGTGCTGTATTGAGCAGGAAAGATGACCTACAAATATGATACAGAATCTTCGATACAAAAGAATAAGTTTTAGGTGATTTTAAGACTTAATATTAGGAGTTCTAACTCGTGGCTATATTTGTTGCGTTCGGCTAATCATATAGTGCAGCTCTTTCTGCTTGATAGCGTTCGTGTAATGACCTTGGAGTGCTTTTAGCTGTACTGTCGTTCTATTATTTCAGAGTGGAGTACTAAAGGACCGATTAGTTCTTGAGTTAACTGCATTTGCTCCAAGGCTACTAAATACCACAACTTGTCAGACGATTTTATTGCCGACTAATATGATTGGCTGGCGACCGGGTGACGCCAAATTTAAAACAAAAACATTATTCTGCTTACATTGGTATAGGTTTCCTAAACTGTTGCTTATAAATGGAAGTGGTTTTTTCTCAAGTAATGCAAGTAATTTTATTTTTTTTTATTTGCACGTTTAATTGTTTAGAGATTTTCTTAATGAATTTATGCATTGAAATATTCATAATAAAATGCTATATATATATTACGTATGTGGTAAGTCTTTACATTAACTTTTTTTTTTCGAAAGAATACAAAATTTTAAATTATACATATGTTTTTGTTATCTTTTGAAATCTTCATATTACAGAAAATACGATTATTTTAAGTTTCGTGCCTTATAGGCCTATGACGGTAGTACTATAGGCATATTTGGAGTAGGAGATAGGGTTATTACCATTTGCTTTCATAAGTAGATTCGGCAACGCTATTAACTGTCCGAAAAATGTTATCTAATCTCTTTTAGTCTTATGTTCTTTATAATATACGTATGGAAAGCCTTTTTATTCATTATTTTTTGAAAAGTTAGTGTTACAAGTGTATTTATAGTAACTTTGCAGATTTCCTACATTTTGAGAGTGAGGCTGATAGATTTTTATAAAACATAACAGCGCAATATGTAAGATTTATAATCTTCTAAACACGCAAGACAAAAATAACCGTACATAACATATCAAGCTAGTCAATTATTTTAAAAGCTGCACTTTTATAAATTCGTTGATATAATTTGCCAACAAAAATAGTCCAAGTATATTATGGTAATTTATTAAAGCCGACAGAAACATCAGTTCAAGGAACACGAGTACACGATAGTATAAAGAGATGCACGACATCCAGCTAGTTGGCATTGTTGATTGCTTGATTTATCTTGCTTGATTTATCTTTGAAATCTTCGCGATAATAATATTTTAATTTCTGCATAAAAGTTGGCGGTTTTAACTAAAAATTAAATTAATTATAGTGTAAGCTCACTTTGTAGATAGTAAACAGTAAGCGGGCACCTCTATTAAACGGACATTTTACCTCGATAATGTCTATCTAGTTCGAAGAAATTCCGTTCGGCTACGGCTTATTTCTGTAGTCAGCACCACCATTCAACTTCGAATAATCATATAAACCAGTATTTGAAATATGCTATTTTCATGATACAAAGATATTTCGTCTAATAATGTCTGTTTAATTGCTCATAGTTACATATCTTAATACTGTAAAACATTTCCAATATATCTTTTTAAGGGTACTCAAGATTATACAGAATATTCTTTAAAGCATATTTGCATAAAGTATGTTTAGACATGCTTATGAGAGCTTTCAGATGATATGAAGTTTTAAGTCGAGAAACCGACAAGAAACAATAACCTACTATACAATTGAATAATTTTGTATGTATACCTTACGTTAGCAGTAACAATTGTCCTCAGATGCATATTTTCATTAAATCTGCAATAGGCATTAATCATTTCGTCAGATATATGCTTGACGTTATTTAATAGGTTATGTAGATTATTTCAGAACACGTGACTTAAAATTTATATTTATAAATTATTTACTATCTAATACGCAGAAATAAGTAAATTTTGTAATCATGAAAAATTTCAAAGTCGTGATTACAACGGAAATGCACGTTTACCGCTCCCTGAAACGAATATGACTATTTTCGGAATGACATCTATGTGCCTGTGAACGCTCAAGAGCCAAAACTGTCCAACGTATAATTGTGAAACTTCTAACTTAAGACTCGTATATGGTCTAGATGTGCACCTCCTATTTTTGAAATAATTATTTCAACCTAAAGTAAACTAAAGTACTTTGACTATTTGAAATCAGTATGAGCTAGAGTAATAAGTTATTCTTATAAATGTTGAAGATATTAAAATTTTTAGCAACTTCCCTTTGATTTTTTAGTTCGCCGTACGAAGTACCGAAGAAGCTAGAGCATTCGGTCGTGTGTCTGTAGCATTCTCGGATCAAAAAATTTCATTAACAAAAAGTGTTTGTTTCGTCGCCCCGAATCCAAAAAAATATATAACTTATATACTTGGATGTTAGTCGTCGCTCGTAAGACCAAATTTGTGCCCTCTACTCCTCTGAAGGTACCAAAGCGATTCACACCAAATTTGGTACACATATTATTTGGTATCCCATTTGAATCCGCTCGCAGTTAAAATCCAATCACCCGTATACTTCCCGAGTTATAGGAGTCCCCGTTAATACTCCCCTTATAAAAATAAATAAAACACTCAAATTTCTAATAAAAATTCTAAGATATTATATGTCCATAATTTTTTTCATATTGTTAACACAAAGCCCGAAATAAATTATTAAATATTATAATTTTGAATTTTAAACTATGCACCAAAAATTTTTTTTATGAATATTATTTACAAAAAATTGTAAGACTATTTATATCAATAACATTTTTTCAAATTGTTCACCAACAGGATATACTAATTAAAATCCACTGCTCGCAATGCATATCTTACCTAAATGCAACCTCTACGCATTGGTGCGTTTTACGCTTACCAAATCTTGTTTATAATCACATTTGTAAATAGCATTGTTAAATTTACATTTCCCTGTTTTCCATACATATTAATCACATGGATGATTTGAAAACAAAATAAAGCTATTTTATATTAAATTGATGTATATAAATGTCGATTTTTTTTTTCAACAATTTAAATAAAAGTAACATTACATAGAAAATATAAGAGATATTTTATTTTAAATGCAACGAAATCAAATTATGCACTAATTAAATGTAAAACCACTCAGAGACATATACGAAAGAGGCGATCTTTTCTAAAAAAGAATATCGATATTTAAAAAGGAGGAAATAATATGATTTGCAATTTATGCAACCTGCGCATATCGAGTTAATACTACGTCCTTTTCTCGTAAAGTTGGATGAATTTACTCTGAGTTAACTCAAACCGGAAATTAGGAAAGTTTTTTAACGCTTATTCTAGAGTAAGGTTTTCGAGCTTACCATTGATAGTAAAATAAACCATATAATTTTGAAGAATTTTCCCTTTTAGAATTTTAAATTTGTAATAGAAAGTCATCCTGGGTCCGTCACTGTAACCAGATAACAGACCATATTTTAATAAAGTAAGTTAAAACAATACTTCAAAGTAATTCATTATATAACTCTTATATCTTTCTACTTTATGCATTATGCAAATAAAATTTATACTTTTTACGCACAGGGTAACATGCGACGTGAATCTGTTAAAATATATTTACATCAAGACATCGTAAATTATCTACATCGTGGCCGTTTATTATAGCCGACTAGGCATTAAAGGAGTGGGAATATAACAATAAAAATGTACATAAAGCTTATTCTTTAATATAGCCACTGTATGTAGGGCTGACGTGGAAATTGTAGAACAATTTATATCACAACAAGCCGACGTTTATGTATTCATATATGGCACATAGATATTATAATTTTATAGATATGACTCAGAATTTGCATTTCAGATAAGTTTAGTCTCATACGTAATGTTTTGCTACATAATATTATTATGTCGAGTAAGTCACCTGGAATGAAATTTATAATTTACAAGTTAGTAATTTACTTACATAGCTATACTCAGAAACAGCCAAATAATATTAGTTTGTCGTACCGTATGTACAAACAATGCTATCGTGTGTCTGTTACATTCTTGAAAGCTAAATATTCTCCAGATTCAGAATATGTATATAACTTACGTAATGCTTGTAGTATGTTGCTTGATAACAACACTAAATTTTAATTTCCACATTTTCTATGAAGGGAGTGGATCTATTTTAATCGAGATTGGTGCATATACATATTTTGCGTTGGTATCTATTTAGTTTCCGTCGACATTTAAATCCAATAGATGTTCAGTATAAGTTTCATTGAATTAAAATTTGGTACCAGACGCCAAAGGCCATAAAAAAGCTAGAATGTCCGTCACTCGACTTTCTTGCCTTTCATTATCTGAATTTATAATAATTTCATATGTTATTCATAATTCACCATACAATTGCTATATAACAAAATCAATATATATATTGTAACTGGAGAAACGTAAATGCAAAATAATCAATTTCAAAGGTGACTTTTGAGTGTGGGTAAACGCGCTAGAGCCAAAACTGTTGAAAGGAAAAATTTGAAACTTTATGCTTTTATTTTTTATTTTTAAAAACAATATCTTAACCGAAAATATAGTTTTACGTATCTCGAAAACACACGCGTAGGGAACAAATTATGTCTATAAGATATCTAGTGATTATTGTTTGAAGTGTTTTTTCGAATAGCGCACGATTTACTAAAAAATTGCCTTTGAAAATGCTTCATTTATATTGACGTTACCCTGGTTACTATAAATATTAATCGACGCACAGTGGAGTATTTGTATGAAAAACACGGTCAAAAGTCGAAATCACAAATCTAGTCGAAATATAAACAAATCGGCATTTTCATTAAGAAGAATGACTGGCCCGTCAAACTGTTGCCATATAAGGGCGCCAAATGTTTATTTACATACGTAAATTAAATCAGAACCCAGTCATTGTAAGTAGCGAATGCGCTGAGTAACGACTAGGCTATAATACAGAACGCATTTGTTTTGTAATTTGTGTTTGTTGGTCTTTGAATTTTTGAAAAACTATAACGATTTTGATATGGTAGGAGAAGGTATGTACTTTACTTTGAATCAATATTTAATTTGCAATTAAAATAATAAGTTTACGAATAATATTTGCAAGTTCTATAAATGTGTGATATTTTTTGCATCAAACTTTCGTATAAAAGTGTTTTTGAGTACCTGTCGCGTCTTGTCGCGTTATTTCTTTTGTACACGCATAATATTCAGACTATTCTTTAATTAATTTCGAAGAAAAATCTTCCGCACTCTTCCGCCGTTTTGTGTACCATTAGTTTAAATATTAAGAGTAAAAGAGTATATATTGTAAAGTCATTTGGTCGTTTCACTTCAGACTTAATTTTATTTTTTGATAATTTGATTAAAAATGGGACAAATATGAATTATTTAAAAATAATTAGTTTGTTTCCTCGTTGGCTGTGGGTAAGTTACACCCCAACTCAGAGGTTCAAAAAACATAGAAAGAAAGTGACTATGGGAACGTGTCGATCGTCGAATTCTACTCCAAAAAACCCCTATAACGTTAATTTTGCTTTAATACCCTCCTAGTTACAGGGGGTTGAAAACGTTGATTTTCAAGCAAAAACACTGATTAGCAAATTACTCAAAGAGGATCACATTTTCGAAAATGTTTGCCATGACATAAAAATTAGCTTATGAAATTACAAAAATAATTCAGGAAATAAAAATTTGTTTAGGCTCATCGTTGCTGAGATACAATTAATTTAGGTGCAATTGAACATAACCCTGAAAAGACCACGCTCTTCAAATAGCCGTAACTCTAGTTTAAAAAATACTTTTCAATATGTACCATGAACCAAATTAAAGCTATATATAGTAGCTTATTATTATATAATATTGTTTCTTATTTAATAATATTTGAAAAAAATCTATAAAATAATTTTGACCGGTTATTTCATACAAATACTCTACTGTGCGACGGGTGAACTTAAAACCAAATACTGCATTATAATAAATACAGATAGTGTAAGAACAAAAAAGTCGAGTGAATGGCACTTCAGCATTTTTATAGGGTAATATATATAGTGGTTGCACAGTATGTAGTTATTGGACGTTCCACACAGAAACCGATTCTACTAATCATATTTTAACCAGTTTTCGATATATGGTAACAGCGTTAGTTGTACTTTGCATTGCATGAAAGCGCAAATTAATTTACTCTCAGTTTTGGTAGTGTTTTGGTCTGGAAATAGTGTATGTACTAGTTGTCTGGTATGTATAGCTTCTCACTTGGCTTAGAAATATATTAGCCAAGAAAGATTCTACGCCTCTAATTATTCCAATTATTAAAATTCTACCGTATAAGGACTATTAGTTACTTCTAAATAAATTTTGTTTAAGCTGGAGCCGCGCATGTTACAGACACACGACCAAACACTTATAGCTGTTTTGTACTTACGTACGACGAGCTAAAAATATGATGTAGCGAAATCCACGATATTTAAGATATTTATTATTACATATTATTTGTACAATAGGATCATATTCTTTTCACCATTAAATTGGCCTATCGTTTACGTGAACAAACCGTTAGTGTGAACACTCTGTGTAATTTTGTTCACGGTATCGAGCGTCTACTATATATATATGCAGTAAAATGTAAACGTATATAACACAATAAAGTTAAAATTAAATATCTTATAAATTAGTTTAGGAACAAAGATCAAAAGTTTAAACGAAAAGTGTTGCCTTGCGAACTCGTAGAGACAAGAATCCACCTACTGTGTTAGTAACTTTAAGCGTACTTGTGAGACTCTCGGTTTTATATAAATTTATGACATCTTACATTTTTAAAGAATACAAGAATTTTCTCGCTTTCAACAAATGTGACGTATTTCTTTGGAGATATTTTTCCACCACGAATCTTTTAATTTGATTTAAATTTTAATCTATTTTCTGCCTTTGACTTTTTACTTCTTCTCTTTTCACTGTTTAATGGAAATACATAGTTGGAAATGATAAAACTTTTATATTGTATGCAAAAAAAAAAAAACAGTCAAAGGTCAGCGTTAATTATTCACTGAAATAGAGTGCGTATACGAACTTTTCCTTTTGCAATTTCATTGAGTATTTAATATCATTTAATTAATAAGTTCTATAGTAGAAAATTAGTAATATATTTCATTTTCAATAATACAAAACTTTTCTATTTTATCCAATTCATATTATTATTAATTAACTGAGCCAATAAACTTATCTTAATTTAGTGGGAATACACCGGTAGTGTAATAGTGTAAATAATATCTCAAACAATAAACAAATTATTTCTATTTAGTAGACGCCAAGAGACCATCCGGTTGAACCACTATTTTAACATCTATAGCAGCAGTGCTATTGCAAATAGAAGCTATTGTTTTATTGAGTTTCTCCTTTCTTGGACGATATCTAAAAGGATGTATTGCAATCATGAAAAATTTCGCACTCGAGATTTTATCGCAAATACACGTTTTTTGATTTATGAATCTTTAAATTTAAGATTTATATATCCCGGAAGATTTCCTGTTATTTTTAAAAACAATATCTTAACCGGAACTTTTGATTAATACAATTTCTTTTTCTTTTTTTGAAAATGGTTATTATTTTATATTTATGTTTTTCTACATAATGCGATTGTTTCATAGATATCGTAGAAATATTTAAACGAATTATTATTATTGAAAACGGTGAATTTCTGACTTTACGTGTATAATTCTAAATCATCGACATTATACTCACAGAGCCGACTGAACCAATCCAACCAATTATGATCCCGAGATTTATTTATTCCTATACCATAATAATATTAATTTCCATAACCCCACATTTAAAATTACACACATGGTTAACGTTAATATCGTTCGTTTCGTGATTAGCCAAGGATATAGAAAATTATTTGATGAACATTAATAAACAATAATTAATTAACTCACAGAAGCAAACAGTTTATATATTGGAAAATATAACCAAAGAAATTACTATCGCATAACTTCTTCGTTTCACTTATAGATGGCGTTCAATGTCTGATATACTTCAAAATATATTTTTATTTTTTTTTTAGCCTATGAGCTCACGGTTTGAAAAAACTTTAATATCTTAGAATTTTTAGTATAATATTCTAATTTTTTTATAAGCTGACTAAGGACAGTATTTAGGAGTTTTAAATTTTGGGGCCTTATAACTCCGGCTCTGTACGGACGATTGGATTAAAAATGCGACGGGAACTTCATGGGCATGGAAATTATATGTATATCAAATTTCTTTTAAATTGGCGCGGTACCTTCAGTGGATTTGTGGTCACAAACTCAGGTCTTACGACCAACCGAGCGAGCGAGATACATACATCCAAGTATATGAGTTATATATATTTTTGGATTCAGGGCGAAAATACAAGGACTTTTTATTAAGATTTGTTTCGATTCGAGCATGTTACAGACACACTACCGATCACTATAGCTCTTTTGTACATTCTGTATGGCGAGCTAAAAATCCAGGTGCGTCTAATAATATGGCCAGGGACTGTATATAACAAATAAACTTGTATCTCGCTCGGTCGTAAGATCTGACTTTGTACTCGCAATTCCTCTGAAAATACAAATACAATCACATGTTTTCATTGTATTTTAGATAAGTCTATAAGCACCTCCACCAAAAAGTTTAATTCGTATTTGTAATTTCCAGTAATAAATTAATTATTTTACTAGATAAGTAGTACGGGCGTGATTCTGATAGCCATAGTGAAGTAGCTGTTAAGTTACTCGTCTGTCAAAAGATAACTATTCCGACTAGTTAACTTTTGAGTAAATCAACA
The DNA here is from genome assembly GCA_933228885.1 of Leistus spinibarbis. Taxonomy (NCBI): domain Eukaryota; kingdom Metazoa; phylum Arthropoda; class Insecta; order Coleoptera; family Carabidae; genus Leistus; species Leistus spinibarbis. The sequence continues at coordinate 12,141,895 of OW121791.1, forward strand.
GCAACAGTTACCAGAATCGCGCTCCTAATCAAATTAAAATCAAATAGTTCTGCAGCTACCATCTGCATCCGTACCCTATTACACGTATCAGCAACTGATTTGCCTGACGTGAGACTCTTTTGTACGTTCAAGTATCCTTTGTGAAGCTCAAGTAGCACATTTTCCCAAGTATTTCATCCCTATCTCATACTTTCGTTCTTATCCAATTTTGTTTGCGGCATTAGAACTGGCAGCGCCTCTGAACGGAGAATCGCTGCAACTAGTTCATGTTTTCTCGTATCAGTTAGTTTACGTAGATGCCGGTAGGTAGCACTATCGTTAGAATCCAGGGACGCTGTTGCCATGGGTACGTGCCTGGTTTGACGCAGCATCCTGTATGCGGCATCAACAGGCGGTAATGCGGTGGTTCAGACAGAGATCGACTGTGTACATATATACAATTTGAACACAAAAGAAACAGACGCAAACACTAAAAACATTTTCAAAACATACGTTCGATAAGTTCGATGTTAAGCATTTATTTTGTGAAATGGACCTGAATTTTTAAGGTTTCGAAGTATATTTTATTTTTTTATCAACTCAAATAATTAAACAAATATGCAAAAGAACGGCATTAAAGGTCTTCGTGATTTTAGTCATCTCCAGCAAGTAATTATTTTAAAAATTAAATCTTTACTGACAAATGCATAATAAACATTGCATTCAGCTCGTCGTATAATCAATTTAGTCCGTCTTTTTTTTTTTTTTTATTGAAAAAAATAAACAACACTTTATGGCATAATTAATTTCAAACACAACAATTAAAGAAATTAAATCAGAGATTTTAAAAACAACATGTCATAATTCAACTAATGAGCGCTATAAGCAAATCAATTTAAATTCTACCCGACTTTCTTGTTGTTTTACTATTTGTACTAGATTAACCCGTGGGCACCTTGTGCCCATATTATATACAGTCATCTATACAATAATATTGAACATTTATATAAAACAATAATATTAAAAATATTTCGTACGCATTCATGAAAACGGTTGCCAGGAATTGTATGGTTACATTCTATTCAATATTATTTGTCAATTGCAATGAATATGTTTGTATTTGTTTTTTGGTCGGACGGTTTAATAGAAAAAATATCTCATAAATGCATTTTTATGACAACATAAATTCGAATTTAAAAATATTTTATAGTGGTTTTCTCTTAACTGGTTTATTTTTTAAAGAAACTTTTCAAACAAAAGTTGTGAAAAGTATTAATATCTTATGAACTTTAATATTTTTGCCATAAGTGCAGTCGTTCTAATGATACTTGAAGAAAGTACAAATAATGCGTATTATTTTCAAAATTATTATTTTTGTTATTTTTTATGGCCTTTTGCGTAAATATGAAGAAACTGTATATATCAAAAATATTCCTTTCTTACTTCCTTATACGTAATGTAAAGAAGATATTGTGATCACAAATTAAAAACCTCGAAATTTTAATGGTAATATCCGTTTTGAGGATCCCTGAATTAATTTTGAGTATATTATCAATGACGTTTGTATGCGTGAAGAGGATATTTCAACCGGAAGTCCATGTTTACTCGCGTCATTTTTGCACATCTTCAATTGGACACGAGTTAGGGTAAAAATGAACTAAATAAAAGTTAAAGATATTAAAATTGCTAGTATTATGAAAAATCGCTTTTATATTTACGTTTCTCTAGTTACCACACATTTTGATTTTGTTTCATGGCATTGGTAAAATGAATTTGAAACACAATAAAGCTATATTACTAATACAGTGAAAACTGAGTATAAGAAAGTTTCTTGATATTTTATACGATTCTCAATATTAAGAGTGGCTGAAAGGCTTTTATAGACATTAGAAATATTATAATTTTTCGAAGATAATTAATATAATCAAAAATATTCTAAAGTCGGTATTAAGGGGGCACCGTTTTTTTGGGCCCTACAACTCCGGAAGTATAACAGCTATAGATCGGTCATGTTACATTTTATATATATATATATATATATATATATATATATATATATATATATGTATATATATATATATATATATATATATATATATATATATATATATATATATATATATATGTATATTTATATATATATATATATATATATATATATATATATATATATATATATATATATATATATGTGTATATGTATATATGTATATATATATATATATATATATATATATATATATATATATATATATATATATATATATATATATATGTATATATGTATATGTATATATGTATATATATATATATATATATATATATATATATATATATGTGTATATGTATATATGTATATATATATATATATATATATATATATATATATATATATATATATATATATATATATGTATATGTATATATAAAAGGTTAATGTTGATCAAATTTCGTTAAAATCGATTCAGTTGGTATTACAATAAAGTAACATAGATCCAAGTATGTTAGAAATCAAGATGACGTAATACTAATTTCTGTGCATAATTTTTTCAGTACCTAAACTGTTAAAAACACACGACTGAATTCTATAGCTCTTTTGTACTACCTTAAGATGAGCTACACAGAGAAATAACTGTCCGCAAATTTAATTTAGTATTTAAAACAAAGAGTGTGCCACTCCGGAACCTTAACGTATTTAACTTAAGAGGATGAGCAACCCGTCTTGCATGCACGTGAGGGACGGGTCGGGTGTTAGGGCAGTATAGCACGTGTAGCTTGTTGGGCGGTGCTAATTGTGTGACGTAGTGGGTAACTCAACGGAGTGGGAGCACAAAGTACACTCAGAATTAAATTGACTCTCCGTATGCTTCGTATCTGATTTTTACACAACTATGCATTATTATTCTACATACACAAATAACGATATCGTTCTAAAATATACAAACAAGAATGCTCATACAATATATTATAATTATTGGAACATTTTTTTTCAGTTTCAGAAAAATGAGTTATATATCAATATTGAAAAATACGTTTATTATTTAAAAAAAAAAACACATATTTTAATAATAGAATTATATTTACAACAAATAATATTTTTTTATATATTATAAGAATAACAACAGAATAGATATGTATATGAATGATAATTGGTCTACCATTTCACTACGAAATTTGTGGCCGCACATCATCTCTGAAGGTATGGGGCCGTTTTTAGCCATTTGAGATACAGGAAGATCTGAAGAACCCGGAGCGATTTAAACCAAAGATGGTATTCACATATTTTTTGGCATCCCATTTGAATTTGACCGTAGTCAAAATCCTATCGCCCGTATTTTCCCGGAGTTATAGGACCCCAATATTTAGGTTTAAATATTCAAAAATTTACGATGTATTTCTTATATGGAAATTTTAAAATAATTTTCGATTAACAGTTTTTTTATTTTCTTTTTCTCGCATTGCTGCAATTATGTAATCAGGATCCCTTATATGTCCGTTACGTGGTATTCGTGGATCTACTAACTCAGGTGGAAGGCAATATGTATAAAATTTAACTAATTTTTCTTCCATGTTCTTCAACCAGAACATGTCATCTCATTTTTTATGTAAAGCTAACTTGCTGCTAACAGAGCTAGATACAAAGTGAACTCATAATTTTATAAAATTGAAATAGAACATTGTAGTAATTGTTGCGATTTAAAATAATATTTACTTATGTTGACGAATGTGTGTCATGCTCTTATGCATGGATTCTAAGCACCCTGCTATTACAAATAAACAAAAAAATATAAACAGTTTTGGGCATTATCATTAGTAAAAATATATGATAATATAATAAATATAGGTATCATAGGCACCAATATCTTCGGCTCGCTGTATAAATTATTTGGAGAAATATATATTAATTCCTTGAGCTCAATTTTTTTTCGGCATGCATATATGAGGGGTGGCTTTAAGAAATATCTTCCCTAATTTATTTTTGGTCACTTTCACGTTAAGCGGAATTGCCGAATAATATTTCAGATTTAAGTAATTTTTCTAATTTTGTCTTTTTAAGGGTAGTGGGTAATCCTAGGAAGATAAGAATAGCAAATTTGAATTCTTTGAGCTCAAATTTGTATACATAGATGTGCGGCATGCATATATGAGGGGTAATTTTTTAAGGGATGAACCTACCCCCTCTAAAATATTTCTTTGGTCACTTTCACGTTAAGCGGAATTGCCAAATATTATTTCAGATTTAAGAAGTTTTTCTAATTTTGTCCTTTTAAGGGTAGAGGGTTATCCTAGGAAGTTAAGAATGGCAAATTTGAATTCCTTGAGCTCAAATTTGTATACATAGATGTGCGGCTTGCATATATGAGGGTTAATTTTTTAAGGGATGAACCTACCCCCTCTAAAATATTTCTTTGGTCACTTTCACGTTAAGCGGAATTGCCGAATATTATTTCAGATTTAAGAAGTTTTTCTAATTTTGTCCTTTTAAGGGTAGAGGGTAATCCAAGGAAGATAACAATGGCAAATTTGAATTCCTTGAGCTCAAATTTGTATACATAGATGTGCGGCATGCATATATGAGGGGTAATTTTTTAAGGGATAAACCTACCCCATCTTAAATATTTCTTTGGTCACTTTTACGTTAAGCGGAATTGCCGAATATTATTTCAGATTTAAGAAATTCTTCTAATTTTGTCCTTTTAAGGGTAGAGGGTAATACTAGCAAATTAAGAATGGCCAATTTGAATTCCTTGCGCTCAAGAGTTCCTTGTATCTGATTCAATATATATATATAGATTGTCGAACTCAATTTTTAAGGGTTGAACTAAGGGTAGTTCACTCTGAATTTTAATAAATATATATATAATTAATTCAGGGGCGAGGAATTTATAATGAACTACCCTCTAAATTCAACCAATAAAAAATTAGTGTAACACATTATTGAATAAGACCCTAGAAATTCAAATGTACCACCTTATATAATTCTCGATTGTATATTATTTTATTAGCACAAAATACTACATGCTATTTATGAAACATATTTCATCGTATAAATACTTTTGAAAATATTGTACTGGGCGGTGCCAATTCACTTCTAGCAATATAGTTAATTTTATAAACGATAGAGGCGCCCTGCAACAGTCACACATTTTAGAGAAATAACACGAAAAAGTACTTTTTCTGCGCCTTCACAGGGAGTTCGTTTTAAATAGAAAAAAATTGAAATTTTCAATGATGTGAAATGAAATAACAAACTTTGAAATGATCGGATTAGATTTTTGAATTTGGCTTACATATATCTGTAAGAATTGTTTAAAAATTGGACATATTTATACATTTTTATTTAAAAAGTGGAACCAAAATTGAAAATTTTAATCCGATCATTTCAGAGTTTCATTCTTTCCAAACTTAGAACATTTTTTCAAAATTCGATACTAACAAAAATAAGGGCTGTGTGAAGGCGCAGAAAAACGTCCTTTTTCACATGGGTTTCTCATCGTCTTAAGTCCTACGGTATTAAAACTAATTTATAAGTTTTAATTCACTTAAATAATGTACGAAGAATCTTAAAATTAAATTAAGACAAAATTTATACATCTTCACGTATGAATAATTAAATTCAAAAAACTTTGTTTTCCTATTTGGCGGCAATACAGTGCGACAGAAACGGAACTGCAAAATAATCTGGCCCATATTTATGTGTAAATAATGTTACATTTCCTTGGCTGAATCCACAGACTTAATGTACCCTGAACAATAATGTGAAATTTCTTATACACACAGTTGCAAAGGTGTTCTCACGCACCATAAACCTCTAGTGACATAAGCCAAACAAAAGCTACAAGCACAGATTTCATTTATTATTTATTGTACTCACCGCGGTTCACTTATTTTGTCATTTATATTTATGGATCTTATGAATCTTTCAATGCTTTCGTCGATATAAATAGTCATCATTGTCTCAGGAGATCCAATCTATTTGCATCCAATACCTAAATCCTGGTAGATACAATTTGCGTGATATAAGACGTGTTTCTTCGAACACTGATTCGCAAACTAATCAAAGTAATCATTATTATGAGAATCATGTTTCTTCGTTCGTTATCAGTTCATTTTGAGATCAGAAAATGACGCGCGCCCCTCTTGCGAATCATACAATTACTATGAATCACAAAACTGATGCGTTAAGTTCAGTAAAGATGGCTGAGAAAATTAAGACATATTTTAAATGTGTTGTATGCGCCTTAAATAGACTGTTATCATTATATGGAGACATATCTTGTAGTAACATAACCTAAAATATGTTTAAAAGCTATAAAATTGATAAAAATAAATCTGCTTAAGCATCATCTAAGTTATACGTCTTATATTTTGAGGTATTTTCTCTCTAAAGTTTAAATTTGTTTTGCCCTTTCAAAAAATACGATATTTTCTTTTTAACTATTATATTAAATTATGATTCAAACTATTCACGATAAAAGGGGTCATGATTTAGAAAATCATAATCATAAAGCGAAGAAACACCAGTGCAGGCCCGATTTTAACCGCTATGAGCACTTAGTCCAATGATTAATGAGTAAAAATACAGTTATATAAAAAATTTCAGTGTGTCACAATCTCAATTAATTACTTTAGAACTTATCCGTATTCAGTTTTGCATTGTTTATAATCAGTTTTTTTCGTGAGATAAAAATGAAATCAAGACAATGTTTTTCAAATTTTAGACATTTTTTCCTCAAAACTGATTAATGGTGCGATTCTCAACCAGTCTATCGATCTATAAGGAGAATTCGTAAGATTTTGAAAAGGCTGTAGTTCTTTACTGCATACATATTTAAGTATAATTAATTGCACAAATCGTGTATTAGGTTCAATATTTCTTATAGAATCAGTGTATAAATTATTTGCAATTCAATTAAAATATGTTTTACACAATCAATATTTTACAGATTCTTCCTGTAGATGTATAAATTTGCTTAGAATTGCACCATAAGTTAGAAACTTCTCCATCGTAGGAATTGATAACAGAACTAAGCATTATCTAAACATAAATGTTTTTTGACTACTTGACTAAAATTTATCAATACGACCAGATTTAAGTATGTTTATCTCAAATATATGTGGAGAATTTTTGTAAAATAATTTTGTTCAGAATTTTAGTATTTGAAGTTGGAATAAATTCTTGCTAATATATGGAAATGCAAAAATTGAAAATTTTTTGTATTATATAGCAAGAAAGTCTGGAGTGTCTTCACTCGAGTTACATATACGTAGTTTTCATTATAAATAATTTATATTTTAAATTTCAAGCTATATGAATTGCAATTAGAGAAACTTTCATGTCAAATAGCTATTTTCAAAAATGATTGTCCTGTAAATGATCCATTTTTCAAAAAAATGTTTTAAGCAAAGTTTGTTAGATACTTTCATATCTTTAACTTAGGTGTATCTTTTCTTTAACTCTGCCGTTTCCGAGATATGAATAAAATAGCAAGAGTAATGCACTACTTCCGGTTAAAATATGGTTTTAAAAAAATACAGATTTTCCTCCGGACCCTAACAGGTCTTAAGTTTATAGTTTTATAATTTTATCATCATCAATTATTGCTGTAGGCCAGGGTTTCTCAACCTATTTACACCCGCGGTCCGGTCGCTGACCGCATGATGAATCCTTTCGCGGAAGACTACTGATGTAGAACGATCACAGACGATTAATCAGACACACACAGATATCATTTTAAAAATAGTTAAAAACGATTCAAAGTTGGTGAAAATGTATATTTCCATCTCGAGTTCGAAATTTGTCGTGATTACAATACTTCGTATATGAAAGTAAAAACAACATAATGTTATCTCGAACAATTAGAGACATATAACCTTTTAAAAGTGCGTGAAGTGTGTAAGAATAAATAGAGAAAATATGTCACTGATTGACCAAGGATGTTTGCCACCACATTTATTGGGAAGGCTTCATATTCATTAGTAGTACGTCCAAGAAACTTAAATCAAGTGCATGAGCGACTATGAATAACGGAATTACACGAAACGTCAGTACTCATTAGTAAATGCCAAATCGAATAAACTTGTCGTAGTTGTCAAACGTATAATATATAAATCAAGTCATGTATTGATCACATCAGTTACTATTAGTTTGATCGAATTCAAACATAATACCAAACTAACAACACTCATATTGAGTTGAGAGGACAAAGACAGACATTAATTCTTTGAAAATTGTTGGAACTAGCATCTATAACGTAAAATCAAATTTACTTTCAAGAAAATTGCGTAGCAAGATCAATATCAAGAATATATGATAGATTCAATCAGTAAAAAGTTATGATTGGATAAGAAAAACGAATGTTTTGAAGTTTTGTGCGCCATGTTTGTTGAATCCAAAAGTTTTCAACAACTCGATTCAACAGCATTCGCCATAACAAGGTTTTCGAAATTAACAGACGTCATTAACTTTTAATATGAGTACCTACCTAAGTACTTGCTTGTTTATGTTTTTCCCTATTTTTCATTATCTAACATCAAGTTAATTAAAAAAAAAATTGGTTGTGGCCAACGCGGGACTTTCTTTTACGTAGTTTTCATCAATATTTATTGATTATAAAAATATAATATTAGGAAATAATAATCCAACAAAAACAATATGAAAACCAAGCTTACTTTATAAATGAATATGTTGAAAATTATACCAATACCAATTTGTAATGGTTTTGAAGTACTCACTATCAAAACTAACCAATTCTCTACAGAAATATTCTGAAATGTCAATTTATCTATTTCAGACCATTTTGTTTTCTTGTCGAAATATTGACAGGCGCAGATGATCCGATTAATTAAGCTACATTCGAATCCATGACAACGTAAACAAGATTCTCATAATTTTCGGTAGCGGTTTTCTCGTAACTGGTACATTTAATGAAGAAACTTTTCAAACAAAAGTTATGCGAAATATTAATATCATTCATTATGAACATAACTATTTTTATCGTAAGTGCAGCCGTTCTAGTGATATTGGAGATAGAACAAAAAATGCATAGAGTAAACATGCACTGCTGGTTTGAATATTCTTTTCAAAAATAGGAGGTGCACAACTAGACCATATACAAGTCTTAAGTTTGAAATCTCATAATTTTACGTTGGACAGTTTCGGCTCTAGAGCGTTCACATACACACACTCACACACACACACACTCACACACACACACAGACGTCACTCCGAAAATAGTCACATTCGATTCAGAGAAGCTCAAAACGTGTATATCCGTTGAAATCTCGAGTTCGATTTTTTTGGTGATCCCTATACTTACTTATTACTCTGTAAAAGAAAGTAAAAAATGGGTTGTGGCCAACGCGGGACTTTCTTTTACGTAGTTTTCATCAATATTTATTGATTATAAAAATATAATATTAGGAAATAATAATCCAACAGAAACAATATGAAAACCAAGCTTACCTTATATAAATGAATGGGTTGAAAATTATACCAATACCAATTTGTAATGGTTTTGAACTAACTAACTATCAAAACTAAACAATTCTCTACAGAAATATTCTGAAATGTCATTTATCTAATTCAGACCATTTTGTTTTCTTGTCGAAATATTGACAGGCGCAGATGATCCGATTTATTAAGCTACATTCGAATCCATGACAACGTAAACAAGATTCTCATCATTTTCGGTAGCAGTTTTCTCGTAACTGGTACATTTATTGAAGAAACTTTTCAAACAAAAGTTGTGCGAAATATTAATATCTTTCATTATGAACATAACTATTTTTGCCGTAAGTGCAGCCGTTCTAGTGATATTGGAGATAGAACAAAAAATGCATAGAGTAAACATGCACTGCCGGTTAGAATATTCTTTTCAAAAATAGGAGGTGCACAACTAGACCATATACAAGTCTTAAGTTTTAAGTCTCATAATTTTACGTTGGACAGTTTCGGCTCTAGAGCGTTCACATACACACACACACACGCACACACACACACACACACACACACACACACACACACACACAGACGTCACTCCGAAAATAGTCACATTCGATTCAGGGAAGCTCAAAACGTGTATATCCGTTGAAATCTCGAGTTCGATATTTTTGGTGATCCCTATACTTACTTATTACTTCGTAAAAGAAAGTAAAAATGTTAGAAACCAAATATTAAGATGATGTTATTCAGTTTGCCGGTAAAATCTTTGCAAACCAAAGAGTCAGACTCGAACCCCGTCTCAACTTTCTTGTCGAACACTTTGTTTATTGTAGCTGTAACGTTATTCGGAATGAATCTGAAACAGGCCTCGTTTGTAGTTAATAAAAAATAAAGGAAAAAATGACCAGCGAATAAACGGTCCGAATCACCTATACTAAACAGACATGACAAAATTACCACACAAACAAAATTCTAGGTCGGTGTTACGATGTTAGTAAGTCACGTTTTTTATACGACAGGTCCTGGATTGCAAGTGATGTTGCAATAAAGGGTACTATTTTTCAAACAAAACATGTAAGAAACTTTAATATCTTTGTGATATAGTGTAAACTATACTATAATATTGTTAAAAAACATACGAAGTTTTCTTTCTACCTACATACAAAATTTTCATTTCGAAATTTGGAGCTTCTAGTTTTTGCTGTATAGCGCTCACAGACACACACACTCCGTCGATTTCTCAAAAATAATCAATATCAATTCAAGAAAGCTCAAAAGTATTTCCATTTAAAGGTCGAGTTCGTGAATTTCCTCGTTTACAATCTTTATAGACTTCGTCCAAAATATCGAAAATACAAAATTATGTGTTTTTAGCTCACTGATCGAAGTTCAGAAGAGTTAAGGAATTCGGTTGTGAATCTGTAACATTATCAAATCAAAATAATTCCTAAACTAAAGGTTCTTGTCTGATCTCTAGGACTATTATTATTTAACGATCACACGGCGGGCTGAAGACATAAGTACCTTGGCTTGTTAAATATAAAATTTGTATTCGTAATATAAAACCAATAGGAAACTTATAGTGGAATTCTGAGTATATCTATAACTTTATAGAGAATTCTTTAAATTATTGGCAACGCTATAAGTGTTTCATTAATTTAATTAATCATTAGCTCGCCGTACGAAGTACCGAAGAGGCTAAAGTATATGTTATGTAAATAACTTATATACTTGGATGTTAGTCGTCGCTCGTAAGACCAAATTTGTGCCCTCTACTCCTCTGAAGGTACCGCAGCGATTCATTTGATACACATATTATTTAGCATTCCATTTAAATCCGCTCGCAGTTTAAATCCAATCGCCCGTATACTTCCCGAGTTATAGGGCCCCAAAATTTCAAGCCCCGTTTAAAACTGCCCTTATAAATATATTTAAAACACTCAAAAATTCTACTGATAATTCTAAGATATTTTATATCTACAAGATTTTTCAATATTGTTAACCCAAAACCCGAAATAAATTATTAAATATTATAATTTTGAATTTTAAAATATGCACTAAAAAAATTATTTTATCAATATAATCTACAAAAAAATTGTAAGACTTTTTATATCTATAACATTTTTTTTCAAATTGTTAATCAAGTAGGCATAATAATTAAAAACCACTGCTCGCAACGCACATCTTACCTAAAGGCGAGCTCCTACGCGTTGGTGCGTCTTACGCATACCAAATCTTGTTTTATTATTGAATTTACTTAACAAATTGAACAACATTGTCCGATTTATCAACCAATTTTGCTGCAGAAGATAATTATTTTGAAATTATAAGCTTAGAATTATCATATAGATCTACAAATTAGCTCAGAATTCCACCATAAATCTACACTACAATTATTTCCTTTATATCTTAGAGACCGTAAGAATTATTATATGTTCAAGAAAATAATGAGCACGACTATCCAGATATATTTCATTTAAGAGTAGTGGCAAGATTACACAATTGTTATATTTGCATAAATACTTTAAATGAATATATAGATTTTACAAATTGATATAATTGGTTGAAATGCAACCCATCTTTTATCAGCGTAATAATCACGAGTGGATGAAATTTGCAGATAAATGAAAAGCACATTTACTCTTTTATTTCCAGTGAGTGAAGTCATCACAGTGGATTATGTTGAAAAAGTTCAACAAATTTCACAAAAAATACCAGCAAATCAATCAAACTAGATTGATGATACACTACTCATTTAACATTTATTGTTCGCTAAAAACTTGCACATAATTTTCAGCAAATCCCTGACTATCGGGTTAACACACCATAAATCAAAATATTAGAAAGTTAGGGTGTATAATGTGTAGTGATCATTCGAATCCATTTTAACCTCAATTATCAACTATATCTTGTACAGATAATCTGAGCAAGATCAAACTGACAAATTGCGTGTATGTGTTTGGCTCAATGCCAACGCTGCCCTGCCCAGCCCTAAACCGAAAAGAGTGCTATGAATTTATCATGTTTTTTTCTCTGTCTCTCCTATTACACTTTGTTCCACAAATAAAAGTTAAAGTAATGCACCATAGAACAAACTCAACAAAGGCACGAAGAAGCGAAAAAAGACACAGATGTGTCGAAAACCCATTTATAGAAGATATATCTTGAAGAAAAAATAATAACCAAACCTTATTATTGTTTGAAAATTAAAGCATTATAGGTACAATATTTAATGTAATTTTCATTCATGATATTAAATTTTATGTATAAATAAATAATTGCCTGAAGCAGTTTCATTATCAATTTATTATATTTGAAACTTTAAACACGTAATATATTTAAATATATATTAATATATAAATAGTATCCTAATCTATCTCACACAGTAGTGTCTATTCCAAGAGAAATACATTTTTTATAAAATGTCTATTGCAAAATTACAAAGAAAATAATGGCATTTTAATTAATATTTTTGTAACGGATGAACATAAGAATAATACATCATTCTCCTCTTTGACAAAATAAAAAGAATTTTATTTATTTTCGTCTTTTAATTATATGAAACTTATCGGTATTGTTTTGTTGAAATAGAAGTCTTTTTAAGTAGAAAGCAAAATATAATGAGCTCGTTACCATTATACAAGGATTATATTTATTACATTTGTTTCATATATATATAATCTTTTTATAGAATTCGAGAAAATAATTGCTAACAAAAATTGTGTATAATATGTATGCGAAGAGAAATAAATATTTATATTTCCTTTTACCAACAATATTTTTAGTTACACGTACAGTACGTACTTAAGAACTGTAGAAAGTATTCGGCTGTGTATCTGTAATATATTCAGAATCAAAGCTTTTTTTGCACAATAATTTATATAACGTCGTCTCGAAAGTTTAATTTAAAAGCAGTTTAAAATACTGGTGCAATTCTCATGCTTGCATTGTTTATAGAATAAGAGAACAAATTTATTTACAGGCCTACAAGCCTTTAGCTCATTATATAATCAATTTAGTAAAAGATAAAGAAGATTCTTTTATAACCTTTAATATTTTCAATGAAATTAAAACTTATTTTAAACCCCTGTTTTTTAGCTGACCGTACGAAGTACAGAAGAGCTTGATTTTTTTAATATAATTCGAAGTTTATTTACGGACAACATAATTCAAAACAACCCTAAAAGCAATTGTTCTATTGAATATTTTTATTTGCAAAATTATTATTTAATTTATGTAACCAGTTAGGAAATGTCTTATTTTGTGTAACGAGTAGATTTGTGCACTGCTGCAAGTTTAGATTTAGTGACTTCGAAAATGCCGCACAAAATAAATTAGAATATGGGATTAAAAAGAAATCAAAAGTAAAATATTCTTATTTTTGTGTTTTTATTTTTCGAAACTAGTGGTGAAATAAACTTTTCATCGTCACTTCTGATGTAGTTACAAAAAGTGAAATGTTTCGCAACTGCAGCCAGTTATGAATAGTGACACATTAAGGATTGTTCAGGCTTAGAAATTATAAGTAATAATTTCAGTTTGTTGTATGACATACAAAGTTAACGTTCACGACAACAAAATTTATCATCCATTGTGTTAATTTTGTTGCCTGAAATGTTAGCATTCTTTGTCATAATACAAACTATTATAGATTATTATTTGTAATTTTCTAATCTTAATTACTATTTGGTTCGTTCTGGACACGCCTTTATATGTCAAAATTATAATATAAAATTAAGGCATTTAGGTTCAATCTTAAAAAACTGTTTATACATCAAACATTTATTAATTATTTTGAGATAATTTTATATACTAAAAATATATCGAAGGTACTTATTAAGGTCTCCGTATTTTTGGTCTTTTAACACCGGAAGAGGTATTTGGTTTATAGGAGATTGGGCCATTTGATAATAGGAGCGAGCGAGTATGTGATATTTACATTTGCAAAATTAAGGTGATATGAAACGAATTTCTATACAAAATTTGTTTGATTCTGGAAATATTACAGACCCAAAACCGAATACTATAGCTCTTCTGTACTACCTTATGGCGAGCTAAGTAGTTCCATCGCAATAGTCTGTAAATCTCTGCGGCACTAATGCTCGTTGTATATATCTGTCACTCGCACACGCTTGTATTGTCAATAACGAAATGGAAAAGTGACACACGTCTTCACTCGTCTACTGCTTGGTGGAGCTAAATTCATGATTCGCACAAGACCTTGGTCTTTTTTTTCCAAATTTTGACTATGCCAAAGTTCAAATTAAATCTGTAAGTATTTTGCCACAAGTTTAACTGGCACAGCTTTGGTGTTTGGGTTATAATCAGGTTCATATGTAAATCTGTGCCTGACGTGTTATAAACTCGGGTAAAAATGAATGTAGGGTGAAACAAAAGGGTTCGTTATAACAAATGTTGTGTTCTCAGAAGACAAGCGTGCAGAGAATAGTGGTGCAGTTTTGCGCGTTGAATTCAGCGTGCGCCGAGCAACACGGCACACGGCCGCTTATGGCCAGCGTCGAGCTTTCTGCCAAAAGCTACTCCAGTAAGCTTTCGCGTACGTTGCTTTCAAGAGCGGTAGCGCAGCGAGCGCCAATTGCGATTTTTCACACTTATGGTAGTTCAGTTGTAGTGGCTTGTAAAATGTGAACAAAACTTCGTCATATTTGTTATAAATATTAACAATGTAATGCTTTTTAGGTTATTATGGATCTGTGTGCGTGTGATTTAAAAGAATAATTGTGTTATAAATTCATTAGTAGTATAGGCATTTTTAATACGCTTACTGGTGGCGAAACACAATAATATTGAAAATGTACATGGCATCCATCATTTCGTTCATGTGATTATTGAATGATGGATGATTCTAACTTATTTATTGGCAGAGAAAAGTTTATATATTTTTATATTCATATAGGTAAGACACTACCTAGTTATGTATCGTTGATAATTGTGTTTGTGATATATTTCACTTATCATTATAAACGTCGCTGACTATATTACGGTATTTATGAATCTAAACTGCACAGTTCTAAGAAATTAATTGATTGTTACAAACATAACAAAACTATGAAGAATACCCTAAAACTATACTCTAATCAAAATAGCCAACAAGTAAACGAGATAAAATTGAGAAGAGGTATAATAAAGGCAAGACCAATTTAGATTTTTGATTCAATGCTCGCAATGCCATCTCTTGATGTTAAGAAAAAGATATCTGATGTGCACTACACTGGACTTTTTTAACCGAATAATCAAATAATATGTATTCACATTTTCTGGTATGTAGTTTTATTATAAGAAGAAATTTCAAATATTTTGATAATGTTGTTTCACTTATGTTTTAAATTTTCGCATACGTTGATATTGCAATTACATTGAAAATATTTAGGATATATATATGGAGTAACCATGGGTACAACATATATATTTATTACTTCCAAGTGCGGTTTTTCGGTAAATGGTAGATTATTGAGAAAACTTTTCTGACAAAGGTTAGAAGATATTTTAATATCTCTAATTTTAATTCTTTTCTAACATGTACTGCTTTCGAATTTGTAAATAGGTAGCAGGAACAATCTATAACAACTGGAATAAATATTATTACCAAATATAGGAAGTTGTCTTCCGGGCTACGTACAAAGTTTAAATTTAGAAGTATCTTACATTTATCATATACACATACATACACACACACACATATTAAATTATTGTTATCAGTTAATAAAATATCGGATACAGAGTTTAAATCAATTGTAGGTTATGTTGATGTTTGATTCGCGTTGGGGTATCAAAGTCAATGAAATTTCTATTTCATTATCTCCGCTTATTTCGTGACACGTAAAATCCTCTTGTAATATATGATGTCTAGAATCTTAAAACAATATATTTCAAAGATTTGACATTCGCGTTACTAATTGTAGCGTCTGTATTTTTATTAAAATTATATTTTTCTATTCTTCCATTTCACTATTTGAGAAATACTCTGTTGGTAGTCAAAGTTTACAGCTCGCCGTACGAAGTACAGAAGCAAACAGAAGTATTCTCGAATCAAATAATAGCTCGTACATAGCGATAGTGAAAGAACAAGAAAGTCGAGTAAAGGCCATTCCAGCTTTTGAGCTCACTGTACGATTTGCAGAACAGCTAAAGCAAAGAAGTTGTGTGTCTGTAGTGTTCTTCGTAGGGCGAGCTAATAACCTACACAGTTCGATAGTCTATTAACTTACGAGTTTCTTTTTTTTTATTACCAATTGAACTGGAGATATTACAAAAATTATATATTAGCGCTACACTCGAAATGCATCAAAAATGCACAATTTTACTGAATTTTTCGGTTTACAAAAGGGAATGAAACACCAAAATATCCAACTTCCCGATTGCATCACTATTCTTAACTTACTGTTACTAATTTCCCTCTACTAATCACTGTAAAAAATTTTTACAATGATAATCATTGGTTTAATCATGACCCTCGATAATCATAGTAATTTTACATAGCAGTGTATCTTTACTATTTGGATTTTATAAAATGTAATATTACAAATTGAACAGTATATTTACATATCTAGATTTATGTTATGTAATTTTACAAATGTCGTAGTAAAGGAATACATCGCTAAATGTAAATTTTACACTAATGATGTGTAACATTAGTTTTGAAATTGTAAATTTACTAATATGAGATGTAATGTTTACATTTGTAAATGTAAAACGTTTACAAGTGTAACTGGGAAAATTAACTATTGCAAATGTAACTTTACTAATTGAAGATGTAAAATTCCGTGATTATATAGTATATTTTACATTAAATAATGTAATGGTATTCTTAATGGAAGTGTAAATTTACATTTAAAAATGTAAATTTACTTTTGCAATTGTAAACTGAGGAAGAAAGTATAGGTATTTTAACAAGTTATAATTTTTTGAATTGTTTTTATTACAAATATAAATAACAAAGAATCGAAAACATTTATGCGAACTTAATTTATGTCATTTGTTTACAAAAAATTGTAATTAAAACAAACTTTGAACAAAAAAATCATCCGTATTTCAACTAAATATTTTTAAATTTTTTTCATTAAAATTGTTAATAAATGATATGACCGACCTCACACAACATCTTTTACTTCTGCTCCCAACGTCAGGATTTATTTTCAAATATAATCTAATCGATTAATTCCATTGTTAGGAATAATCCTATGGTGTATTCGTGTATTTCATTTTGAAATTAAAAAATATAGCGAAAATTGCCTCCAAAATATGTTTGGTCCCTTCATTTATTGTATTATCTTCAATGCATATATAATTGTGGCAGATTACATTTGACCCTGAAAAAAAAAATTAAATAAGTTTAAATTGGAAGTAAAATAAAAAAGGAATTGTTATTTTGTTTTATAAAATGATAGCTGAAAGGGGTGCATTGAAAATATAACGTACCAGGTACACTGGAAATTCTCCCTTTAATTTTTATTTTAGTGCATCTTCCTACAAGAAAAATACTGTAGAAATTTTTATTATACTTATACTACATTTTTGCTAATCTTACCTCAACTTCAAATAAAGGAAAACCAAATTCTTCGTGAAAGTATTTTGCTATAACCTTTTAAGCAGTTAAATAATGGTGTTCTGGTGCCTCGATGTTGGTATCTATTTTTATAAAGTAAATGTGATCTTCAGCATTAATATATGATATGAAAATACAGTTACAAAATGTAGAAAAACATTTTCAAATATTAAATTTACCATTTAAAATATAAAATTCCTCTAACTTCTGTAAATTTACCATCAAATTTTGATAAAATATAAAATAACAGATTCAAACACTAAATTTACAGTTTAAAAATGTAAAATTCGCATATTCCCTGTAAATGTAACAGTTTGTTCTAATGTAAAATGTAAAATATAATTTTCCAATCCTAAATTTACAGTTTGAACGTAAAATTTCAACACTTCTGTAAATTAACTATCAAGTTCTAATAAGATAATTAATAACCCTAAATATACAAGATATTATACATGTTTAACGTAAATTGCTTTTAAGCAAGTGTTAAATAACATATGTATATGTTGAAAGTTTCTGTTAATTTTACTTGCATAATTGGAATAAAAATTTAAATGGTAATTAATATATAACTTCATTTAACTTACTTGAAAAAGGAAACTTCTATTTTCAATGTTCAATTAGAAATTAGAAACACCTCTTCTTTATATATAAATATATTCACAGTTATACATTAAACAAATATACGGCCTGCTCAATATGATGCACCAGACGCATGTATAGCCTAAACAGGTCTGAACTCTGAACACATGCGTCTGTTCAATAGAACAACGCAAACGCAAATTTACACAAACATGTAATTTTACACAAGATAATTGTGAAAATACTAGATTTAATTGTAAAAATACCATCGATTATATATTTTATGTAAAGCTGCAACATTGTCATTTTCTTTTTTTTATTAATCATTGATATGAATTAAAATTACATATAATGTATACATATATATATATATATATATATATATATATATATATATATATATATATATATTATATCATATATTATAGAATATATTATACCTACCTTAAATTTTGATATTCATTAATAAACAATACCATTTTTATTTACTATGCATATATAAATACTTCAAAGCATTGCGTACCTAATACTATAATACTTTAAAATTGCGTAAAAATACATGAAAACTAATAATTTGCACTCCGTTTTTGTAATATTACAACTTTATTCCGATTATTTCCAAGTAAAGTTACATCAATTTCGTATTTTTACAGATCAGCCTGCGAGAATATGGAATTTTACTATTGAATATTTAATTTTGCAATAGAAAATTTAATTTTACTGTAAAATATGTAATTTTACAGTGAATTATTTAAGTTCACATAAAATATATTCATAGTTGGTAATATTACATAAAAATTGAAGAACACATGTAAAATTACACAGATATGTAATATTACGCTAATTTTTAAGGAAAAATACAAAAATAATGATTGTAATTTTACACGTATTTTTTACAGTGATTCGCTTTACTGCCAAACGATTTTAACATTCTACTACGGCGGAGAATTTCGTAGAAGCCTGCAATCTTGTTTAACTATTCTAAACAGATGAAATCATGCTCAATGCGATCATTATATAAACCCACAACAAATAAATATCGTTTATCAACCTATAACATGGTCATTGTTTGTTGTTGTTTTTTTCCTGAAATATCAAATCGAAAACGAATCCTTGACGGTAATGTAGATGTTTTGATTATTAATAGCAAAATCAAATGTGCGTTCATTGGAACAAAAGTAACCCACACTTTGATATGAAAAGCTACGCTCTGAAAGTGTATGTTATTTTCAATGAAATTAAACTCCATTTTACATGTAAACCAGTACAGGAGATACTGAATATTAACTATCTGACGTATTTGCTATTGTTGCGGGCTTACTTGAGCAGCTTAATTTGCATAAATTGTAACTTTGATTATTTTATTAAAACTTTCTATTATACATTTAATGGAAAAGTATACTGTTATTATTACTAGTAATTAAAATGGTCGGTGTAGAATCTATGCCAATAATAATATAAATCTTTTTACAGCAAGCATTTTTTGTTTGTTTGTTCGACAATTTTTATGGAATATATATGCAAACGATATCAATTTATGCTTTAAATCAATACAAATACGGTTGTTGTTTTTTGTAATAATTTAAAAACGAATATTTCAATTTTGTTTTGCTTCTGTGGTAAAGGGTGTAGGTAAAATTCGGTTTCATAATTTGTTGTTATTTAGAAACAAAAAATTAAACATTTTTATAAATACTAATATTATTTACTATTTATATAAAAGATAATTTTATGTGAAATCATATATATTTTATTTTATAGACCAATATTGTTTAATTTAATTTTTAAATTTTTATAAATAAATTATAGATGTTTTGACAAATATATTTATTCATATTGGTAACCCAAAGGTCATAATAAATTATTAAATATTACAATTTTGAATTTATTATATACATATATGTAATTTTTCTTTTATTATTATTATATATAAATAATCTACAACAAATCGTAAGACGTTTTATATCATTTAAATTTATTTAAATTCTTAATCAAAAGGCCATAATAATTAAAAGCAATTACTTCTGAATTTAAAAAGCGCTGAGTGAGAGAATAGCGTCCGCTGCTCGCATCGCACTTATTACTTATAAGGCGAGCTGAACGTATAGGTGCATTATACCTTAGCTTGTTTATCCACAAAAAATATATATATAAAAATATCCACTAAAATTGTAAAACCTATTTGCATTAGTAACATTTTTCAAATTAAGATCCCAAAGGCCATTATATATATATATATATATATATATATATATATATATATATATATATATATATATATATATATATATATATATATAAATATTTAGATGTATGTGTTTGCTTATATATTTTTATGTATATACTTATTCGTAGAACGGTTTCTTTTTTGAAAAATGCAAACTGGCATGGGCAGGAATCCAACCCCAACTTTCACCGTAAAAGTCGAGAGTTTTATCATGGCGACAATTGAAATTCTATATTAAATCAATTATAATGTCCTACTATCTTGGGATACTCCAAACATATGTAAAGCATTTTATTGGCGGGCTAAAATATATTATATTTTAAAATTGTTTTTATTACTTGAGCAATTATAACTTAACATGGCCATTAATCAATTTTTAAAAATGCCTGGACTGCAAAATTCAAATTCTACTTTGATAAATAGACAAAAACGAATCAAAGTAAATAATATTATAATTGAAGAATTTCTATTCAAATATTAATTGAAGTTTTGATGTATATTTTGTGTGTTGTGTAGTTTACAGATAGTGGCATATATTATATTGATATTGTAGGCCATTGATGAAAAAATAACTTACGGAGAAAATAACGAATATTCAAGACCGTGCTCATAAGGAATAACTGTGTAAGAGAAATGCCTGATTTATATAGCGTAACCATGACTAGATCTACATATATAAAATAAATACAAGAAAATTCACCACCCATCAAATTATTCAATTAGACAGATGGATCGGTGAGGAGTGTACTGTATTTATGCTGTATATGATATGGGCACTTGGTACCCACGGGTTAAACTCGTTTTTAATATTAAACCAAGCGTAGAATAGGAAGGAGAAGTCCGCTACTCGCATCGCATATTTTACATATAAAGCGAGCTGAAGAGATAGGTGCATTTTACCTAAGCTTGTATAATCCGAGATTGGTACGCAATGCTTAAGCTCTTCTGTATTTCGTGCTACTTCTGGGCATAATCGCACAGCTTTTGTCATATTTTCATTAACTCCAGAATGGTTACACTAACATACCAAATGAACGATAATATTTCTTTTTTAACAAGTTTCCCAAAATGTACATTATTTGGGAGAAAATTGCATTAAAAATACATAAACGTATTCATAGAAATCATTATGTACCTATTATGTTAGTCTATATAAGAAAATCTTTTGCTAAACACAATTATCTTGTTAAATTAATTTAGTATACTTAAATAAAAAATAAAATTGTTTTCATAAAAAGTGTAATCTTGTGTTAATGGTAACACTTATGATTATTATTAATATATTCCCTCAATTAAGAAATAGATTTTCATAATTTTTTTAATGTATTAAGCACCTCCACCAAAAGTTGAAAATCTGCCAAAATTTATTTAAACCAATCAAAAATAACTAATTATTCATGTTTGCGTAATGAAAAATGTCAGTTCTCATTTACAAATTTGCATTGGATTGGCTCTATGTATATGACTTAAAAAAAATATTTTATTTTAAAAATACCAATACCAATATTTTACTAATTTTCCTAAACACATAAAAATTAACAAACCATAAAATGTGAAGAAGCTTGGCAAATATTATTCACTATATTGCCAAATAATGAAGACGTGAAACTTTTTTCGCTTCTTATACGAATGTATAAAAGAAATTATTACAATCATGAAAAATTACGAACTCCAGATACTTACGAAAGTACATGTTTTAAACATCGTTGAAACAAATGTGACTATTTTCGGAAAAACGTCTCTGTGTGTGTGTATGAATGTGTTTGTGCATCTGGGTGTGTGTGTCTGTGTATGTATGTCTGTGTATGTATGTCTGCCTATTTATGTGTATGAACCCGCTAATCTCAAAACTGAAGGTAAAATTATGAAACTTCAAACTCAATGTATATATAATAATGTATTCACCACAAGTAGTTAACACACATATTAAAGTTTTAAGGAAATCTAGCAATATATTTAATAGATAGTAGAAGTATTTGAAAGTTCGAGTGAAGACCATTCTAGCTATTTTATTAACAATATTACAGACATACGACGAACACTATAGCTCTACTGTATATGCTTTATAACGAGCTAAACATAAATTGGGTTCTGCAGTGCAAGTCAGACAGAACTCTACAAATACTGGACCAGACTTCTAACAGCATTTTTCAGTCGCAATCACAATCACTGTCAAAAAGCTCGTTTGTTTGCTATCGTTTGCACCGTTTTAGAACGTTGGTACACAATGATCTGCTCGTTTATAGATAACCATATCTAAGATGGTTCACGCTAGTCTTTTTTTTTTCAAATCTCATTTAGTTCTTTTGAACATGTCACTTGCGATAATGTTCTTTTTGATCTTCAAAAAGTGACATTCTCATCAGCTCTGAATCGGGATCTATTTGAAATTTTACATCATATTTTTTATCATTTGCGGGTGTATTTACGTCAACACAGATTAAAAATGGTTTGTTGTTTGTTCTGGGATAATCAGGGATGATTAACGTTTCATTTTCATCAAATTTATAATTCCCCGCAGAGTTTTATTCTCTACAACAAAAATGTTTCCATGGAAAGTAAATTTTATTTTTACTTTATTGATTCGCAGGTTTATTTTTACTATAACCGTCGATATTTAATTTAGATTTTGCTACCGCCGTAAGTCAATATGGGATTAAAATATGCATTAATATTGCAAATACGGAAGCTAAATATTCTATAAATATTTCAATTCTTCAAATATCAAACGAACTAAACGTTTACTTTACAATCGGTACACTGTAAAAATTATGGTTAAACATGGATAGTATTTCCGTTTTTTTTTTCAGTCTCCTTTAAAATAAATCTTATTTTTTCTGCATCATACAATAATATTTTAACATATAAACTTAGTAAAATATAAAAGAAAATGTTTAATTTTAAAAAAAAATGTAATACAGTCCTCAAGAAAAAATTGTAAATTCCCGAAACGTCATTGAAGTTAATGAGGACTTGAGACTTTGAATTTGAATTTATTTGAAAAAAAATTTAATTAAATTTATGAATCAACCAAAGGATTCAAACCCTCAAAAGTATTCAAGTTCCAAAATGGCTTCAAAACCTCAAAATGGTTTGAAGCCATCAAATTGTAAGAATGTTAAAAAGGTTAATCACATAAAAATTGTGTAATTGTCAAAAAAAATTCAATTCCATTTGAATTATAAAATATTTGTAATTGATAAACATGTCTTAATTCCTTTTGATGTATAATACAAAGTCACATAAAAGGCTTGTAATTGTCAAAATAGCTCCTATTCCATTTGAATTACAACATATTTGTAATTGATAAATAGGCATTAACTCATTTTGATTAATATAATAATGATAACACCAATTCTCATAAGACTTGTATTAGTCGAAAAGGCTTCAATTCGTTTTGAATTACGATTTGAAACCAATTAATTATAGGTGTTTTCAGCTTGTGAATTATTGAAATATTTTTTTTAGTTGAATTGTCAAATTCACTAATAATTCATTTTGTCCAGCTCTGGTCATATGGACCTTTAAATCAACTTTATGCATATGTTCCTTCCCATAATGCCTAAATCATTTCGATTGTCATTTTTTGTATGGAGATAAAGTAAAATATCTTAAAATACATCACCCGCAAAATGTCGCAGATAATTGAGTTTCTGTATTCTATTTTTATAATAAAAAGAAAACAAATTGGTCGCTACCGTTTGAATGTAAAAATATATATTTATTTAAAAATTTGAACAAGTGTTTCTTTTATGTTTAAAGCAAGTAAATTGTACTGATATTAAATAGATTGCAAAATATAATACAGTACAGTTACAACAAATTTCATGGAAATCATAGATTAAGCTTATTTTTACTTGCCCACTAAATGGCAAGTTTGATTTATTAAATATCGTAGAAAGTGCTAGACAAACATGACGGACATTCATAGTTGTAGTCTATGGAGAAATATTATAAAAAATAAGAATTTCGAACTCGTAATTTTAACGGAAATATACGTGCTGATGATTTTTCTTTGAAATTTGACTATTTTCGAGATGACGTCTGAGTGAGTAACCGTTCTGAAAGAAAAATTGTTGAAGATCAAATTATGTAACTTTAAATTTAAAATGCTTTTATGTGCCTGGAAGAAAACTTCCTATTTTTGAAAACAAAAATGTATCAAATGATTAAGGCTTATTGCTGTTCCTATATTGCTTCCTTAAAAGCGGTTTGATTTAGAGAAAAAGTGATATACAATAGAATTCGGATAAAGCGTACTCATCATGTCAAGTGACCGGCGACATTTAGTCGTACTAACCGGACGACATTCAAAACGACCTGATTTTTTAAAACATAATTTTCTCTTTCTCATCATATTAATAAGAAACTATATAATAAAATAAAAATAATGTTTAATGGAACGCAGTATATGTAGCTATAATAGCTAACAATTAACTTAGAACTCGGCAAATACAAAACAACGGTAATAAAAATCAGAACAGATGTAGGATACATATAATAAGTATAGATATGAGGGCTGACAAGAGCCTGGCGCAAGGGGTGCAAATTACCCTGAGCCCGGTCTTTATCAAAATATTACGTCGCTCAAAGCGGTTGGTCGCTAAAAGCAGAGTCGTTCTAACATCTAAACAGATGTACTTTTTTATGAATTTATACGAAAACCTGACTTGAGGTCGCATCTACGTTGCTAAAAACAGTTGGTCGTTGTAAGCGAAGTCGTAGTAGACGGATTGTACTGTATATCAAAGTTAAAGCTATATACATTTCTCAAAACTTTTATTTGAACATATTAAACAATATTATGAGAGATGTATCTGAATAGCTGCACATTATCTCCTAGTAATAAATTCATATAAACATACCACAAAATACCTATACATGCATTATTTGATTATACGTGCAAGAAATTCCAGCGTAAGACATTACAGATTCTTCATTTGATTATTATGAACTAGCGAGTTCCACATAAAAGTATTAAATTTTGATGAACAAGATGAAGACTACAATTATTTTACTTTGCGATATAAAATATTAATTTATTATATTAGCTCATTTTGTCAGTGGAACAATGTCATTAAATTAGCATTATTTACATTTCGGTAAATATTTATTACATGCGCAGGCATTCAAATTACTTAGTAAAGTAAATATGCTAGGTTATTTAACGCAATGAAGGTACATACTTGGTATTGTTAGTGGTATGTGGCGGTATGTTAATGTTACGAAGGGTTAATATGGTTAGCGTAATTGACATACCGTGTAAATAGCTTGTTACGTGATAAGCAAGGGGTAATGCGAATATGTAGACGTGGTATCTTTCAAGCATATCATTTTTTTTTATTAAACATCAATGCCTGCAGTTCATATATTTAGATAATTTGCAAGTTTCAATTATATGTAGAATAAATTTACGTTATGTTGATGCATTTGGTGATGAACATAGATTTTTATTAACTTTACTTTCTAATGTATAAAGTAATGGAATCATGAAAAACAAGCTTAGATACAACGCACCCAATTTTTCCTTTTGAGCACGGTTTTTCCTTGTGTCCACGGGTTTGTATACTCGTTATTTTCTCCGTAAGTCGTTAGTATTGTATAAAATAAGCACATGAAAGATTTGCTATTATATTTACCATTGGGATACAGCAGTGGCGGTACTAGACTTTTTAACTTGGGGGGCCACCAAGGACCAGAAAAAATGTAGGGGGCTCACATCTTTAATTATATGTAATAATCGTATTTACGTTGAAATATAAATCCATTTTTAGCTCGCCGTACGAAGTACCGAAGAAGCTTATTTGGCATTCCATTTGAATCCGCTCCCATATCAAATCCAATCGCCCATATACTTCTCGAGTTATTAGGCTCCAAAATTTGGAGCCCCACTTAATACTGCCCTAATAAAAATACCTAAAACTCCCAAAAGTTCTAGTAATAATTCCAAGATATTTTATATCTACAAAATTTTTTCAAATTGTTAACATTGTATTATAATTTTGAATTTTAAAATACTCACTAAAAATTTTATTTATCAAAATTTACTACAAAAGAATTGTAAGACTTTTTATATCCATTATTTTTTTTTTTTCAAATTGATAACAAAAAGGCCATAATAATTAAAAACCGCTGCTCGCATCAAATATATTACTTATAAGGCGAGCTGGACGCAAGGGGGGGGGGGGGGGGGGGGGGTACTCGGACCGCACACTGATGCCACCACTGGCAGTGCATACAATATTAATATAATATTTCAGATGCCACTATCTGCAAAGTACATAACACACAAAATTCACATCAAAGCTTCCAATAAATATTTAAATAGATATTTCACATGAATGCTATTTACTTTCACATTTCATTTTGACGTTTGAGTCGTTTTTGTCTATTTATCAAAATAGACTTTTAATTTTACAGTTATGTTAAAATACAATTGCTCGAGCCATTAATAATGTTTAAATATAAAATATTTTAGCTAGCTAATAAAATATTTACAAATGTTTGGAATTACTTAAGATAGTTTCACAGTTCTCTTGGGTAAATACAGAGAATCAAATATTAAGTTAAGAATCTCGATTTTCACGGGGAAAGTTGGGGTTCGATTCCTGCCCATTGCAGTCTGCATTTTTACAAAAAAAAAAAACGTTCTACACATACATAATATTAACATAAAAACAAACACATACATCATAATGAAAGAAGTTAACTGAAAGTAGTACCACCTCAAATTAAATGACACCTTTAATGAAAAATTATATATGCAATATTCCTTTGGAGCAACGAGAATTATATGAATGTAATTATCATTAAAACAAATGATGATACAACCGACCAAAGAAGAAAATGTATGTTGATAACATATTTTCAGATTATGATCCTAAAGACCATAATAATTAAAAAAAATATTTTAAATTTAAAATGTTATAGTCGTATGCATACCCCGCCGCTGCTAGAGAAGGGCCCGCTATCTTTTAACAGCCAATCTAGTTCCCATTTACGATTCTTATGAGGCATAGGTGTATGTACCTATACTTGTTTAGCATAGAATTATATATTGAAAAATTCAATTCTAGAAAAATGAGTCCATTCTATCCACGTTCAAGTATGACAGCATAGTGCTTTGCTTACACAAATATCAAACTTTAGCATGTTGTAAGGAACCGATAGTATCAATTTTGCTTTAGATTTAAGCGGAAGTATATAGAATTCGAGTACCGGATATAGTCGTACGTATTGTTATACGGCCTGGCGTGTGACGTCACACCGGATGTGATGTAAAATGACTACACGCAGGCTTCTGATTTCCGAAGTCCTACGCTATACATATAGTTTCAGTACGCGCATATATGCATGATAGAACGGACATTCAGAAGAAAAATAGTAACAAATCTAATACTTGTACTTTTAATTAGCGCGCCGTACGAAGTACGGCAGAAGCTAAAGCAATCTCGGATCATTTCATTAACAAAAAGTGTTTGTCTTGTCGCCCTGAATCCAAAAATATATATAACTTATATACTTGGATGTTAGTCGTCGCTCGTAAGACCAAATTTGTGCCCCTACTCCTCCGGAGCGATTCACACCAAATTAGGCACACATATTATTTGGCATCCCGTTTGAATCCACTCGCAGTTTAAATCCAAGCACCCGTATACTTACCGAGTTGTAGAGCCCCAAAATTTGGAGCCCCCCTTAATGCTGCCCTTATAAAAATTATTAAAACATTTAAGAATTCTACTGAAAATTCAAAGATATTTTATACCTACAAGATTTTTTCATATTGTTAACCCAAAGCCCGAAAAATATTATTAAATATAATTTTGAATTTTGAAATATGCACTAACATTTTTTTTATCAATATAATCTACAAAAAATTATAAGACCAAATCTTGTTTTTATTAGAGAAAGGGTGAGGTCGAGGTTTTCTTTGAGAATTCATGTTAGATACCATTGGTCATTCAAAAATACGCCGGGTCAGGAGCATCTCAAAATTAGACGACTTTTGCGTTTTAGATTGTTTGATTAAATTCATAAATTCAATTTGAATATAAGTTTGTTATTTTGATATATTTTATTTCAAAATAAAATAATGTAATTTTTTAACATTACTTACTTATTAGCTTTGTTCGTTGGACCTGAACTATTTACTCTGGACAATAAGTGCAGAGTATAAGTTGCAATGGTGTAATTACTCTGTAAGTGTTCGTTGTAAATTGTTCGGTTCTGTTTAGTTCAATTGTTCTTTTAGCTACTTCATGTAGTGCAGTGCAGTAATTCGAATTTTTATATAACATGGAGGACAACCATATTTTGACATTTGAAAATACATATATGTATTTTGATAGTTATTAAACCCAAGATGCATGTTTTCATATATAAATGATACTGTTTGATGGCCAACAAACCATAAAAATACCAAAATATGATTTTCTGTAAAAATATATAAACGGGAATTGTCTACAAATTGTATTTATTTTAAATATGGAATTTGTATGGCCTATATGGTGTTCGATTGTAATTTGTTCAGTGTAACAGAACTATGTTGCACTCTGATGACGTGATACAAAACTAGATTGATACGAACAGATCCAACAAACAAAGCTATTGAATAGATGTCAAAGAAGTACCGAATCTGGAAATTATTTAAGAATGCTAAATTATCTATTGAATTTACAAGTATTTTAGTCACAATAAATTTGCACAGGACTGTACAAGACAAGGAGTAATGAAGATTATCTTAAATCCTACAAACTTATGTTGTACAAGTAACAATGCCATCTGCGTTTGAATTTTAAAATTAATAAATGGCCACTTTCGCTGGAGTACTTTAAACATTTTTTTTTTGTACCGTTACAACTTGGATTCAGCTTTAAAAGTAAAATCTAGTTGGTTTCCAACTTCTAAATTTCATTAATAATAAAGCTGGTGTGGTCTTCACTCGACTTTCTTATACTTCCACTAATCTAATTAATATAGCATAATATTACTTTTTACTTTCTTTTACAGAGTAATAACTAAGTATTGTAATCATGAAAAATTTCGAACTCGAGATTTCAACGGATATACATGTTTTGAACTTCCCTGAATCGAATGCTACTATTTTCGGAATGACGTCTGTCTGTGTGTCTGTGTGTGTGTGTGTATACGGCTACACTTACGGTAAATATAGTTATGTTCATGATGAAAGATATTAATATTTCGCACAACTTTTGTTTGAAATATATCTTCAAACAAGAACTGGCGCTAGCGCCAGTGCTATCAGCTCGCCGTTCCGGCGAGCGCGGTCACATCAATAAATACAAAACTAAAAGCGATAGCAATTATTATAGTACAAAATTTATTGTTGTTATGATATTTCATCGGCATTTAATATGAAATGAATAAATTTCTAAGTTTACGTATATAATTCTTAATCATCGACATTATACTCACATAGCCCATTGAACCAATCTAACCAATTATGATCCCTTTGATTTATTTATTCCTGTACCATAACAGTTTTAATTTCCAAAAACCCCACATTTAAAATTGCACACATCCACATGGGTTACGTTAATATCGTTCGTTTCGTGATTTGCCAAGGATATTGATAATTATTTGATGAACATTTCCTAATTTTATTAATTAATACACAGAAGCAAATAGTTTATACATTGGAATTTATAACCAAACAAATTACTGTCACAATAGACATAACTTCTTTATTTCACTAACAGATGGCGATCAATGTCTGATATACTTCAAAATATATTTATATTTTTTTTTAAGCCTATGGGCTCACAATTTGAAAAAACTTTAATCACATAAAATATCTTAGAATGTTAAGTAGAAAATTCTAAAATTTTTAAATGTTGGCTAAGGGCAGTATTTAGGAGGGTTCCAAATTTTGGGGGCCTATAACGCCGGCCCTGTACTGACGATTGGATTTAAAATGCGACGGGAACATCACGGGCATGGAAATTATATGCATACCAAATTTCATCAAAATCGGCCCGGTACCTTCAGACGAGTTGCGGTCACAAACTCAGGTCTTACGACGGACCGACCGAGCGAGCGAGCGAGCGAGCGAGCGAGCGAGATACATACATCCAAGTATATGAGTTATATATATTTTTGGATTCAGGGCGAAAATACAAGAACTTTTTGTTAATATTTTTTTTCGATCCGAGCATGTTACAGACACACGACCAATCACTATAGCTCTTTTGTACTTACTGTACGACGAGCTAAAAATTTACCAGTTGCGAGAAAAATGCTACGAAACATTATAAATATGTTATTTACGTTGCCATGAATTCGCATGTAGCTTATAGAATCGGATCATCTGCTATTTTGACAGGAAAACAAAATATACTCAATTAGATAAATGACATTTCAGGATATTTCTGTAGAGTATTGGTTAGTTTGATAGCTGGTTTTGGTTATAAATATTTTATATTTTGATTTAAGATCTTGCTACAACTACTATGAAATAATCAATATGTAATGTAACAAGATAAACTTAAATTTAACATTATCATTTTCAAATGCGATTAATTAGTAAATGATATTTTTTTTGAAAATGCTAAAACTTTTAATGTCTTCCACTTTTATAAGAATCACTGTTTCTCTAACTCATGCCGTATACAAGATTTTAGAAAAGTAAAGAAAGTAAATCGTTATTTTCGGTTAACATATTATTTTCAAAAATACGACGTGTGCACACCCGGGCCATATACAAGTCTATTTAAAGATCATAATTTTATCTCCAACTATTTTGGCTCTAGTGCGATCACACACACGCACGTACTCACAGACACCCAGAAGTCATACTGAAAATAGTCAGGTACAATTCATGGAAGGTAAATGTGTTAAAATCTCGAGTTCGAAAATAATCGTGATTCCAATGTATATTCGTAAAAGAAAGTAAAAAATATAAAACTAAAAAGTTAAGAAAGTGTCATTTAGAGTTAAATATGCAGTACCAGCAAATGGAACCTTAGAGGATATGTATTAAAGTGCTGTTAAATTTGATGGGCAACTGAGGTAATCGAAAACTCCCTAATTAAATTTCGAATAGTCAACATGAGCACAAAGAAAAATTAGGTTAGCACGCCCTATCCGCTTAACGACAATTGTTTAATTAAGCTAATTAGCACTTGGACGGCACCTGGAATATTCCAGTGCTGCCAACGTTGAGAACAAGGACAGTTATTTTCGTAATGTTGCCAAATGCATAGTTCAAGCGTCCGTGAACTTTTCGGTATAAATTACGCATTGACAGTTGACCTGAACTACTACTAACTTAAATCATTGCAATAGATATTCACCAGATAATTTATCTAACATGATATTAATTCTATGCATGCGTTAGTAATTAGAAATTAAACTAATTAAAATAAAAAATATGTATATTTAGAGTACGAACACTGAATAGGATCATCTATCATCTTTATATATGCATAATTTCAAGCACCTCACATTTCTATTTTGTATTTATATATGTATTGTAAACATGAAAAATTTCGAACTCAAGATTTCAACGGATATACACTATTTGATCATCCCTGACTATTTTCAAAATGTGTATAACTGTGTGTGTATGTGTCTGTAAACTCTCTAGGGCCAATATTGTCGAACCTCCTATTTTTGAAAAGAATTTTCAAACCGGAAGCGCATGTTTACTCTATGCATTTTTGTTCTTTCTCCAATATCACTCGAACGGCTGCACTTTTGGCAAAAATTGTTATGTTCATACTGAAAGATATTAATATTTCGCACAAATTGTGTTTTAAATTTTTCTTTAATAAATGTACCAGTTATGAGAAAACTGGTATAGAAAATCTTAAAATTCTTATTTATGTTGCTTTAGATACGCATATATGCAAAATATGTTAAACAAAATAGATATAATTTATGTCATATTCTATCGACTAAGAACGTGTTTCTGCGTAATGGTTAATGCAGTTAAATATTGAAATATATTTTGAATAACAGTACGTATTAAGAATTATATTTAAATATATTCATAAGGTGAATATTAAAGAAGCAAACTATAATTCATATTGAAGAAACAGTATTTGGTAAAGTAATAAAGTAATAAGCTAAATTATACTATTTCTGGGTATTACTAATATAAGTATATTTTGATAATTGTTTGGGATATATATTTCTAAAGAAAACTACATGAAAGAAAGTCGAATGTTGGCCACTCCTCATTTATTATAATTTGCTTCGTTTTGAAAATAGTACCAAAGTCGCAAAGTAGTTAATTATCGGCTTACATATTGGTATCAATAATAGCACGTTTTCTTCCAAGCTACTTACAAACTTTAAGTTTAATGTTTCATAATTTTATCTTCAACTGTTACACACATACACTGGCATTATCTTGAAATCGTCAATATAATCATGATTACAGTACAGTTATACCTCGATTCAACGGACTTTCGTTATATCATACAAAAAATGATTTTTGTTATTAAATCTGCAGTGGCCTTCACTCGCTTTCATTTTTATTTTTACTATCTTTATAATATAATATTACTTTATTGCGTTTAAATATATACTAGCATTACCTTGAAACAATATTAATATAAGTGGTAACTAGAGAAACGTAAATATAACATGGCTATTTTCAAAGGCGATTTTTCTTTAGATACATTTTTATTTTTAAAAAAACTCTTAAACCAAACTTGCTGCCAACTATGTAATATTTGTTATTATACAAGTAACCTGTATAGATATCTGAAAGCGGTAGGTATAGCTACGTCGGAAGGTATATTGAAAGCTGAACAACGTAAGTTATTTTAACGGTTAGACCACACGTTACCAACCGCGGCTCATATATAGATTCCGCAATACCCTACAAAGCAAATATGTGCAACACAGTGATATTTCAGATATGCAATGTACCTAGCTTTACCTACGGGCAGAATATACACATATACATACAATATAGGTTAGGTATGTGTAACGTCCTCATGTTACAAATATGCCTGTATCTCTATATTGTAAATGTGAGTTGTGCCACAGTGTGCATTGTGTTTGTATACATAAAACACTTGCATAGGTGTTTGCGTGGCTGTGTTTGAGTGGTTGCATGAATGTGTATGTATGTTTGCATGGGTGTGTTTGAAGTGCTGAAAAGTACCCACTGCATATGTACAATTCTATATTATTTAATTAAGTGTGTGTACTTATGTGAATGTTTGAGTGTATCATCAAAGGTATATTTACCTGTACAATGTTTGGTTATGTTAGGAAAATAGTGGTAACAACTTTATTTTTGCCTCTACGCAAAATAATTCATTTAATTTCTCTTTTGTGAGAATATATCTGATAAATTATTTAACTAAATGCCACATAACATAAACTTGGTCTGTACGAACCATTTTGTAAAATATTAGGTTTGTTCGTTTGTCCTGCATTTCTTGGCCAGATCACAATATGTTCTTTTCTGCATTATAAGTCGAAGAAGGACAAATCATGAACTAAACTGTGTATTCCAGGTTATAATTTAGTTTTCGTGTTTAAATGGAATGTTTAACAAGATCACAAATCTTGTATACATAATTTGAGTGCCTGTTCAGCAATTAACGAATTTGAAATCCAATATACTTCCGGAGTAAAAGAGTCCTAAAAATAACTATCTCGTCCCGCTGAAAAATAATAAATAATATGAAATTGTATATTTTTACTTTCTTGGGTGAAGTCTAAAAAGAGGTATTGTAATAATAAAGATTTTAAAGGAAATTAACGTTTTGACTATTCCTGAATCGAATCTAACTATTTTCGTTATAACGTCTGTCGGTGTGTACTACCAAAACTGAAATCCAAAATTATTAAACTTAAAACGTAAGACTTTTTAACACCAGGTGTGTACCTCTTATTTTTGAAAACTATATCTTAACCGGAATTAACAGTTTATACCTGCTACGTTTTTAATACCTCAGACATTAGGTATTGAGAAATTGATTCTCATAAAAATTAAATATATTCGAAAAACTTATTATTTTCTGAAAAATACGTTTTTGAAACTGGTTGTATTAAAATAGTAATGTTTCGTAGAAAGAATTTAAAACAAAATATAGCATTCTTATAAATACAGATATAGTAAATGGATAAGAAAGTCCAGTAATGGCAATTTCAGCCTTTTTGTTATTAAATAAATCCAAATATTTATCTAATAACCAATAATAATAGAACACATTTCCAGGGATTAAATCAACTTCTAATATTTATTTGGCAAAGTTACACTGTATAGTAAACATTATGAAATTGCTCTCCTTATACGTAATTAATTCGAGCAACGAACTTTTTAAATTAATAATTTTATTTTCTTAATTATAATGGCCATTTGGTTAATAGTTTGAAAAAATATTATAGATATAAAAAGTCTTACAATTCTTTGTAGATTATTTTGATATAATAAAAAAAGTGGATTACTGGTTAGTTCATATTTTAAAATTCCAAATTATAATGTTTAATAATTTCTTATGGCCTTTGGGTCACCAATATGCAAAAATCTTGTAGATATAAATATCTTAGAATTTCTTTTAGAATTTATGGGGGTTTAAATTATGTTTATAAGTGCAGTATTAAGGGCGGCTCCAAATTTTGGGGCCCTATAACTGGGGAAGCATACTGGCGATTGGATTTAAACCTCGAGCGGATTCAAATTGGATGCCATATGTGCAACAATTTTGGCATGAATCGCTCCGATACCTTCAATAATCTTTAAATAATCTCTCAATTAATAATATATACTTGTCTGTTGTACCGTGATATTTTTGTGTATTTCGTTAACATTCTATATATTTCAAATTCAGTTTTATTAGTGGAGTTTCGTTTTCATCCATATATATCGTAATATAGCGCTTCTATTAACAGGTGCAGAATCAGAATATTTCACCGATTATCACAAAATACAAACATTATTTTTACAAGAATAATTATTTATTTAACAATTAAATTAATTTTTTTCTCAAATTAGTTCTAATAGTTCAACATGAATAGCTGAGTGCATATTATATACATACATAACAGTACATACATTTTGTATTTCACCACTAGTAAACGTTTAATTAAAAATGCAATATTAAACAAACTTCAATATTTCAAATATTTATCTTTTGAAAAAAAAAGAAATTTTTTGAAAAAAATCTGTCTCTTATTCAGTTTATACTAGAACAAATATGTTAATAAATTTATTTCAAAATTATACATTATGTAATAAAAATAAAGGTGTATTTTCAAATTATACCTAAATTATGTTTTGTTAGTCTTGTGAGAATGTGAGCGGCCTATAAACAGAATGGAGTACTGTTTTTTTTTTCTTTTGTCAAATATTTCGAATATTTAAAGAGAACTCTCATGATTTGAAATTATAAATCTATTTCATATTCAGTTTATAATAGGGCAAATATAATAATAAATTTGTTTTAAAATTATATACATTATGTAAATATTGAAGTGTATTTTCAAATAACTCCTAAATTATATTTTGCTTTTTTTGTGAGAATGCGAACGGCCTAGAAGCAGAATGGAAAACCGTATATATATTTTTTTCCATTTTGGCAAATGTACAATAGTGCCCCCAAGGAGTTTGATTGTATGTTAGATAGGTTAGAAAAGAACGAATCATCACTGTACCCTTCAAATTGGATGTGTTAGAGTGAGATAATAAACATGAACACCGTTTCAAGTACTGGTGGTGGGGGTGGGGGCGGAATGGGCAAGAAGAGTCAAGAGGAGGTAAGGTTACTGCTAATTTTGTACCCCAACCTCAGATTGTTAACATATGCATTCCGCTTTAGTTGAACAATTATTGTTTTATGCAAATTATTATATCAAAGAGAACCTGCACAGTACGAGATGATACAATTTTATACAGTTGACTGAGTTGTATAAACATTAAGTTTAACAAATTTAGTTTATTATTTGATAAATATGCTATGACAGAGATTTACAAATTTGTATTATAAACCATAATTTAAGTAGCATACAAATAACTACATTAACTGCAAAAAGTGAAACATGCATGCACTACCGTCAAAATTATAAGCTCATTAGTAGAGCAGACGACACGAGATCGAAATGGTTAGAATCCTGGCAGCAGCCAGGCAGAGGTTTAATATTAAACCAACAGTTACATAACTACTGGTTTAACTGCAAACTGAGCAACTCAGCCTTATTGGATTAATCTATTTTTAAACTTAATTAAAATTTAAAATTAATATAATTAGCGTAAATTATTATCAAATTATGAACTTCAGAGCTTTATATCAAATTCTAGAAACAGTTAAACAGCAAACTTCAAATTTACCCGCATCTTGGTGAATTGTACAATGGTTAAACTTTTCCGTTCAACAATTCCGTTTTTAGTTCGATGAAGCAAAAGCCACAAATTCCATATCGCTGTTCAGCAGTTAATTTCTTTGATTTAGTCATTCTTCTTTGAAGACTGCTACTTCCGTATCTATATTTACATAATTTTAAGCACAACGGGTGTAACTTCATTTTCAATGTTATTTGACAAGATTCAACCTAATAATAAATTACTATTTAAAATTGCTCTCTATAGATCAGCATTTTGATAAATATTCAGTTTAAAAACCTTATAATTATATAAACCTTTTTCTTGTATAAAATTGTATTCCATCATTTGGGACAGAGGGAGTTCACATTGTTTGAATAAGTATAATAATTTAAATATCTTTAACAATTATATTTTTCATTTTTGAGATGGAAAATAGTAGAAGTAAACTACTGATTTAGATTTTGTTTTCAAATATTAAAGCTTTTCTTTCAGAATACATACATACTTTGATTTTAATGTTTCATAATTTTATCTTTAACAGTTTTTGCTGCAAAATGTCCACAAGCACATGAACCTCATTTCGAAAATAGTCAATATCAATTATATTCCGAATATAATAATATTTCAAATACAATTTATTTTTTATAATTTCCACCAAGAAAGTAAAGCAATAGAATTTCTAAGTTCGATTAAAATATTTCGTATTTGAACAACACTTTAATTATTGTAATTAATTTGGTAAATTATATACATCCAAAAATATCCCCATCCTAATTTATAGTTTATCTATACAGTATACAGATATATAGAATTTCTCATTAACTAGCTTGTTACCGAAACATTCAGTTTAACCGACAAAATTATATAAATAGATTCTCTACTGAGGTTTCTTGTTATAGCATTATATTGTTTGTATTTACTTCATACACATAAGTTCGTAAGCATTAATTAACTAACCCAATTGAATATACTTATGGAGTATTCTATGAGGAGGTCGACTATATTATTCTCTAAGAATTATTGATTCAAATGGCCAACAAACGAAGAAAATTCTCCAAAACATGTTTTTTTCTTTCATTCATGTTTAGATAAACATTTATATCAATGTTACTTCAAATTTTATTAGCAGCTTTTACTAAAATTAAAAAATAATAAGAAAGTCGCAAAAAGTACTTATTGTCATTTTGACGAATGCTGCTCATTTTGAATGGGATTATTGCAACTAAGTTTTGGCGTTATCTAATTTAATTATACCTAAAAATTAATTCAAGTATGTGTGTATAAAATATCAATTTCTAATTCGAAGTTATCTTATGCTTTAAGAAAATTTCCTCAGGTCAATTATTTTTGTATTTATAATTAAGAAAGTATAGAGATCATGAAAAAATATCGGTTGTGGCCAACACAGAACTTTATTTTATGTAGTTTTCATTAAAAATATATATTCCAAACAAGATGTCAATAATACCAATACTCCACAGTAATACCCCGAAATTGTAGCAAATAGCTTATTACTTTATTGTTATCAAATATTGTTTCTTCAATATGAAATTGATTCTTTAAAAATCACCTCAGTCGATCTATTTGTATTAAATAGAACAAAATGAAATACATTACTTATATTTTGTTTATCTGTCAAATTCTTTTAGACAAAGTTAATATGATAACTATAAAAAAATTCTTATAAATGCATTTCCATGACAATATATATAAGAATTTTAACATTTTCCATAACGGTTTTCTCGTAACTGGTACATTTTTTGAAAAAACTTTTCAAACAAAAGTTATGCGAAGTAAAAATATCTTTCATTATGAATATATATATTTTTGGCATAAGTACAGCCGTTCTAATGATATTGGACATAAATCAAAAAATGCATAGAGTAACATTGCACGTCCTGTTTGAATATTCTATTCAAATATAGGAGGTGCATATCTAGCCAATACAAGTCTTAAGTTTGAAGTTTCCCAATATTACGTTCGACATTTTTGGCTCTAGAGCGTTCACACACACCCACAGACGCACAGACGTCATTCCGAAAATAGTCTCATTCGATTCAGGTAAAGTGAAAACGTGTATAACCGTTGAAATCTCGAGTTTGATTTTTTTGGTGTTCCCGATACTACTTACTTCGTAAAAGAAGGTAAAATGATTTCACGATTTTAATGGATGCAGCCATTTAGTCCCTTGACTACGATTTGACTATTTTCTCAATATTGTCTTTCTCTGTGTGTTAATGTGAGTCACAAAACGCGGAACAGTGAAATTTCGTATTTGAGCCTAAGATATATTTGCAAAGAGCTGATTAGATTTTGAGTATAATCACACAGTTGAAAAAGAGCATTTACTCTTGTAATACTTTTCGTATCTTTAAAGTTTAAACCAAACAACATAAAAATGAAAGAGTTTTACTTGAAAAGTATTCTCAAAATGTGTATCAAGTTAAGAAAAATATATTTTAAATTCAAATTTATTTCTGTTTATTTCAAACTTGAATAGGTTTCTCTTCTTCAAATATTTACATAAGATAATATATATTATTCTTCTGTAAACTCAGCGCAAGAATTGAGTTATGTTTGTATCTAGTTTACAGGGTCGCCTTTGTCTGCCAACCTACGTTAAACAACTGTCAACATCTTTACACATTACGTCGCCTATTTTTCTTATATATGCGAAATAATTCACACATGTATAAAATAAATTCGTTCTTTTGTAGTTATCTATACCAAACAGTGGCGGGTTCAGGTCCTTTTTTACAGTGGCTTGAGCCACTATGAATATCGTCTGAGCCACTGTAAAATTTAGAAATATTGTACTATATATATATGCGCCAAAATACCGAAAAAAAAAACCTATTTGGATTGTTACATAATGATAATTTTCGAGGCGACATCACTTTAAAAACAGGCACAAATGTCGCTTGCCGTAAAATCTGCGTAGTGGATTTTTAAATTTATTTATTTATATATAGAAACTATTTTACTAACCGCTGATGTTTAAATGAAGAGAGCCTATTTATAACCGCCGAATTTTTAAAGTAATAACCAAACTGTTAACATATGACCTAAATTTTGATGCCGACATTATATGATAAGTATTTTTCCATGAAAGTTGTATTCAAATATTACAACGTTTATTCCTATTAAAACATAAATAATTTTCTAGGCGTACTAAAATAAGTTTGAAATGGTTAACGAGCCATAAAATAAAATTAGTTTTTAACGTTTATGATCTCAATATCAAATTATTTACGTGTCATTTTGATATAATAATAACAGCATTAATTACATACTTAAAAATATCTGCCGTTATAATTAATGTTCTAGTTAATGTAGTTCGTTAGTAACTCTAGAATATTGATTGGTAAATATAGATTAGCATATAATAGGTGACTGTAATAGCCACTATATTATAGATCGACAAATTTTCCGGATATAATAGCAAAAATATAAAATTTCAACGGAATATATATGTATATATAGTAAATTGTCATAATGAGATGTTCTATATATAGAATGCCACTGATATCGTGTAGTACATAACATTTATAAGGTGCAGACATTACTATTTTGTGTTTTGAAAATGTCTTCATAGTGTGAATTAAATATATTATTATGAATTTATTTTTTACTTTTACTTTCTTTTACGAAAAAGAGTAAGTATAGGGATCACCAAAAAAATTGAGCTCGAAATTTCAACGGATATATATATACGTTTTCAACTTCCCTGAATCGAATGTGACTATTTGCGGATAGACGTTAGTGTGTCTATGTGTGTGTGAACGCTCTAGAGCCGAAATTGTCGAACGTAAAATTGTAAAAATTCAAATTTAAGACTTGATGGACTAGATGTGCACCTCCTATTTTAGAAAAGAATATTTACACCGGAAGTGCATGTTTACTCTATGCATTTTTGTTCTATCTCAAATATCACTAAATCGGTTGCACTTATGGCAAAAATAGTTAGGTTCAAATGAAAGATATTAATATTTGAAACAACTTTTGTTTGAAAAGTTTCTTCAAAAAATGAACCAGTTACGAGAAAACTGTTACGAAAAATCTAAAATATCTTATTTATGTTGCTATAGTTATACATTTGTGAGATTTTTTTTTAAAGAGTTTGTATTAAATATGCCTGAAAATAATTGACAAACAAAATATAAGTAATGTTTGTCATTTTATTCAGTTTAACACAAATATATCGACTTAGAAGGTGTTTCATATTGAAGAGACAATATAACATAATAAAATAATAAGCTAATTGAACAATTTCGTTCACAAATTGTTTGTAACAATAATAATTAGTACTAAAATTGTTAATTTTGTGTTGTAATTGATAATGAGCAAACCATAAGGTAGGCTGTACGCATTGGTGCTTGAACCAATGCTCGATCATTATCAAAAACGTAAGCATTACTTGAATTTTAATTAAGAATGAAATTGAAATGGTATTTTTACATCTAACAATTGTAATATTTTTAAATTTCAACAGCAGTCAGCAACTTTTTTATCCAATTCATTTTTAAATTCAGTCGCGTACCTCCCGTATAAACCTTTTTGCAAACGTCTGCTAATTTCGAGCAAGTAATGTAGGTATGTTTTTGTCGATGTTTTTGTTCATCTTTTTCGTTTTGCTATCGTCGTTATACTAATCTTCACGTGACAGTGCAATTTTGTCCTTTTTCCTCTATCGAATCGATTTATCCGAGACCGAAAATAAAGTCACGATTGACAAATGCATTGCACGAATGTCAAACCCTATTTTGCATTATGTATAAACATTCTAGTGACGGTGCAAGGAAACGCACTATATACGATACCAAATACCAGTGGTTGCTAAACTATTTTAAACTGAAAAAGAAATAACACGTTAAAGCGGTACAAACAATAACCCTATTTCGACAGTGAAAAGTAAAAAATTTACGTAAAACTTATAACCATTATAACTAAATTAAAATGTGGTTGCTTTAGGGACGTATTGTGTGTTCGGTGTTTTTGTGTGTGTAAGTGTTACGTGGAAGACTTTCAGATACTATTCAAAGCATTTGATAGGGGA
Organism: Leistus spinibarbis; assembly: GCA_933228885.1. Classification (NCBI taxonomy): domain Eukaryota; kingdom Metazoa; phylum Arthropoda; class Insecta; order Coleoptera; family Carabidae; genus Leistus; species Leistus spinibarbis. The sequence goes on from OW121791.1 coordinate 12,184,050, forward strand.
ACTTGTATTTCGGCATGATTAATTTTCCATTTATCGCATTATTTTTGTAGTATGTTTATGTGCATATGTATTTTTTTTGCTTGCTACTAACGCACTGAAGGAGTGTATTTATTGTGCAGTATCGTCCGCAAAAAGCGCAGTATTTGTATGTTGGAACGTAGATAAACCGCTGATATAGAGGTTGAAGATTTTGGGGCCTAGGCCACTGCGTGCCATTATGGGTTTTAGGTTTGATGTTATTTATTTTTACTTGGTAGTTACGGAGTATAAGCTAGGAATGTATGAATTTGATAAGAATAGGATTATATTTGGTCAATTCGTTTGCGAATGAGTCCTATTATCAATGGCTTTTTAAATGTCTAATCGTGTCATGGCCGGGATTTTGTGTTAGTTGAAGTAAAATGTTACGTCTGTCACTATTCTACTTACTTGCTTTACAGTGTTATATTTCGATCTGAAATCGAACTGGCAATCTGGAGTAATTTTTAGTCTTTGGTCAATTTCGTTTAGTCGAGTTAGGATAATTTTCTCCGTGAGTTTAGCCAGGATGTTAAGGATACTTATGGGATGGTAGCTGGTTGGAAGTCTACTGTCTTTGTTTGGTTTAAGGATAAAACGGACGGTGCTTATTTTCCAGGCAGCGGAAAAGTATTGAGTTTTAATGATAGAGTTATATACATATATGAGTCGGACAATTGCTTTGGTTGTGAAGTTTTTGAGGATAAGGTTTTCGATTTAATCTGTGCCGGGGAATATTCAGTTAGAATTTTGATTATTGGGGTTAGCTTATGCTGCCACATTATTTTTTGATTAATTTGATATTTTAACGGCACAGATTAAATCTACAATGTATAACTTATAAAATATATTCTTAATAAAGTGCCATATTGTGTCGTACATTTCAAATTTTGGGTTCTTATCTTTTCGGGATATGAGCCATTTTTGTGGATAAAATCAAAGTCACGTGGCTACAAACCTCCAAAATAGGCTTCTTATTTTTTAATGTGTATTTCCAAAACTATGAGATTACAACAATTGATATTAATATTGCTTTATGCAATAACATATCGACTGATATAATAACTTGTTTGGACGAATTATAGAAAGAAGTTTTGTAATCATGAAAATTTTCGTACTTGAAATTTTACCAAAAATACACATTTTCGAATCAAATCTGACTATTTTCATTATGACGTCTGTGTGGGTGTTATTGTGGCACACTTTAGAGCCAAAACTGGAATAGATAATATTATGCAACTCTAGCAAAGCAAATTGCGCGCTATTCAATAGTAGCTACTGTAATTTTCGGTATTATCATTTGATTTGTCTTAGATGGCAACCTAATTATATTGATACCAATTAATATCCGATTTCACTAACGTCAATTATACAATTTTTTCTTAAAACAAAGAATAAATTATGCGATTTTGCCATAAAATCTCATTTTAATTCGCTGTTTATTTTAAATGAGTAACTTTAGCAAAATTCAGCAAAATAATAGTAATAAGTAATATTAATTGTTATTATTTGAATTTATTAAATATATACTTCCAAAAGTCACAACAATTCACATTCATGTGCAAAATTTTATAAAATAACACAAGCCAACCTCAAAACAGCGAAAATAAACAACAAATGTAGTATCGCAACAATAATTTCGAAGCCAATGATGCTACCGAAATTAATTTCTAATCACGTAATTATAATAACGTAATTTGGAACTCTCTCAAAATGACGATAGATGGTTAGACATGGAATTGCGATACACTTTTGATTGCGTATCGAAATTTTTAATTAGAATAGGGATCTAGTGTATGCCCTTGGGGGTGAAGTTAACGAGGTCCATGCTAATTTTGTCGGAGCTGGGTCTCGAAGTCTAGTCACCAGATCTAGCTTGAGTCCGATGGTAGCACTATGCCTCTCGACCATCGCAACCGGCAACACTTAAAATTTGTGCTAATTTTAGCTTAAGAAAAACCATCAGGTCCATCTAGTTCGAAGTAATGCCGCTCCGCTCTCGGCTATTTTAGATGGTGGCGCTACCATCGACTTTGAATGTTCAAGCAACCAGTGATAGAAATCATGCGCACAGTATTAGAAATTAGCTATTTTTACGCTATAATCAAAGATATTCCATCGAATAATTAGTGCTTATTGAATATAAAGGCATTACGGACACATTGTTACACTTTTGGTCAAAGTTATATTTCTTAATTACATAAAACTACTCAAAACCTATCATGATTAAACAAACCTCGATTACGGAAAAACCTACCTATTTTTTAAAGAAAAAAAAATATCAATAAATTTGTAATTGCATAAATAATGCTTGGTAAAAATGATATTTTTTTTGTATTTACAGTTTCGGAGATAAAAAATAAAAACTATAATAAATGACCTATTTTGGAGGTTTTTATTTTTTATCTCTGAAACTGTAAATACAAAAAGAATATCATTTTTACCAGGCATTATTTATGCAATTACGAATTCACTGATATTTTTTTTTCTTTATAAGTAGGTAGGTTTTTTTTTTTGAGCTTGATGTTAATAGTACTTAATTCTTGTTCGAAAAGTATGTAAATTCACTAACGTAGATATATATGGGATCTTGAATAATAATTAGTTAAAATATTCTAAGCAGCACCTGTTTAGCTCGCCATACGAAGTACAGGAGAGCTAAAGTATTCGGCCGTGTGTCTGCAGCATTATCAGATCAAATAATTTCTTTAACAACAAGCATTGGTGCAAGCACCAGAGCAACATTCATATGAAGTATAATAATGAACACGATAGCAATTGTTAGAGTACAACATTTGTGGAGTGGATGGCCATTCGTATTGTTTCTATTAAAGTTGCAGATTATGTTTCTCATTCAAATCCCTAATCCTCCTGTTTTGTGAAATTATGAAACTTTATATTTATGACTTGTATATGTTTCGAACATGTAGTTTCTTAAACGTAATAATAAGAAAGAATTGTAATCATGAAAAATTTCGAACTCGAGATTTTAACGGAGATACACGTTTTGATTCTCCCTGAATCGAATCTTACTATTTTCGGAATGACGTTTGTGTGTCTCTCTGTATGTCTGTTTGTGATCACTCTAGAGCCCAAACTGTCGAACGTAAAATTATGAAACTACAAACTTATGATTTGTATATGGTCTAGATGTGCACCTCTTATTTTTGAAAAGAACATTCAATCCGGAAATGCATATTTACTCTATGTATTTTTTGTTCTATCCCCAATATCACTTGAACGGTTATACTTATGGCAAAAATATTAATTTTCATAATGAAAGATATTAATATTTCGCACAAGTTTGTTTGAAAAGTTTCTTTAAAAAAAAAAACCAGTTACGAGAAAACCGCTACGGAAATTCTTAAATTTCTTATTTATGTTGCCATAGATACGCACGTATGAGGAATATATTTAATAAATAGTATGAACTATGCCTGACAACATTTTGTCAGGGAAATAAAATAGACTTAAATAATTTTATATTTGCCATTTGAAATCTTAATCAACTAATGATTTACTCATCTTTTCAATTCGTCAACACGAGAGAATACACCAAAAATTTACATTTTACAGTAAAATCGCCTTTAAAAATAGAATAATCATGCATATTGATGTTCTCTGAATAGAATTTAATATTCAGTTTTGAAAATGTCAAAATTGCTACTATTTCTGTAACCACATAATATAATAATAATGTAATTACTGAATTAACGTAAAACAATGTATAAAATAACGGGAATAACATAGAACATGATGATCAACAAAACTATTCATTACAAATGTTATAATTATGAAACATAATTATCACCGAAATTTAATTTTCATAATAATTCATTTACATGCCGCGCATAAAGCACACTCGCAATACCTGAATCTAATACTCAATAATTGAATTGGATGCATAATGCAACAAGTTTAGGATCACTGGTGTTTGTCAGATAACATGCCACGGGTATGTTCTTTTCATTTCCTAATTAACAAGCATAGGTGGTAGGCACCAATGCATTTAGCTCGCTGAATTATCTATTCAGTGGATAGTTTAATTTTTAGCTCGCAGTACGAAGTACAGAATAGCGAAAGCGTTCGGTCGTGCCTCTGTAGCATGCTCGGATTAAAACATTTCCTTAACAAAAAGTGTTTGTCTCGTCAAAATAATTTTAGTGAAATTTTGCAAGAGTACTTCGATTTTGAATGGATACATTTGCGGTAAATTTAAATAACAAGGTAGAACTATATTGCTCAAAAAAGTAATTCTAAATTAAGTTTTTAACCTTCATATAAATAAAAACAAATACACTGTTAAACAATTAATCTATTTTTTCGTAAATGCTGTCAGATACAATGAAATTCAGAGTCATACTTCGTCTTAAATTTGCGTCTGACGCATATAATCCCAAAAAATTCCCGCCACTTTTATTTAAACGTCGAAACCTCTGGTAGTGAAAGGAAGAAGTTACGGCAAGTTGTTATGTATGTGAACCATTTTATCAACCACGCTGGTACACAAATGCACCACGTTTGTGAGTACAAATCGAACTATAAGTTCTTCGACTGGTCTCTGGGCGTCGCTAGGAGTATTAAAATAATATTCCTTTCATCATTTAAAATGTTATTTAACTAATATTTGTATATCAATGTTAAGAGATTTATTTCAGTTTTATGTATAATATGTATAAAATTAATAATAATCGTACTATTTCTTTAATTTTAACTTTTGCCTAGCAGTTTACTCTGTATAACAGGATTATTCTAATTCGATTTGTAAAGTAACTATTTTTCTACAGTTCAATATTGTGTTTTGACTTGTTCAAGTGATATTTAAATTGATATTTGTGTTTTAATAAAAAATAAATGAATTTGTTATAAGATATATAGAAGTAATGTGACGTTTGATATTAAATACATAAAAATAATCCAAATATAAAATTAATTGAATAATCATAATAGTTAAAAAAGTAACCGGTATTTTTTATTATTATTTTTTGTTTTGATATTTACATCTTGAATACGTTAAATCCAGGCAAGTCTTGCAGTCATGTTTGATTTTGATATCACTGTGGAAGTAAGTATTTTAACAACAATAAATATACATTTTTATGTGTTTGTTGTATTTATGTGTTTAAGTTAGCTAGAATTGTGACAATTATAAAATATACATTTTTCGTTATTCGGAATTTATTAAAATTACCGATTATTAATTTAAATATTAGGGCCGGAACACATTTACATTTTATTTAAAAAATATAATCTCACAGTGCCTAAACGGGTTAAATATAAATGACGAAATATTAATAACAAGTTTCAAAAGCGCTTTTAAAATTAAATATCTGAGTTTAAATAGAGTGCTGCAATCATCTTTGAAATACGGCTGATTTATACAACTTATAATTTATATAAACATAAAAATAATTTAAGACAAATAGTTTTAAAATTAAAATAAGTTTTGTCCGTCAAGTAAAGTCTTACAAAAGTTTGGGTTATCCCTTCTAAAATCAATGATTGTAAATATGTTTTCGTTGTTACTAAAATAAGTGTTTTTTTTTTTTTTTTTTCACTGATTATATAAGTTCTATGCTTGATTTATCTTTACTCATCGACAATAAAAGATACCACCGTGGTCGAAATTTTAATCCAACTTTTAAAAAAAATCATTCTCCTATAATTGACTTAAAAAATCAACATATCACACAATAAATAAAATTACACTATATTTTTGGTACCCCAGTAAATATTTGGATGATAAATGAATATTTTATGAATGCGCGCGCGATGTTCGAATAGACAACCACAGATTACACTAGACAAATTAAACAGTTGGTGAATTTTTCGCGCCGTGTGTAACACCGGTTTCTATCGGTTTTCCGACACCCGACGGCGTGCTCTTAGGATAAAATTGGCGACGCCTGCACCAGTCGCTCCAGACCAGAGCGTCTACTCATCCCGTCCGGTCCCGGTTGCGTTCCGGTGTTCATGTACTTACTAAATCGTGTGTGCCGTGCGCTCAGGACGTTCCGTCGTCGTCGCGACGGCCTCGACGCCGTAACACGTCACACACAATATTTATAAATTAGATTAATCAACATTTTAAACAAGATATCAACATTTAATTAATCAAAACTTCAAACGATAATAACATTGAAATTAATCACAATTTCAAAACAAATCCACCCATTGTATAAACGCCGAATAGTTTTAAATTAATCGAGCAAAATTCGTCCGTGTTTTTTAGATATTAGAAGTCAATGTGCTTCGTATTTATTGTGATTCTATAAATTATTGAATATTTAAATATCGGAATAATATTGTTTTTATTATATTTAATTTAAAAAAAAATTAAATGTGCTTCAATGTGAAACGACTGTTTGTATACTGTTAAAATCAAAAGCAAATTTAAAAAATATTTAATCGTTAATGTGATTCTATAAAGTCTGCTATTTGAATAAAATATTTAGATATATTTCGAACATATTACAAAAACAGAAATATTAAATAATAATTCGTGTATATATTTTATGAATACTGCATATGCTTCTTCGATGTGATTATAAAATCTGTTTTATGCGCAAGTTAACTAAACTTATAATATAATAGAAAAACAAATATTCAAAAAATAATTCGTGCAAATAAGAACTATTAAATGTGATTATATGAATAAAATGTTTCGTATTAGAAATAAAATATTAACTATTTTTGTAAATCGCTATTTCAGTTTTCTTTATGTTAAATATTAAAAAAATAATTATTTACATCAAAATTATATCAATATTGATATAATACATATGTTAGGTTCCTGATAAGACTTATTACATTCGGTAAATAAATTTTTAACCTACCACATACATTTTGTTCAATTTAAAAATACTATAATTTTTATTTATATTATATTAAGCCATCTCTAATATATTTAATATATATATAAATATACGGAAAGTTCCTAAAATACGATTTAAACTAATTTCTGTTACAAATGCATTATTTATAATATCAATGTTTAATCTGAAATATAAATATATATATTTCAAACGTTATGAACATTTCTTGAATACTGAATTAAAAACGTTAGTTTAAAATAATAATAATAATTTGCTGCAATAATTATTTAAAAATCAATCTAATCGAACTAAAAATTATTCAAATAAAGAATACTTTATACCTCAAAAATAAATTAAATTATTCGACATAAATTTGGTGTGGATTAAAAGTTATTTAAATCAAAATATCTAAATATCAACTAATAAATCATCATACGATTACACCTGCAGATTATTCTTAAAACAAGACTTCGCAATTAAAAATATGTTCTAACTCCACCAGTGATAGTGTTAATAAAAACTAAATATACACAGGTACAGGTTGTATCCGAAAATACACGTCCACCGTTAGCCGCATTTTTTAACAATTTAAAATATCGACAATAAAGCAATATGTCCACCGAAGATAGCAACAAGACAACCGCGCCAGCAATCAAGCAGCAAGATGCGAACGATGTTAAATCGCCGAAAAATAAAAAGAATGTTAGAGTCACAATATCTACGCCCAATACCGAGGTAATCTATATAAATTGTAAACGCTTGTTATAAATCAAAAATACTTTGTGTTTAACATTCAATACGAGTTCAATACGGATCTGACAGTAATTTATTAGCATGTCAGAGACGGCCGTTGCCTTATTTGCTCACTCAAACATATGGATGATTAAAACGACTATTCATTATTTTTTACAACGAGTTTAGAGTTACATTATAGATTTTAAGACTTTTATATATTTTTAGCACGTCGTATAGTTGTTCAAAATAGTTCGGTATAATTTAATTATAATTTTCAGCTCATTACAAATTAATTCCCCAAAATATATTCTATCTATATGAATGTTTCTCTTATATATATATAAAAAGTTATATACAGTAACGCCTCACTTTACGTTACCTATGTAAACTATATCTTGCTTTACCATAACTATTTATTTTTTATTGTGGCTTCTATGTATTTAATTTTTTTAACCCTTATTTTTGTGTATTGCGTATTTTGTACTACAAGTGCGCGCGCAAATCTAAGGAAACTACGTAATACCACAGTTCTACCGTAACGTTGCCATGTACAACATGATACATTCGTTATCGTTAATTCGGTTAACGTAGGTACACCCCTTTCCCCCTCAATAATAATAAATAACAATATATATTATTTTATTACACTTTTATGTATCATTAATATATTTAATTGCGGCAATTGTTTAAACAATGAAATTCTTAATTATTAATGTAGAAGTAACCAAGTTGATGCTAGCTTCCCCCATTAATAATTAGAATAGAAAAATGAGGAGTGGCCTGCACTTTCTTTTACGTACTTCAAAAAATACCAATACTCCACAGTAGTATTCTGACATTGTACCAATTTAGCTTATTATTTTAGTAGGTTATCAAATACTGTTTCCTCAATATAAAATTCATATTATGAATATATTCAAATATAAATTTTAATATCAACTGTTATTAATTATATTTAATCACAAATTTGTTGATTTTATAATTTGCTTTACGTTGTTATTTTCAAGCAACAATACGTTAAAACTGTTATCAGGCATAGTATGCGTATCTAAGGCAACATAAATAAGATTTTTCGTAGTAGTTTTGTCCTAACTGGTTCACTTTTCAAACAAAAGTTGTCTAAAATATGAATATCTTTCATTATGAACATATCTATTTTTACAATTAATGCAGCCGTGATATTGGAGTTTGACAAAAAATGCATGAAGTATACCTGCACTTCCGGTTTGAATATTCTTTTCAAAAATAGGAGGTGCACATCTAGACCATATACAAGTTTTAAGTTTGAAGTTTCACAATTTTACGTTCGACAGTTTTGGCTCTAGAACGTTGAGAGACACACAGACAGACAGATAGATTGACACACAGACGTCATTCTGAAAATAGTCACATTCGATTCAGGAAGAGTCAAAACGTGTAAATAAAAATGAACTTAAAAATATGTGATTTTATAGCGTTTGGTAAGTGCTCATATACGCCACTAATATTTTTAAACCATCCTTTGTTTATGCAATCAAATTCTGAATTTTAAGTGGGAGCGGTCAAGTTAATGCTAGAATTGATATTTGTGTGAGTCACAAGGATATAAAAGGTTTACATATTTTTATCTATTAAAATTAAGGACAAATATAGTAATAGTATATATATATATATATATATATATATATATATATATATATATATATATATATATATATATATTTATATATATATATATATATATATATATATATATATATTTATATATATATATATATATATATATATATATATATATATATATATATATATTATATATATATATATATATATATATATATATATATATATATATATATATATATATTAATATTTTAAACATAATTCAAACTTTGAGAAATATATAACACATATAAAAATTCACGAAGCATGTGGTAGCAGAATATTGAATCATAAATGGTGTAGGCACCAATGCCTTTAATTCGACGTACTTTCGATTCAGTGAATGTTTTAATTATTTTAGCTCGCCGTGCGAAGTACAGAAGAGCATTCGCTCGTGTGTTCTTATATTAATAATGCAAAGGTCATAAAAAGTTATTAAAAATTATAATTTTGAATTTAAAAATATGCACTAAAAATTTATTTTTTTAGTAACTCAACAAAATTTTTAAGATGTTTTGTATCTACTTTTTTTTTCAAATTGTGAACTCACGGGCCATAATAATTAAAATCATTTATTTTTAAATTTAAAATTGTATTCGCAGTTTTCTTATGCGAGCATGTCAATCATCCGAGACAGTAAACTTTAATATGCTTCTTTATGCATCCTAACTTATGTTAAGTGTTATTTATTTTTTTAAGTTTGTGTTGTATTTACAATATTGAAATTTATTCCATACTAATCGTATATTAATCCTTGATTTTAAAGAATAAAAATCCGTAATCCTTTATAGTCCTCATTACCGAAAAGGAAACTCACCAATATCAATTTTAGAATTCACTTGGCCGGTCCCACTTAAAATTCAAGTTTTGATTGTTGTTATAAAACATATTAATGGTGCATATGAGCGCACACCGAACGCTATAAAATCACATATTTTTTAATTAATTATTATTGATTTGGAGTGGGGGTTAGCATTAACTTGGCCACCCCCAAATTAATGTTTAAACAATTGGCGCAATATAGAAATATAAATGGCGCATAAAAGCACATACCAAGCGCAATAAAATGATATATTTTTTATTCATATTTATTAAAGAAGTGGGCTAGCATTAACTTGGCCACTTTTTCCACCAATGTCTTTGTTTATAAAATTGGCTCAATTAATAATGTTAATGGCGCATAAAAGCGTATATCAAGCGCAATTAAATTACTTTTTTTTATTCATTTTTAACAAATATTTAAACATATTGTGCAATACAAAATATGAATGGTACATAAGAGCGCATAACGAGCGCAATTAAATGACATAATTTATTATTCAATAACAGATGTGGTAATGTAGCACTATTGTGGAACGCATCCCTATTGTGAAACGAGGCATTACTGTATATTTATATATACATATATATATATATATATATATATATATTTGAGTTATTTATATCTGCACTTAACGTAACTTTAAATGAGAATAACATTAATATAGACTCATTTTTTTTAATGTAGTCTAGTGCGTTGAAGCATTTATTTTGGAAATGTTATTAACATTATACTAAAATCTAATTTGTAATTATAATTTTAATGGAATAACGAACGCTCCAACTGAGTAATAAATAATATTGGCTCATATTACGCTTCGATATTCGAGCGTTTCCTCATTTACACCGACCTGTAAGGACGAGCAACCATTCGTCATAAACTGAACATTTATAAGAAAATCGAGTGAAGACCACTCCAGCTTTCTTCTTTCTTATACAAAATATATAATTATAGGGATCACCAAAACAATCGGACTCGTGATTTCAACGGCTATACACGTTTTGACAAAATGTATTTGTTTTAAAAAAATAATAATGTTTTCTTTTCTATTATAATGCCTAATTTGGCACACAAAAAATATATAGTCACCCAAGAAATATATTTTATAAAGATTATTCAATGAATGACAGATATAATAACAAGATTTGGTACGCGTACAATGCACCAACGCGTAGGGTTAACAATATGAAAAAATCTTGTGGAAATAAAATATCTTAGAAATCTTCGTAGAATTTTTGAGTGTTTTAATTATTTAATAAGCCCACTATTAAGGGGGGATAATTATATAATTAAAGTTAAAAGATTTACTATAACAATTGTAATTTTTGTAATTTGTCGTATATTAACTGTCAACAATACATATAATCCCAGGGGCGGACTTATTTGAAGCCAGTCGGTCTCTGTATAGACCGTTGCTGAATTATTTAAATCCTTACAGAGTCTGTACAGGTTAATTTAATTTCACAATTTTACTGACATGCAATGAAATAGTATATCATGTATCAACGGAGAAAAATAACATTTCCTGAGGTGTAATTTGTAGCAGGGGGCTATAAAGCACTGAAGAAAAAATAGCATTCGTTTCTGAGGTGTATATACATTTTTTTTCACGACCTCAACCATAATTGCAATTTGCAAACATACAAAGAATAATAATTTTCAAATTATGTGATAAACAGTGTATTACATAGGTTGCTTTGGAATAAATATGCCATGACAACAAACAATATCAATAATAAATATGTCAATTTTCTCCCCTAGGGAATAATGTGCACATTATTCCACTTGGAGTAAAATGCATAATTTATGCTATAATATTTTACTTTCTATTACGCATGTATATACGGAGACATATTAATGAAAATACACATTTTACCATCCTTGAATCGAATCTCACTATTTACGAAATGACAACTAACGCTATGGAGCCAAATCTGTTGAAGGTAAAATTATGAAACTTTAAACATAAAAGTTGTATATAGCCCGGTTGTGCACCTTCTATTTTTGAAAATTATCTTAACAGGAATTAACAATTTACTCTTGTTAATTTTCTTTAATCTCGTAAATGGCTACTCAATATCTCGGACTTTAATACTTTACTGAAAAATCGCTTTTAAAAATAGCAATATTACATTTACGTTTTCCTAGTTACACATGTTCTTTATTTTTATTGCAAAGACATTCAGAATAATTTTTAGGGTAATAATGCTACACGTCCGACAATAAATATTAAAATTTTTGGTAGTAACTTTCGCAATAATTTGCGGAGTAATTCTCGTACATGTAAAACGGCTCTCTCAAGATAAAGCATTATTATATTAATTAGATAGTGGAATATAAGAAAGTCAAGTGGAAACCACTCCATCTTTATTGTCATAGAATGTAATTTCTACTGAAGGTTGTGAAATAGTTATTTTAATGATATTAACACTTAAAATAAGTGTACCTTTTCATTCCAAGAAACTAATTGGCGATTTCTGTTTATCAAATGGTGTAAGTTTATATATCTCATTGTTTCTTTAAAGGATCCCTTTTAAACCATCTTTGTTTGAAATAAACATGAATCTATATCCCTGATAATATTATATCTACGAACCCTTTCGTATATACATGATATGGTAGGATTTTAAATGTAAGGTTATTTGTGTAACCTGACCGAATCCGATTCTGCGTAAAAGCTATTAGTGAAGGGAAAACAATGTAAACAAAAGTCTGGGTTGGATCCGGCGACTGCCCTGTACAATTACATCAATTTAAGTCGCTCTCTTTCTTCTAATAATCTCACTGATCTAGTCGACGCGATAACACTAACGAAATCGCCATTGGGATGGGCAAACTTAAAGACATTCTAGAAGCAAACTGTCGAAGCATAACTGAGAAAATTGTCGTTATCTGCAGTATCCTTGAACTCCATTTTAGTACCATTATTGTCAGAAAACTTTTCGATAGAATTCGCCAAATAGCTAAAAATCATTTATGCTTTTATCGAAAAAAGTATACATTTATTTTATTTATATATACTTCAAACGGTTCGTAAGCTTGATCGGCGTATTTGTGAAGGATTTTTGGTTCATTTTGGTAGGATTTAGAGTGATATTTATGTGAGTGGGTATTGAAGTTGAAGTGTTCCTTTAAGGTTATGTTACAAATCGTTAGGAAATTTAGGTCATTTCCTGTAATTTGTCAAAATTAGACCCGCTTGCTTCTGATAACATTACATAGTTTTGTTCATTTAACCATACCTAATCACACTGTACAACAATAGTTATATTTAGTTATTTGGACTTCTGAAGAAAGCATATGTTATGCCGAAACGTCTAGTTTCAATTACTAAGTAAATAAAGCCTTAATTCCTTTCTTATAAAATCATACAAAAATTGATTGCGAGATTATAAAGGTTATAGCTGTTTTGAGGTCCCCTGAGTACGACGATGTCTGTTTGTGTGTGTGGATCAGTAGCATTACTTAAAAAGTACTAAAAGCATAACAGCGTCATTTCATATTTGAGCCTATATATTTACGAAAAGCTAATTAGATTTTGAGCTTACTAGTGCAGTCGTTTTCTTTAGGTCGCCGTACGAAGTAAGAAGAGCTAAAGTAATCGGTCGTGTGGCAAAATAAATTCTTAACAATAAGTCTATATATATATATATATATATATATATATATATATATATATATATATATATATATATATATACATATATACATATATATATATATACATATATATATATATATATATATATATATATATATATATATATATATATATATATATATATATATGTATGCATGTATGCATGGGTCCGGAGCGTTTTATTTTTATGGTTACTACAAGTGGCGAAGCCAGGTATTTATTACAGTGGCTCGGGAAATTGTGAAAATTGTCTAACCCACTGCGTAATTTTGAAATATTATACTATGCGCCAAATGATCGGGAAGACTGACCTATATTGTTTGTTTGGAAATTAAGTAATATTTGAGATGAGGTTATTAATGTGCGTTGAACAATCTATTCATGTGCAAAATAGAACCAGCAAGTACAGAGCATACCAAATTGCCCGTTCTATGATACGGATCCCCACAAACACATACGTTTATAATATTTTAAATTTAAAAATAATAATTTTAAATTATTATGGTCTTTCGGCTTACAATCTAAAAAAGAAAATCGGTTGTGGCTAACACAGAACTATCTTTTACGTTTAATTTTGTATTGTTTAGTGATTTCTTTTTACCCATTTCAAAATAAATCATATGGAATAAAAGCCAATTCATAAACATAAAATTTTCGAGATTTAACGAAATTTCTCGAGGATTGATATATAGTATGTGTTTTTGTTCCATTATTCAAATTTAGCATCACAAAATTTCAAAACTATTCGCTAAAGTTTTATATGAAAAATGTACCTAGTTTTATATAACTTACATTTAATTTAGCAAAATAAAGCCACAATTCACAATCTATATATTTATGTCAAATATAAACGTAAAACAATTTATTATTAGTAATAGTTAACTTTGATTTATGAAATATTTAAATAGCAATTTTTTAGAGAATTGTACTACAATTTAGGAGAAATCTTTTGAAATAAAAGGTGTTTTTATTGAAATATCTTAAGTTTTATATCTATAATTTTTTCTGTAAATGCAGGCATTGCCAAGATAGTTAAATAATGACACGAGTAAACGCACACTTCCGGTTGAGATTACCTTTTCAAAATAGGACGTTTTCTATTCTGGGGTACACAAATTTTAATATCAAAACATCATATTTTTACGTTGACACACACACACACACACATACACACACACCGACATATTTGAGAAAATACTCAAAATGGACTCAGGGACCCTCAAAATGGATATTTCCATAAAAACCTCGAGGTCGATTTTTTTGGTGATCTCTATACTTACTTATTACTTTGTAAAAGAAAGTAAAAACAATACCTTTTAAAATGATTTTTTTTCATAAATTATTTTGTTTTACTCAAAGAAAAAATATTTGGTTATTTAAAATTAATAATTATTATATTTAATATTATTTTGTAGTATTTGGGTTTACCACATGAAATTTTGTAGACAAATAATATCTTATATTTTATTGTATTTATTTTTGAGTATTTTCATTTTTCTTAAGAGCAGTATAAAGGCATCAGGCTCTAATTGTTGGGGCCCTATAACTATAGAAATATACGGAAGATTAAATTTAGTCTGTGAACGAATTCAAAATGGATGCCAAAGAATAGGTGTAGCAAATTTGGTTCAAATCGCTCCGGTATCTTCCGAGGAGTTGAGGACTAACATCCAAGAATATCGGTCATATATTTTGGATTTAGGACGTCTACACAAGTACTTTTTGCTAATAAAATATTATGATCCGAGAATGCTATCGATACTCGTTTGCTTACATAGTATGCATTTATTTTCTGTGTTGGGTATGTTATTTGTTAGTTATTGATTAGCGTTCAAGATAGGTAGCTAGATACATAAACGGATGGATTGGTGAGGAGTGGGCTGTATTCTGTACATAATATGGGCACCTGGAGCACGCGGGTTAACTTAGTAACTAATTATAAGCTAAATATATAAAGGATTACCAGAATATTCATTCGCCACAGCTTTAATACTTTATCCATAAAACAAATTCCTCCTTACCAAGTTTATCGTAACAGCAAATGCATAAAATAGCATGAGGTAATTTTCGAACCGATAAAGAATGTGTATAACCTTAAATTTTACGTGATTCTCTTCATTATTTTGTGAAAGGTTAATAGGACCCTAACGATAATATTTTATTCATACGCAAATACAAAAGCGAAGCTACTCTTCTTCGACTAGGGTCTTCCATAAATATTCTATTGACCAAAATGTATTTTATTTCCAAACCACAATGAATAAAACTTTATATAGCATCATAATATTTATTCAAAATTTAAATATTTACGCATGGAATAAACATAAATGTAATATGTCTGTGACTGTCTGGTATATTTAGAGTATTGTGACGTATGTTTGATTTTCTCATTTAGGAAAACGAAATGTGTAGAACTCAACGAAAACCACTTCATTGGAAAACTTGTAATAATTTTTAAATTAGAAATTAAATTACTACGCGCGGCAAACTACTTCGATAAATTCCCAAATGTATTCCTACTTGCTAAACTTAAACAGTAACTATTTGTTAGCGTGTTTAAACCAGAACTTTGAGCCAGAACCGTAACAATTATAATTAATGTCTACGCCATTAATGATTGGCTACTTGAGAATTTGCTAGAAGTACTGAATGGCATGTTTTTATTCGATATATATATATATATATATATATATATATATATATATATATATATATATATATATATATTTATAACGAATCAAAACATGTCATTCAGTACTTATAGAAATTCTCAAACAACGTACCAATTTCTATCATTTTTTGATAGTATATTCAAATATATATATATATATATATATATATATATATATATATATATATATATATATATATATTCATTATATATATATATATATATATATATATATATATATATATATATATATATCCTCTGAAGGTACCGAAGCGATTTGTACCAAATTTACTACACATATTATTTGTTATCCCATTTGAATTCGTTCTTAGTTTAAATTCAATCACCCGTATACTTCCGGAGTTATAGGGCCCCAAATCCCCCCATCTCAATATTGCCCTTAAAAATAATTCAAACATTTGAAACTTCTAAAAAAAATATATATATATATTTTATATCTACAATATTTTCTCATATTAGTAACCCAAAGGCCATAGAAAATTATTAAATATTATAATTTTTTATTTTAAAATATGCAGTAAAGAAATATAATTTACAATAAATTGTTAGAATTTTTATATCCCTAAAATATGTGTTAACCAATAAGCTATAATAATTAAAAACAATTATTTTTAATTTAAAAAGTGTGGAGTTGGAGGGTGGAGTCCACTGTTCGCATCGCATATATTACTTATAAGGTGAGCTGTTTCTCTAAAAACTCGAGCAAAATGCGCTTATAGTGACGGGTTAACTATCACAAGCAGCTCCACCATAAAATATGAAATATTTGAATTTGAATTTAAATCCGGTCCTGCATATGAAAGATACATTTGCTGCGCTGAAAAGCATTAGCTTTATGCAAACTATCCCCCATCCCACGTGATTGCCAGCCTTAGTCAGCGTAGGCTAAACGTAGCCTAGCCTCTTCCGATGATTACATCTTATACGGACGGGGCACCCGTTAATCAAAACACTCGTTCTATAAATACATTCCGCAAAATGTATCATCATATATAATCAATGATGTTGTTACGCATAATGGATGAGTGAAACTGCACTAGTGCAGACATATTCATTATGCATCACTTGTTAATAATGAGCAAAGCACTGTATTATTGACAAGTGAAGACAAGCAAGCTTGTCATAAGCTTTAATGCCCAATATTTGCTACAGACGTAGTACGTCTAAATATGGAAAATTTAGAACTTGACGTTTTAACGGAAATACTAGTTTTGAGCTTCCTTGAATTGATATTGTTTATTTTCACGATTACAGCTGCCAGAAATGCTTTGAATTAATATTGAATTTTCTTTTTGTTAATCTGTCTGTGCCCCGTCTGTGAACGTTAAACAATAAAAACCGTTGACGATTATTATATGACTAGGGTCACCCGTGGGCACCGTGTGCCCATATGGTACACTGAATATAGGTCAGTTTGGACGGATGGAGAATTTTCTTGTAAATCATAGTTACAATATAAAAATAAGGGGTTACCCTTACACGCTTTTTCTTTCCGTTTGTATCGCTTAACAAACCTAAAAGAAATAAAATATTCATAATTTGATATATTTCATTGACAGATGTACCTTAATTAAAAAACCGGAGCTAGATTTGCTACCTGTTCAAAAATCTAATATTATTTCATAATTTGTCTATTGCTTTTATTAGATGTTGTAACTGCGGTATTACTGCGTACTAAATAATACAAACAATATTTTGAACATTATTTGTACACGTGCATTAAAACAGTCTCCATGCATGTATTATTACACAAATATCGGGATTATAAATTTACTTACGGTTTCTGTTTTCTAATTGAATCGATTATTCCAAAAATATGTGTATTACAAACAATTTTACACAACACTTTCAATAATTTGACATTTGATTCGTTATTATTTTTGAATCAAATAATCAGGCTAGATTCTGAATGTTGCAGTGCCACGGCAGTTTTAAAAGTAATAATGGGTCCTATGCTAACACACAATGGCACAATGTACACAACTCGATATGCATTTTTCAGATTCGGAATATATTTAAAATTGACATTTGAATTATTCTGACGTATAACCTTTTATTTTTATGTAGGGCAGATTACTTGATTAGAAATTTATTCATTGCTGTTGTGTAGTCTTTTATTTCAATATAAACTATTTGATATTATATACAAAATTCTTCTCTGTCGCCATGGCATGGTGGCTAAGACACTCGCCTCTTACCCTGGAGGTCGTGAGTTCGATCCCCGTCTATGCCAATCTGCATTTTTACAAAAAAAGCGTTCTACACACACTCACTCACATACTCACTCACTCACATACAAACATTTCTGGGTTATTATATTAATGATTCATATAATAGTTCATGAAACAAAAATTTCTTTTTACATTTATTCGAAAAATATCTCAACATATTCTGAAGTGCTCTACAATGAATATTTTTCTTCCGAAAATGAAGGAATTTGTATTCATATATTCTGGTATATTTATATTGTTATTTTCTTATATTAATGTATATAAGGAAGTTGAGAAACAAGAAAAATTTCAAACGCGAGTTTTTAACGAAAATACATTCTGACTATTTTCAAAATAATGTCTGTTCACTCCACAACAAGAACTGTAGATATAATTATTAAACTTTTAACGCAAAACCTGTATAGGGTCCAAAAGAAAACCTTTTATTTCTGAAAGCAATATTTTAACTCTTGCTACTTTTTATATATATTTGAACAGCGTGATTTACAAAAGAAAACATTCATATAAAAGTTGCTAGAAACTTTTGATTGACAAGATTTTCTCACAGGAATAATTAGAATGAATTTTATCTAATTGATTCAGTTTTGTTTCCTGTCAAAATATTCAGAGGCACAGATCATTTGATTGATTGAACTATATTCAAATCCATGGCAGTATAAATAAGATATTTTCCGTAGCAGTTTTCTTGTAACTGGTACATTTTTTGAAGAAACTTTTCAAACAAAAGTTGTGCTAAATATTAATATCTTTCATTATGAACATTACTATTTTTGCCATAAGTGCAGCCGTTCTAGTGATATTAGAGAAAGAACAAAAATGCATAACTTAAACATGCACTTCCAGTATGAATATTCTTTTCTAAAATAAGAGGTGCACATCTAGACCACATACCAGTCGTTTGAAGTTTCACAATTTTTCATTCGACAGTTTGGCTCTTGAGCGTTCACAGACAAACACACAAACGGCATTTCGAAAATAGTCAAAACTTGTATATTTGTTGAAATCTCGAGTTCGATAATTTTCATGATTACTTATTACTTCGTAAAAGAAAGTTATAAATATAATTATTATTTTTAATGAAAACTACGTATAAGGGCACTCCCACTCCAAATTAATTAATTCATGATGAGAGCTCGTATATTTCGATAAAATGATCATATTGTAGTTATATATTTGTTTTAAATTTCAATTACGATTTTAATGAGATATTTTTGTTTACATTGTATTCATGGCTACAACAAATAAATTATCTAAATTCAAAGGCGATTTTCCAGTAAATAGTACGTTTTTTTCAGAAATATATTCAAACAAAACTTGTAAGATATTTTATATCTATCACTCTTTCTCTTACCTACAGGTACTGTTTTTGAAAGAGTAAAAAATGAAGCACTTTCGTTATCGGTTTAAATTTCATTTTAAAAATTTATAAAGATTAATAATTTTAGTGTTTACTATTTTGCTGTAGAACACACGCAATCACACAGAAGACATCTTGAAAATAGTCTAAATTAATTAAGAAAAGGTCAAAACGTGTATTCATGAAAAAAATTCGACTGAAGCATTTTTCATGATTAGGTACAATATGTACTTCCATTTAGACTTTGTTTAAGAAAGAAAAAAGTACTATTTACGTGAAAATTGTTTTTGAAATTAGTAAATTTGTATATTATATCCATGGTTTCTGTATTAATTGAATTATTTTGTGATAATAGCAGTATCAATACATGGCAAAATTTAAAATTATATTATGGAAGTCATATTGATATATCTGCAAGTTCTTTGTAAGAAACTAATAAATCACTATATATTCTTTGATTATGCATACAAGAAAGACCAGTGTAGGGCACTCCTGATATTTTTCTAATGCAATATAATACCGAGTGCTAAAATATAATAGGTTATAAAAATATTGAGAAAACTGCATACGAAATCAACTAGAAATGTATAAGTTTCAAAGTATCTGTAAATAGAATAGAAATTTCGTTATGGTGTTTAAAGTTTTTGTATTAGTTTGTTGGGCGTTGGGGTACCGTATTCGACAGCTGCGCTACTACGCTACGACGCAACTTCGCCTACAAAGTAGAACGTCAACTTTGCGCCAACTTTTTCATACTAGATATATTTTTTGTTTTTTGTCGGAGAAAAGTAAAACCATGTATCCAATGAAACATGGCTCCTAATTTTTAACAGTCTGCGTTGTTACTCTGTAGGTGGCCGTTATGACGTTACTTTTGGCTGGCATAATGTCACGTTTGAAGAAAAATGACGTCATAAACAAATAAACAAAACAAAAACACATTAACGTAATGATGAGGAATGTCTTTGTTCGCGTTTCACTTTAATTTTATTCTGTACAATATATGTATAAATGCCAGTTCAGCGGGAGCAGTTCTAATTTAATCTTGATGTATTTGGCAGGGAATTTCGGTATTGATTTTGGGCAAATTAACGTTGTACAAAGGATTGGCAATTTATGCTCGCTGGTGATAAGTTGGGATTGTCGACAAATACTCAATTTACTGATAAATCTTCGTATGTTTCTGATTGAAACGGTCTATGGAGTATTGAGTATTGTTACATAGATATTATTGTTGAAATGTATATAAAGCTAATGGAATGTATGGTATACTAATGCATGCAGCTCCCTTTTTAGTAAACAAACTATTTTATTAAATAATGGTTGTTTTTCTCAGGAAATATAGTCAGTTGTTAAATAGCTATATGTATGTAACCAGTTAAGAAATGTTACACAAAATCGCATCTCATTTTACTTTCTTATACGCAGTAATAAGTATTGTAATCATGAAACATTTCGAACTCGAGATTTCAAGCTAAATTATTAATTTCATGAACGCATTTGAATCTCACGATAAGGACGCTTGTTAGTTTTAATATTTATTTATACAGAAGTGTGTCGAGTTTAACATTTGTGTGACTTGAGTATTAAGTGAACTGAAAATATTTGAAAAATATCTGATTCAAGTTAAAATGTACACTAAGTGATATCGAAGATGCCGCACAAAATGCACTATTATCTGTGATTCTGAAAAAATCAAATGCAAAATATATTAATTGCGAAACATTTCTCATTTCCTAATTTGTTACGAAAAATGTGACGTTTTGCAACTGCAGTCGGTTTTGAAAAGTGACACTTTACATGTCAAAATTTAAAAGAAATATATTTTAGTGTCACATTTCAATGTTTTGACACTGCGTGTGTCATCACCAGCCGCCAGGAGTGTGTTAGTCAGTAATATGCAAATTATATGTAACATTTTGCTATAAATATTTTAATACATAAGATTCTTTTTCAATGTTAATATTTTAAAGCATTTTTCCTGTGTCAATAAAATATTGCATATAACCGTAGAATAGCAACACATTAGGTGCATTCAATGAAATTAGCAAAAGCTAGCAAAACGGAAGTGGCGTCATATATTTCAAATTTATTGGTTTACCACGCTAGCTTTCCTATCTAGCAAGGCCAATTTTTCCGATAACTTCTGCTAGCAGCAAAATATTTTATAACTAAGGTTAGAGTATATCTGTCAATTTAGTTGTATTTCTTTTTAATAATTAAAAATGGAAAAAGTAATCTATTTATTAAACCAACATAAACATCTTCATTATTTTTATATATTAATACAGAATTTGTTATTTGTTTCTGCAAATGAATACAGTCCAGCAGTTGTACAACTATTTTTGACGTTGCATCGTCATTCAGAAATTCTGATAACACAACCTTTTTATTCATGTTGACAAATATCGTAACTTCAAACTGTAAACTTCAACTAAAGATAATGTCATTTTCAAAAATTACCGAAATTGGCGGGAAACAGGCGTTCAATATTTCGCTGCTGTTAGACAAAATCTGCTAGCTTAATTTGCTAGACCTAATCATGGTTACTCTATATAAATAACACTGTTTTTCCTTGTACGAACAGTTTTGTATTTTCGTTTGTATTGTATAAAAGTAGCACATGAAAGATTTGCCATTGGCATACAATATCGATATAATATATCAGATGCCACTATCTGTAAACTACACATCACACTTCAAATCTTCAAATTAATATTTTAATAGATTTTTCACAAAATTACTTTAACTTAACATTATGACGTTTAATTCGATTTTGTTTATTTATTAATGTAGTTTAAAATTTTAATAAATGGCCATATGTATAATATAAAATATTTTAACCCGCCAATAAATTGTTTACAAATGTTTCTAGATTGTGCGACAGTTTCCTTGGATAAACACAGAAAATCAATTATTAACCTAGTGGTGTAATGCTTAAGACTCTCGTCTTTCATCGTCACGGTCGGGGTACGATTCCTGCCCATGCCAGTTTGCATTAAACAAAAAAATGGGTTGTGGCCAACGCGGGACTTTCTTTTACGTAGTTTTCATCAATATTTATTGATTATAAAAATATAATATTAGGAAATAATAATCCAACAGAAACAATATGAAAACCAAGCTTACCTTATATAAATGAATGGGTTGAAAATTATACCAATACCAATTTGTAATGGTTTTGAAGTACCTACTAACTATCAAAACTAAACAATTCTCTACAGAAATATTCTGAAATGTCATTTATCTAATTCAGACCATTTTGTTTTCTTGTCGAAATATTGACAGGCGCAGATGATCCGATTTATTAAGCTACATTCGAATCCATGACAACGTAAACAAGATTCTCATCATTTTCGGTAGCAGTTTTCTCGTAACTGGTACATTTATTGAAGAAACTTTTCAAACAAAAGTTGTGCGAAATATTAATATCTTTCATTATGAACATAACTATTTTTGCCGTAAGTGCAGCCGTTCTAGTGATATTGGAGATAGAACAAAAAATGCATAGAGTAAACATGCACTGCCGGTTAGAATATTCTTTTCAAAAATAGGAGGTGCACAACTAGACCATATACAAGTCTTAAGTTTGAAGTCTCATAATTTTACGTTGGACAGTTTCGGCTCTAGAGCGTTCACATACACACACACACACGCACACACACACACACACACACACACACACACACACACAGACGTCACTCCGAAAATAGTCACATTCGATTCAGGGAAGCTCGAAACGTGTATATCCGTTGAAATCTCGAGTTCGATATTTTTGGTGATCCCTATACTTACTTATTACTTCGTAAAAGAAAGTAAAAAGCATTCTACACATATAAACTCACAAACATAAAAACATACACATACATCTGAGTATAATGCAAATAGTGAAGGGATAGAAAAGTCGAGTGAAGGTTATTGCTTATTTTGTTAAATTGATAATATTTTTATTCGATTATTACTTTCTTTCACAGAGTAATAAGTAAGTATAGGGATCACCAAAAAAATCAAACTCGAGATTTCAACGGATATACACGTTTTGAGCTTCTCTGAATCGAATGTGACTATTTTTGGAGTGACGTCTGTGTGTGTGTGTGTGTGTGAGCGTGTGTGTGTGTGTATGTGAACGCTCTAGAGCCGAAACTGTCCAACGTAAAATTATGAGATTTCAAACTTAAGACTTGTATATGGTCTAGTTGTGCACCTCCTATTTTTGAAAAGAATATTCAAACCGGCAGTGCATGTTTACTCTATGCATTTTTTGTTCTATCTCCAATATCACTAGAACGGCTGCACTTACGGCAAAAATAGTTATATTTATAATGAAAGATATTAATATTTCGCACAACTTTTGTTTGAAAAGTTTCTTCAATAAATGTACCAGTTACGAGAAAACCGCTACCGGAAATTTTAAAAATCTTGTTTACGTTGTCATGGATTCGAATGTAGCTTAATTAATCGGATCATCTGCGCCTGTCAATATTTCGACAAGAAAACAAAATGGTCTGAATTAGATAAATGACATTTCAGAATATTTCTGTAGAGAATTGCTTAGTTTTGATAGTTAGTACTTCAAAACCATTACAAATTGGTATTGGTATAATTTTCAACGCATTCATTTATATAAGGTAAGCTTGGTTTTCATATTGTTTCTGTTGGATTAGTATTTCCTAATATTATATTTTTATAATCAATAAATATTGATAAAAACTACGTAAAAGAAAGTCCCGCGTTGGCTACAACCCTTTTTTTTTTATAATAAGTGGGCTCATACATTATGACCCTCCAACTCCAGATAAATTTTAATTGCTACTAAATATCTGTCCTGAAAGTTGAAATAGGTTAAATGGTTTGAATTCGAACGTGGTTTGAACTGCCAACTACATATGTTTCAAACATAATCTTTGACTAACTGAACAATACCGTAAAATATTAAATGGAACTGCGATGATGTTATCATATAAATATACGTATATTGTATATGGCTTGACTTTGATGTGCACTTGTTCGACTAATTGGACGTTCAAATTGCTGTCACTAAACTTTATTTTTAATTAAATTGTGTGGAACGCGTTTAAACTTCATATTGCATCTAAACATAAATGACTGATTTATGTACATAATTTTGTTGTAATTACCTTAATATCAATTGCAGGTGTACTTTTAGGTCTCGCATAGCTAATAATCAAATTTTAAAGTAAATATTTTGTTATTATCACGAGATTATCAATGGGTTAAGCCGGATAAGATAATCCGAATTAATGAAACGCGTGTGTAAGAATGGAGTTGAAATGAGAGAGATTGTGAATTGTTGAAAAGGGTTGATTGCCATCCTATTTATGAGAAAGATTTTGTTAAAACTTTTTGATTCGACTGGGAATCGTTAAAGATTAACATTCTGTAAAATCTTAAGTCCCTCTGGATTTAATAAGAAAATCAAACAAAAGTTGCTAGAAATATTCTATCTTTAACTTACTTACGTTACTTTTACAAAGTAATAAGTAAGTCTTGTAATCATGAAAAATTTTGAACTCGAGATTTCAACGGATATACACGTTGTGACTTTCCCTGAATTGACGTGTGTCTGTTTCTCTGTGTGTGTGTGTGTGTGTGTGTGTGTGTGTGTGTGTGTGTCTGTGGCCAAAACTGTCGAACGTAAAATTATGAAACTTCAAACTTAAGACTTGTATATGCCCTAGATGTGCACCTCCTATTTTTGAAAAGAATATTCAAACCGGTAGTGTATGTTTACTCTATACATTTTTTGTTCTATCTCCCATATCACTAGAACGGCTACACTTACGGCAAAAATAGTAATGTTCATAATGAAAAACATTAATATTTTGCACAACTTTTGTTTGAAAAATTTCTTCAAAAAATGTGCCAGTTGCGAGAAAAATGATATGAAACATTATAAATATCTTGTTTACGTTGCCATGGATTCGCATGTAGCTTATAAAATCGGATCATCTGTTATTTTGACAGAAAAACAAAATTGACTCAATAAGATAAATGACGTTTCAGGATATTTCTGTAGAGTATTGGTTAGTTTGATAGCTGGTTTTGGTTATTATATATATATATATATATATATATATATATATATATATATATATATATATATATATATATATATATATATA
Organism: Leistus spinibarbis; assembly: GCA_933228885.1. Taxonomy (NCBI): domain Eukaryota; kingdom Metazoa; phylum Arthropoda; class Insecta; order Coleoptera; family Carabidae; genus Leistus; species Leistus spinibarbis. The sequence continues at coordinate 12,210,142 of OW121791.1, forward strand.
TATATATCTATATCTAGTGAAAACTGCGTAAAAGAAAGTCGAGTGCAGGCCACTCCAGATATTTTTTTCTCTAACTCGTATCCTTATCGATAATTTCAATTGCCTTTTTATTACTTGTGTTATGATTTAAATCATAACACAATAAACAACACACAACAATCACATCCGCTTGAAATATCTTTTTGAAAATTAAGAGGTTTTCTTTGTCGGGATTCACAAAATATCACATTATTATATTCAATGGAATTGTCTTTAGAGTTTTACACACAGACACACAGAAGTCCTTAAAAAAAATAGTCAACATTGGTACCCTCAAAAAGGATATTACTATTATAATTAGAATACTTTCTTTTATGTATTACGTATAAGAATGTAATTAAAATGCCATTAGCTCCAACACTACACAACATTAATAATTGTTAGGAAATAAATCACTTGAGATTTAATTGTGGAAGTGTTCATTAATTGGCTCCGTTTCAGTGGTGCAAATAACATATTTCATATTGCAAGAAATATACAATAAAATTATTAATTGATGTGTTGATTTAACAACAAAAAAAAAGAAATTCTACGACCACGTTGATTGCCGGATCCCCGGGTCCGTAGCAGGCAATAAAAACTTACCGTAGACCAAACGATGCGTAGTAAAGCCGCAAGGCGCACGTGTCAACAAGAATGATGATATAGTTTTTGTAGGCATTGCTCGCTCGACGGCAATATTTTCTACGACCTTCTATCATGCCGTCTTTTTGGCTAGCACAATTCACGGATGGTTGTTCAACCAATGTTACTCGTTTTCCGGATCTAGTGGAGTTATCAATCTAACAATTTTGTTGATTTACTACTGCGGGTATCTGCAATTTTTTGATTAAGTTTGCCTCGGAGGTTACTCTTGTTTAGTTAATTATGTTAAGTTGTAAACAAATTTTCTATCCAAGTCACGGATATACAATACAAGCAATCTAATACAATGCCCATACAATGTGAAATACATTATTATTATTGTACGCCACTCGGTCAATGTTATTGTTATATTCAAAAAAATATACCTTTAAAGAATATCTTCTATTACTATAATTAGCAGAAAAATAATATGTATATGATATTTAAAACTAATTGTTCCTGGCAAATAAAACAAATCTAGCCATTAAAATTGGGTACATGGTTTTAATTTTTTTAAATGATTAACAACGTTTTTGATACATATTGTACAAGCTCAGAAATGTGAGATACGCATAACGAAAAATACATATAACGAGCAACGTCTTAACCACTCTAGCGGCCGAAAAAATGGTCTAACTTTGACGATTTATTTTGGGAGTATGGAAAAAGGAATAAGATTTCTTTCCAGAGGGTTTATTTAACACATACTAAAGTATGAAATAAATAATTTTATTATCATTTGGTTGCAAAATGGTGGCGACAGAACCAATCTTTAAAATCATATCTTTTTTTTTTAAAGACCTTCACGGGAGGACCGATTTCTCGTAAAGTATAAGGCTAGGAACAAAATACTAAAAATAAATAAATTCTATATACTATTGCCTATGAGACTATGTAGGGATTATTTTGTAAATCAAATTTTGTAGAAATAGGATTTTTTTTCTTTTGATATTTAGTATCCTTTTTGGACAAGAAAGTGGGAAAGAAAATAGGTTATTTTTTTCAAATGTCCACTATATCGTGAAAAAAAATTTTTTTTTTGAATAATCTTACCTAAAACTGAAATTACATCTATATAGATTAAGAAAAAATGTTTTTCTTTTTAATCAAATAATTACAATCTTCGCTACATCCATAACCATGACGGTACCTCCTCTTTGAGCTGCCTCTGGACAACGCAAAAAAGGCATGAAGCTATTATTATTTTTCAATAAAAAAAATCCTGAAAGGCCTTCGATGTATACCTTATTTAATGCCGCAAACCTCGTTAATCTACTATTTCTAAGTTCAGAGAAAAGAAATCGTGAAAATGAGCAATTTTTTCGGCCGTCACCGTGTTGTTCCCCCTTAATACGGTACTAGCTCGTAAACCGAGAGTTGTCTGTATTGTAGTAAAATTTGTAATTGTAGTCTTATACAAACTTTAATTAAAATCAATACCAATCAAATATTCACTTGCAGTAATTTTAGATTCTGTTCTAATGCAAAACCGTTGTAGATATATTAGAAAATATAGAAATCCGAAATATGATAAATTAAAAAAACTGTAACCGCACCGTAATTAGTATTCAATTCTAGTCCATGGTTTAAACGTTCTTTACGAGCATTGTGATATATTCCAAAGCATTTCTCATATAGATTTTGAGAACAAATCCTAGCTGTATGCTGACTACTTTGTATACCTCTTAAAATGTATTCCTATGCAATTGAAATATCCCGCAGATAAGCGCAAGCCTATCTAAATCCGCAAACCCTTTATTCCAATTGATTGAACACAAATCTAAAACGTCTCGCATCAATATTAAGCTCTTGTTTACTTTACAGGAGTTGGTTGTCTCAACTCCAAGCCAACGAAACTGGCGCGGCATTCTGATCGCGTTGCTCGTGATTGTGGCCGTCCTTGGTCTGATCGTGTTCAGTATTGTGCTGGTGTCACCGCCTGAAGAGGGTCCCCGTGTGAAAGGACGTCGCCCGGAGCTCAACGAAGTCCTTGGTCCCGGCTATACACCTCGCCGATTCAACGGGACCTGGATATCAGGTAACCGAAAACTATATGATGCGATTGTGACCAGTCTGTTCTCTGTTGCCGTCTGCTTTCAAGTGCTTTGCACTAGATCGAAATACCATTTAATATTAGGTTACACGGGAATAATATGCAGTATCGCATATGCGTAGTTTTTATTGGGGTTAATCGATTTTAGTGTAAGAAGATTGCTTAGTTCTTATGCAGATGTGCATTTTGACTGTTTTTAACGCGTAGTATAAAGAGAGAGTAAACGATTGCCTGTCTCTATTATTCCCAGAATTACAAACAAATATAAGTATGGTAATTAGTTTCGCATTTCTTTTATATTTAACAAAAAAAATATATATATAATGCCGCTTTTATGAACTATTGCAGATTTTAATTTAAATTATTCCTACTGGTGACGAAAAATAATACTTTTGTTAAATGTTGTTTTTAGCTCGCCGTACGAAGTACCGAAAAAGCTAAAGTATTCGGTCGTGTGCCTGTAGCATTCTCGGATCAAACAAGCTAGTATACTTCCCGAGTTATAGGGTCTCAAAATTTGGAGCCCCCTTTAATACTGCCCTTATAAAAATAATTAAAACACTAAAAAATTCTACTAAAAGTTCTAAGATATTTTACGTCTACAAGATTTTTTCATATTGTTAACTCAAAACCCGAAAAAATGATTAAATATTATAATTTTGAATTTTAAAATATGCACTAAATTTTTTTTATCAATATAATTTACAACAAATTGTAAGACTTTTTATATTTATAACATTTTTTCAAATTGTTAACCAAAAGGCCATAAAAATTAAAAACCACTGTTTGCAACACATTTTACATAAAGGCGAGCTCTACGCGTTGGTGCGTTTTACGCGTACCAAATCTGGTTTTTATCAATATAATCCACAAAAATTTGTAAGACTTTTTATATCTATAACATATTTTCAAATTGTTAACCAAAAGGCCATAATAATTAAAAACCACTGCTCGCAACGCATATCTTACGCATTGGTGCGTTTTACGCGTACCAAATCTTGTTTTTTATTGTCCAGGTACCCGATTCTAATGTATCGAGTGTACGTACCCTACCACCCTTATTTTTGTCTATAAATAATGGCAGGAGATTTACTCATATGCAGAGAAACCTACTCTGCCATCGTGCCTAGTTAGAATTTTTTTCGAAAGTAGCTCAGAAATACTCAGAAATAAAATAGAACACATGTTCCTTTTTAAATATTTGTTTTGATGTGTGCAACGTCATTTCTTGATAATTAGAAATAAGCAATACTTATCCTTACTTTGCATTTTATTAAAATATACAATTACATACTATTAACAAACAGAAGCAACTCCACCAAATAAATAAACAGCAGATATAAAACTAGTTTTCCACAAGTTTTATTTATATGCGTAACTCCATCTCTCATTAATAAGAATCCGTAATATATCTTTATTATATAGATTATTGTAGAATTTGAAAATTGCAATACATTATTTAAAATGATATCTAGTCCCAGTTATTCGTCTAACGTTTGACCAAGCAATACAGATTAGACGAGCAGCTGTCTCCTACACTTGAGAAATATAATTTGTGAATACAATAATGACTGCAACACTTTTCAGTTAAAAAAACAAAGTATTAATTCAACACATTTTCGTTCCAAATAACATTTGGATTGAGTGAATAATTTTATGAATGAAAGATATGTAACTATTGTCCCTATTCAAACATTTATTTCCTCTGTATACGACGACTAAGTGAATCGATTAGCACCAAATTTACGAAATTTCATATACTTCAATGAAGATTTTCGATTGAATTTTTTGTCGAATAGCATATTATTCCCTAGTGTTTGCATATCCTTAGGAACTTCCATGCAGTACCATGCACAGTCTGCGTAGGTTTCCCGCCGGTTTCTATAGGAACCACACTCTTACTCCTCGATATCGATTTCTGATGCAAATCCGACACGCGCTGCTCTAACGCACATGTGCGAATTTCCTCCGCAACCGTTTTCATTCGTGTACTTCGTGCAATGTGAATTTTGCGCCGCAACTCTGCATTCATTCGCTGCTGTTTTGTGCATTTGCAGATACGGAGTTTGTGTACCGTGACGAATCGGGCGGGATCTCTGTCTACAATGCAGATAATCTTACATCCAGGATTCTTATGACCAACACTACCTTCGTAAGTAAACGACTCTTTTTATTGTGACTTGCTCTTGTCTGTTCTATTCTACCGTTATGCTGGTGCCTTTTAGTTTACATCTAAGTAACTCACCTTAATTAACGCTTGTACAGAATTTTCAAAATTAATCGTGATTGTACATCAAATAAAAGTACTTTCCAAACATATTTGCTAAAAATATATGCAAATTAGGCAATAATATGCACTTATTTCATATTAAATACTTAAAAATTGAATAATAATATGTTACTCCCCTTAAACTTAAGATTTACAATTCAAACAATGATTCCGTAACTCGTACGTCACTAATTCACATTGAAATACTGTTTTTGACGCTCACGTTGTAGCAATTTTATTTATATTTGTTCTTTGGTCGGTCATTTTAACATAAATGCTTAATAGCGACTCACAAACTTCAAATTAGAATAAATAAAACTTAATTTTATTAACTAACAATTATTTATATTTCTCATTGACATACAATAGCAATATAATATAGCAGATGCCACGCTGTGTAAAGTACACAACACACTGAATACACTTCAAATCATCAAATTAATTGAAGATTTATCACAAAAACTTTTTTGACATTTCATTCTGACGTTTGATTCGTTTTTGTCTATTTCAGAAGAGTAGTGCTTGTTTTATTTCAGTACTAGGGTCACCCGTGGGCACCATGTGCCCATATGGTATACAGAACATAGGTCAGTTTTGACTAATGGCGAATTTTCATGTAATTTAATAATAATTACACGGTTTATCTTCATTTTGTATCGTTTGACTATAATAGTAATACAAATTTCCATATCGCAAATAATAATAAAGAAAAAATCGAGTTCTTTCTTTGAACGCTATTTTGTTCTTAGATCACTATGCTGAGATTAACTAATCGATCGCTTATCATGCACTGTGTAACATCCGATAAATTTATACTAAATTTTGTTTAACTTTGATTTTAACCTTGTATGGTGCATATGTGTTGTATCATTTAGACAGTTTCCATGATTGTATATAAAAAACAGGATTATAAATTTACTTACGTTTGCTGTTTATAATTTGTATCGATTATTCAAATAATATGTATTACAAATCCTTTTTGCACAACATTTTTAATGATTTGACATTTGATTCATTATTGTTTTTGAATTAAATAATCAGGCTAGATTCTGAATTTTGCAGTATTAAACTGATGCAGTGTCACAACGGCAGTTTTAAAAGTGATGATAATTAGTTATATCCTAAAATACAATGGATTGTGCCATCAAAAATAAAAGAATAAAATTGCCAACCAAACATGTTTCTAAATATGTTTGAATTATCTCTTCAACATTTTATTTCTCTAATAATCAGAATTATAAATTTACTTACTTGCAGTTATTATAATTTGACGAACTATAAAATCTTACCGCAACTCATATTTTCAAAAATCACTGCATCTTGGCCATTTTGAAGTGAAAAATATGAACTATGAATTAAAATAAATGTACAGAAACACGTATTTGCTAAAAATATATGCTAATTAGGCAATAATATGCACTTATTTCATATTATATACTTAAAAATTGAAATTATAGCATGCTACTCCCCTTAAACTTAAGATTAAACTTTGAATTGAAGATTTATCACACAAAAACCAATTTTGACATTTCATTCTGACGTTTGATTCGTTTTTGTCTATTTCAAAGCAGACTGATATTCAGAATCGTAGTGATTGTTTTATTTCAGTATAAACTATTTGATTATTTTTTACAAAATTATTAACAGTCGCCATGGTGCAGTGGCTAAGTGTCATGCCTTTCACCCTGGAGGTCGTGAGTTCGATCCCCGTCTATGCCGATCTGCATTTTTACAAATAAGCGTTCTACACATACACACTCACTCACATACAAACATTTCTGGGTTATTATATTAATGATAAACATACTCACATACTTACATACAAACATTTCTAGGTAATTATATTAATGATTTATAATAACGTTTTGAAAAATATTGAGGAACTAACTTTTATCTCGATATTACAAATTAATATTTCGATATCATAATTATTACATACGATACTTCTAGAGTTTTCGAATTTTTTAACTGGATGATACATAATTATTGAAGTTTCATTTATATCATGAATCAAGATTACATTTAGTAGATTCAATTAATCTTTTTTAAATTCAAATATAATAAGCGTTTAAAAATTGTTCAGATACAAAATGCTGAGTTTCGCCTTTAACTAATAACATTTTTGAAATTCATTTTTAGCTGCTCAAATATATTAGATGAGATTGAGCATAGTTGTCAGCTGCAATACATTTGAATTTAAATACTTGTAGGACTTAGTGAACAGTGATGATATTATATTTATTGTTGTTCTCCTTCCAGAGACAACTAAACGCAGTCGAATTTAAAGTATCAAGTGATCTTCGTTACGTGTTACTCATATCAGATGTGGTTCGTGTCTATACTTATACCACCCTTGCCAGATACCATGTGGTGGAAATTTCAACAAGAATCAGCTTCCCACTATCGAACAAAGAAGAAGATGATAAAGCCCCTGTGCTCCAATATGCAACGTGGTCACCAGACGGCTTCGGAGTTGCCTTCGTACACAACAACGACGTATACTACAAACCCCGGGTGAACGCCTCACTAATCTGCCGAATCACGACAACAGGCATTCCAGGTGTGATCTACAACGGAGTACCAGACTGGCTATACGAGCATGAAATTCTAAAAACTGGGCATTCGTTGTGGTTTTCAAATGACGGCAAATACTTGATGTTCGTCACCTATAATGATACTTTCGTCGGAGAGTATCGATATCCATGGTATGACAGCGGAAATCTTCTAGCTAAATATCCCCAAATACGCACTTTACGATATCCGAAACCTGATAGTGCGAACCCGGAAGTAACTGTCAGTGTTGTCGACTTAAAGCGCCCGAAATACTTATTTCCATCGCAGGTTAAACCGACAAACAGTGTCGAAACTGATAGTTACATCACGCATGTCACGTGGTACTCAAAGCATCAAGTTGCTATTGTTTGGTTGAATCGCAGACAAAATGTTTCTGTAATAGCAACTTGTAAATCACCGAATTTCACTTGTACAAACTTGCATATTGAAAAGGAAGAATGTGGCTGGACGGAGCCAATACTACATCCCATATTTTCAAGATATGGTGGACAAGTTTTGGCACGTCTACCCGTTCAAGATGGTGATAAAGGTCATTACATGCACATTTGTCATATACAAGCTGGTACAGTTTTGCCTTTCACCCATGGAACTTTTGAATTAACACAAATCTTAGCTTGGGATGAAGACTCACATATTATTTATGCAATGGCAACTGGAGAAAATGATCCAGCCCACCGACATTTGTATAAAATTGGTGATAACAATTCGACACAAGTTTGGACGTGTATGACTTGTCAAATGGAAGATTGTAATGATACAATGAGTCTTTCGAAAAATGCTTCAAGTACAGATGTTGAAAGATGCAACTATAACAACATTATATTCAGCCCCTCGTATAGATTTTATATCCAGGAATGCTTAGGGCCAGATGTACCAGTAATTTATTTAGTGGATACCAGCAATAATTGTCGAATTGCCGAATTGGATCCTGCAAGCAAATTTAAGGAGCGTGTTGCAAGTGTGGCGTCACCACAAATCAAACGACTTGGGGTAATAATATTGCTATTCTTAACTTTTAAAGTGTATTCCTATAAAAACGAGGGTTTAATGGCGTCACTTTTCCTTCGGTGGGTTTTCCATATTATTAGAAAAACTTTAATACACACATAGGTACCCATATAGCACAGAATGCCTAAAGACGTAATAAAGACGTCCAATAGACGTCATATTTTAAGTTGTCATCCATTGGACGTCTTTATTACGTCTATATGCATTTTGTGCTATATGGGTATACATACTTGTTTGGTGATATACATTTTATTCTATGCCTTAAAATCAACCCCGAATTTTTATATTAATTGATTAATATATGGAAACACAATGTTTTATGTGGTTTACCTAGCAATTCACCCGATTTAAATCCGTCATAAATGAAAATTATGGCAAATAAATGCTTATAAATATTTGGCACCACTCGACAAAGATAAATTACACACAAAAACAACATTGAACATATGCCATACAGAGTTGTTATTGCTGACGTTTCAGTAACCAAATATTGAATTATTCAACCACTTAAACAATTTTTTTTTTCGACATAATAACTATTTTATAACATAAATGATTACTGAAAGTTTAAAACATGTATAACGTCTTTTATTACATAGTTAAAACGTAATTTAGCCAAAGTTAATAGTGTTCCTAATAATTTACAAGCCCCTCCCAAATATGCAATTTATTATACGATTATTTGTCTATAATCATTATAATATTTTCTTTAATTTAGATCGAGATCAATGACGTATATAGGGCACAAGTGCGACTATTATATCCCCCAGGTTTGAGAGAACACGAAGAAATTACATTCCCATTAATTCTGCTGGTGTAAGTGGTAAAATGGTTATGTGACATGATAGGAGATAGGACCATTATTTTCTGTTCTAGTGATGCGACACCTGGAACTCAGTCAGTGTCCGAGAAATGGGAGATCGGTTGGCCCTGGTACTTGGCCAGTAATAGAAATTTCATCGTTGCTCAGATTGATGGCGGTGGATCAGGGTTCCAGGGCAACAAAATGCGAAGAGCAATACATAACAAGTAATCCTTTAAATCTTACAGTTACAAAAGTTCAGGAGCTCTATTCTGAAGACTTATTTTAATTCCTATTTGACTTCTAAAGCATTGAAATTGACAATACAAGCCAAAATTACAGTTCTAATATGTCGTTGTTACTTACTATCCCAATCATTGTTTAAAAGTATCCTGCCCGCTTAGACCTATTAGTCCACCGGGAAATTTCCCGGTGGTCCAGTTTGGCTCTGCTGAAAGGGAAATCCGTATCATTAGGTTAACATATTTATCTTTGATGTTCAATTCGCGTCGTCACTGGAATATAGAGTCAGAATAGAGATACAGAAATTATGGTCGATTTCTTTGTTTCAGACTTGGATTAATTGATGTACAGGATCAACTTGAGGTGTTGAAATATTTGATTGAAACTTTTAAATTCATTGATCGAACGAAAGTTTGTGCAGTCGGCGTAGGGTATGGTGGATATGTAACGGCTATGATGTTAGCTCAAGATAACAATGATATTTTGAATTGTTCCGTGAGCATAGCACCGATTTCCAACTGGCAATTTTACAGTAAGTGCTTGAGTTTAAACATGTTCCTGTCCTAATCCCAAATGGAGATCCTGATACTTCTTTTATTATTACGCTTCTATTGTATTTCTAAATTTTGAAGATATCTCCAAGAAATAAATTTAATCTGTATTTCAAATATGATCTTGACAAAAGATCTATTTTACGTGACATAGATTTTTTTTAAATATATGTTGTTTATTTACTATACAAAAAATGAGGAGTGGCCTGCACTGGACCTTCTTTTACTTATAATAAAAATATAAATAAATAAAAATATTAATAATAAATAAAATAAAAAATATATATTAAAATATATATATATATATATATATATATATATATATATATATATATATATATATATATATATATATCCCAAATAGACTGTCAAACCAACTAGTACTCCACAGTAATACTCAGAAATGATACCTTATGAGCTTATTATTTTATTACGTTATCAAATACGGTTTCTTCAATATAAAATATAGATTGTTTCTTTAATATTCATCTAATCAATGTATTCAAATAATATTTTTAATACGTACTGTTTTTCAAAATATATTTCAATATTTAACACATTCTCAATCGATCTATTTGTGTTAACTGGTGGAAAATGACATATATATATATTATTCCTATTTTTCTTCTGTCAAAATATTTGCAGACATAGTTAATACGATTTAATAAAAGAATTATCTCATAAATTCAATTCTATGACAACATACATTATAAGATTTTCCATAACGGTTTTCTATTACATTTATTAAAGAAAGTTTTCAAACAAAAGTTGTGCGAAATATTAATATGTTTCATTGTGAACTAACTATTTTTGCCATAAGTGCAGCCGTTCTAGTGATATTGGAGAAAAAACAAAAATGCATAGAGTAAACACTTCCGGTTTGAATATTCTTTTCAAAAATAAGACTCATCTAGACCATACACAAGTCTAAAATTTGAAAGTTCACGTTCGACAGTTTTGGCTGTAAAGCGTTCATAGACAGACAGACACACAGTCGTTATTCAGAAAATAGTCACATTCGATTTAGGGAAGGTCAAATCGTGTATATCTGTTGAAAACTCGAGTTTGAAATATTTCATGATTACAAGACTTACTTATTACTTCGTAAAAGAAAGTAAAAAGAAACATTTGAAGTTGTGAAATTTCAAAATATCATTAAATTGTTATTTTTTCGACATCAAATAGCTAATGGTTTAGCTATGAATTCCATGCAAATTGACCATATATCGGAATTTGATCACACAAAATTTTCATTAGGAATTTTATTTCATTAGTACTTATATAGTAAATTATTATTATAACATTTTATATAGTTCGAAAAGGAAAGAAAACATTGTGCTTTGCAGATTCCTACTTTACGGAACGTTACATGGGTGTACCATCTGAACAGTTACGCAATTACGATGCTAGCGACCTAACAAAACAGTCTGTTTATTTGAAAGGCAGGCATTTCTTATTAGCTCACGGCACGGCCGATACCGTTGTCAAACCCCAACATTCCATGATGCTGGCGAGAGCACTGATCGACCAGGAGGTGCTGTTTCGGCAGCTGGTGAGTAGCTGCAAGTATGACGCTAACCGCGTCGCCCACACTTGCTCACTCACTGTCACTCGTCTCGACAACGAAAGTGACATGTGCTAACTTGTTTCCAATAGGTTTACCCCGACGAGGGGCATTCGTTCAACTTCAAACCGCGGTTGCACCTGTACCGAGAGATTGATCAATTCTTTGACGACTCATTCGGGCCGGTCAACTTCGACGATTGGGAATCAGACGGTGGATTTTTTATACAATAATAAATTTGTTTTTTTATTTAGTTTCCCTTATTTTTGTACAACGATGCGCGCGCACCTTATGTAATTTTCCTTTTGTGAATGCTTGCGAGCATGGATGTTTATGATTATTATCGGAATGTTAAATATTTTAAACATAAATTATGTGTAATGTTTATTATAGGCGTGGAGTTTTCAAATTTATGTTAAGTGTGATGCTTTTCACATGGCAACATTTACAAGTGGCTGCCATTTTAATTTTATATCTGACTTATAACATTTGTTTGTTCACAAATATCTAATGATACGCACACATAACTATAAAACACTTTACAAATTTTTAAACCTAATAATCGTAAAAAAAATTGCATGATCACACTTGTCAGATTAAAACAGATGGCTGCTACATTATATTAATTACAATTGCGTTGGAGGTTTAATTAAGTTTGCCAATTGAAAAGTAATATGTTCGTATAGTTTCCCTATCCCTTCCATTACATAGATATAATGCCGGCAATATTGAATTGGTGCCCGAAAATATATATTCAATCTAGTTACAGAAGTTCTGTAATAATTGTAAAATTCAAGGCAACGTTTCATATCTTTATAAAAGAAATTGATGGAGTTTGATCATTTCTACTGAGAGTTTTTTAGTTTTTTTTTTTTGGGAAAATATCCTGTAGTTTTTGGAACCCTAGCCTTATATAACTCTACGCTTATGCTAATTTCCATTGATACATAGGTTACCCAATTATCGATGTTATATTTAATAATGTTACATTCCTGGTATAGATATTTCTATTTATTTATTTTTATAGATATTTGTAATCTATGTATTAATGGATCATATAAACGAATGAATGTATAATTATTATATGATAATTCTAGCTAGTTTATTTGGTCAATTTTTGTATATAAATTATTGGGAATCACTGATTTTCGATGTATACATTGTTTGTTGTTGCTAAATATTAGCTGTGGCGCGTTTTCGCATGGACGCACTAGGTGCGCACCTAAGACCCCGATTGTTTAGAAACACCCAACAGTTAAATGTAGCACGGGTCCCAATATTCGAAGCACCTGGGGTCCTCAAGTAATCAAAACGCGTCACTTAATTCTAAATGTTATATATTTCAATGGGCTTTTTAATACCTGATTTGGCCTAAATTTATAAATATTAAATTTGAAGTTATTCTTTTACAGATCCATCTCAGAAGCCATTTAGTATATATAATTTTCAAGTCTCATTTTAATTTAAAATGAATTGATGGAAATTCGATCAAAACGGTAAGTCCAATGAAATACTTGTTTTTATTATTATTAAAAATATTCAGTTTGAAAAAACTATGAATCAGTGATTCCAACTTGTAAATAAGTGTTATTCATTGTAAACATTTTAAACAAAATATTGTGCAGTTGCTCTAGAAGCACAAGCTGTACATTTGATGGTTGCATAGCCCTGCTTTCCTATCGCCATAGACGCCGACTTTTCAAAATGTCTAAGGGGCTCAACCTTCCTGGAGTCGGTGCCTATGTCTATTAACTTAGCCAAAACGCAAGCAAATAAAATAAAATGGCGCTCGTTCCCCCCACCCTGTCAACCTGACGTGCTGAAGTATGTCATCCCCCCCCCTAACCTGAAAACCCTAGTTCGATTCGAGCCTTTTTCAGCAGTGATCGTTACTGTAAGGTTCTGTTGCAGCAGTGGAGGAGTACGCCGCCATGTCAGCTCGATGCCAACATACACAGCGCCAATCTAATGTATTTTACACGATGTATATATGTGCCTGACCTTGACAAATTAAGCTTAAAAGCTGTTCTCGTTGCAGTTATTACATGTTTATTATATTCAATGAATATTAATTTTAAAGAAACATACATGTTGATTTGTTGGCGGTACAATATATTACTTATTATATATCGATATTTATATAACTGTTATTGTAAAAAATATTTAAAAAATAAAAGAGTAGTCATGTTATCTTTGTATGATATGTACTGAAATATACATTCAATGTGACACCAATGCCAAATTTATGTTATAATTATTAAAATAAATATCAGATTTGTATTCGTTTAAATGAAATCAACTATTACTTAACAATCCTAATAACTTTTATTTTTGTTCATTGTGTACATACATTTTATTATAAGAGGGTCCTCGTTTAGTTTCAGTTAACTTCTAGACTGGGTTTTATTATGTTCAAATCTAGGAAAATTGTTATAACAACAAATGTAATTAAATGACCGGCGTCAAACATTTTTCTAGAGTGAGCGTTAAGGATTGTTCGCAGCGAAACTATCAGTAATTAAGCTTAGAAAATTACAAATAACAATCTAGTTTGTATTATGACAAGCAATGCTAGCATTCCAAGCAGCAAAATTAACACAATGTATGATAAATTTTGTTCCTGTGAACGTTAACTTTGTATATCATACAACAAACTGGAATTATTACTTATAATTTCTAAGCTTAATTACTGATTGTTTCGCTGTGAACAATCTTTTATGGTGCGTTCGTACAGACGCGGTAACACGGCAACAAAAATGAATGCCTGAACCAATCACATTGCTAGGAACAGTAGAACTGCTTCCGCCGCTGGTATTAAAATAATTTTATGAGAAAGTCGGTTTCGACATTTCGTGGCAACGGCAAGTCTCGGACACCTCTGTCGGTTTATTATTATTTATCTCTTTATAGTTTACTTTGTTTTGCTTTCACTTATTTATAGTTTGTGTGGTTAAAATTTTAAAAAGATTCGTTATATATTTAGATGATCTTGTGCGTTCCCGTTACACAGATAAAAATGACCCAAGTAACTCTAACGTTACTTTCCTTCCCCATTAAGCACCACGATTTTTGTCGGGTTATAATAACCTCAAGCTTATATTTGGATGTTACCATGTTTTTAAATTATATATATATATATATATATATATATATATATATATATATATATATATATATATATATATATATAATTTAAAAACATGATAACATCCAAATATAAGCTTGAGGTTATTATAATCTTAAGTTATTAAAAATCTTAAGTTTAAAATTTTATAAAATCATCGACAATTCTTGCTGTAGAGTAATTATAGACAGACGCACACACACACTGACATCATTTCTAAAATATTTAGAAACGATTCAGTGAATTTACGTTAAAATCTCGAGTCTAAATTTCTTCGTGATTATATAAACATTCGTATAACAAAGTTATGAATAATTTTTTACTTATTAAATTAAGTATTAATTCTGAATTGTTTTGCCATAAATCTAATAGATAAAAACATATCGCCAAATAAAAATGTTGCCACTGTATTTTCAATATAACAACAAAATATAGTAGATTCCCGGAATTGAATAAAATATATGGGGGATCGAATACAAACAAGATTTGGTACGCGTAAAACGCACCAATGCGTAGAGCTCGCCTTTAAGATATGCGTTACGAGCAGTGGTTTTTAATTATTATGGCATTTTGGTTAACAATTTGAGAAAATGTTATAAATATAAAAAGTCTTACAATTTTTTATAGATTATAGATAAAAAAAAATTAGTGCATATTTTAAAATTCAAAATTATAATATTTAATTTTTTTTTCGGGCTTTGGGTTAACAATATGAAAAAATCTTGTAGATATAAAATATCTTAGAATTTTTAGTAGAATTTTTGAGTGTTTTAATTATTTTTATAAGGGCAGTATTAAGGAGGGCTCTAAATTTAGGGGCCCTATAACTCGGGAAGTATTAGGGCGATTGGATTTAAACGGCGAGCGGATTCAAATGGGATGCCAAGTAATATGTGTACCAAATTTGGTGTGAATCGCTTCGGTACCTTCAGAGGACTAGAGGGCACAAATTTGGTCGAGCGAGCGAGAGACGATTAACATCCAAGTATAGAAGTTATATATATTTTTGGATTCAGGGCAACGAGACAAACACATTTTGTCCATGAAATTTTTTTATCCGAGGATGCTACAGACACACGACCGAATGCTTTAGCTTCTTCAGTACTTCGTACGGCAAATTAATAAAAATGTTGCCACTATATTTTCAATATAACAACGAATTATAGTAGATTCCCGGGATTAAATAAATTATATGGGAGATCGAATACAAAAAATCGTATCGGAATACTTTAGTAGTAGGGTTTTAGTTCAGTTGCGATTTAGCAACTGATTTGTTTTTGGTTGAAAGAACGGGATCAATTCATAACTAGTTTCATGTTGTTGTCAATGTGACAATTGTAACGAGTTTAAAATAGTTTTATATAATTATTTTACATAAAAATGAATTCAACATATTGTGTAATGTTAAAACATACCATGCTCAATATACAAAGGCATGTCGTTCACTCCAAAAGTAGTTTAAGTGAGTTTCTTATAATTTGAGGTTATGAGAGCTATTTGTGTTATTTAATATTTATGAATAATATAGGTACTATAAGCTCACGGCCCGAGTATATCGAGAGGCGAAGTCAACTTTTTAATTTAGAAAAGAAGCGACAGCAGGAATCTATAGGTCGTGTTGAAAAAATAGATGTTAACTATGTAGGAACGCCGGAACAGGCACATTTAATTATGAATAAGAGAATATCGACTCCCTTCGACTGTGCAAAACGTTAGTGTATATTAAAGATAATATATACATACGAGGGCTGTCCGACAAGTACTTAGCCTCACAGGCCTATGGCGCCACTGTCGCAAGAGACATAACCTATTGTGGTTATGTCTCTTGCGACAGTGGCGCCATAGGCCGGTGAGGCTAAGCACTTGTCGGACAGCCCTCGTATATTTCGTCATGAGTTGTGCTGTAAGGGTTTGATTGAAATGAGATATGTTTGTTTAGATATTGGTGAAATTGTAATGAAACGTGCCGCTGTTGCACTGGTTAACGGGGAAACGTTATGGCATATGCATAGGCCACTGCCCGAATCTTGTACACTTGATTTTCTGCATTTTCAAATTGCGCAACCGGCATTGGTTAACAATGTATTTTGGCGAACTTGCAGTTTCTTACTAGGCGCAACTGCTACTGTCGCATTTAAAAATAATGTTAATGTACATTTGCATAGCTTTCCAAGTCCAAATGGTAATTTATTTAGTTTCATTCAAAAATAATGAAATCGTAGTAATATTACTCGAGCTGAACCTTAACATTTCACCTAAAATACTAATAGCTTTTAAGTTTATTCTTACATTCTTATACAAATATATATAAGAAAGTATATCGAATTCGAAATTTTAACGAAAATACTCGTTTTGACTATTCTTCTAATGCCTGTCACCTTTAGAGCACAAAAAAGCTGTTTTTTAACAAATTTTTTCTCAGGGTACGTTCGAGATATTCGCACGCGGTTTTTCGTATCGTATTTATTTAACTTTTCTCTTTAATAAGGTATTTTTTAAAGTCGGGTACGTTCAGCCCCGGCGAAGACGTCCAGGTCCAAAGTAGGCAGCTCAATTTAGGCGCGCGGTAGCATAACTCTGGTCCCAGTTGTTTAAAAAAAAGGGTTTTAAAGTATATTAAATTGTCTAGGGTGGTCCATTTGGACCATAATTAGCAAAATGGCGACCATCGTACGAAAAGTGTCATTTTTTGCCACTTTTTTTCTCTGGTGGGCATTAAAAAATATTAATAATTGTCGGACACACCTCGTCGAGAATCAACTCTTAGAGAATTTTATTACCTTTAAGATGCGCTTATTGAGAGTTAAATCGGTTAATTCTTTGTCGAGATATTCTACCGCGCGATTTAAAAAATATAGTTTCGAGAAAAACGCGTGTAAAGTTTCAACTTCAGACTGACGCGCGCGAAAACGCCGTGTTTGAGCAAAAACATTGTTTTGTTTAAATCGCAATTTCACATATTTCCAACTCGAATTTCGAAAAACGGCTTCAGAAACCCATAGTCAACACTTCAAAGTGTCCGATTCTGCAAAAAAAAAAAAAAAAATTAAGAGGAATCCCTACCGAGCTCACTTTTTGCTATCAGCATTATTCAGTAGCACAAATATAACAATTTATAAAATACATAAAAACCAAATATTAAAATGCTTGCATTTCAACTGTACCGCAGTGTTTACAAATGTTACCGCTAGAGGCACTAGATAAATTATAATACAGTTACCTTGCAAATGCTCCTACAATTTTTCAAAATATGGCAATAAAATGTATTTTTAAAAGATATTTCTGTTAATAATTGCAAGTAAAAAGTTCAATCTAGGCATGTACAGCCGTAAATTGCGAATATCGTTCTTCAATTCATAATAAACCTCTTATGAAAATCATCAATTTTTATTGGCAAATGTTTCATTTATTTTTACAAGTAAAATATATAAATTTTGTAAAATTTCGTCTGTACACTCGTGCAATAGATCATACTTAAGCGACATATATTTTTTTGGAACGAATATATTTTAATTTAGTTACAGAAAACGTCAAGAGCGGAACGATGATTTTTGTTTTCATGCTACTGGGTAGGGATTCCTCTTAAGACTAAATTCGATTTAAAAATCCCTAATTTGGGCAAAATGAGGGTAGAATCTTAAAAATATTGTTTTTCGCATAACAATACATTGTATAACGTATGTCGGAGAGTTTTTCGGCTGCACACAAGTATCACGTCTTAAAAAAAGTGCGTACAGAATAATTAAAAGTATCGTATCGATACAGCGTCGCGTAAAGGATTGTCACAGTGAAACAATTAGTAATTATGCTTAGAAATTACAAGTGATAATTCCAGTTTGTTGTATGATATACAATGTTAACGTGCACAGCAACAAAATATATAATCAATGGTGTAAATTTTATTGCTGTGAATGCTAGCATTGCTTGTCATAATACAAACTAGATTATTATTTGTAATTTTCTAATATTAATTATTATTTGGTTCGCTGTGAATACAGTTTAAGATCTGTATTGGTTCCGGAAGAAAACAATATCTTAACCGAAAGTAATGGTTTACTTTTTTTTTAAATATCTCGAAAACGGCATGAGTTATATTTATAAAAATTGAATATATTAAATTTCTTGTCACTTTTGCTAACCCTATTTTTGGTAAATGTACCATTTACTGTAAAATCGCTTTTAAATATAGATTTTTACTTGTTATCGTTAATCATTATTTAATGAATTAATATTCCAATAAACATAACCGGAAAATACGATATGTATTCATATCTGTATGTTGAATTTTGACGTCAGTTTTGCTTTTTCAAATAGATCCATGAACCCTTAAAACGTCTATTACCATTCAAATTTGTAGGTCGGTATTATTTTGTGCCCATTACATTTTCTTTTATACATTTAGTACATTATTTGACATTTGACTGGGGGTAATTATCATATTTCTAAATCAATTAATAACTATACCAGTTTTCTTCTTCAAAAATTAGAATTATAAATTTAATTACTGCTTCTATTTTGTATTTGAATAGAGTATTCAAAGCACATTAATACCCTCACTAACAATAACTATTTTAATTTTAACATTTCATAAATTTGACATTCTATAAATAACCAGTGGCGAGGCTAGAGTTTGTATTTTGCAGTGGTACGGCATTTTTAGCTCGTACGATAGTACAGACAGCTATAGTGTTTGCTCGTGTGTTTGTAACATTATTGTAACAAAAGTAAAAATTATGTCAACACAGTTTTTTCTAATTGTGAACCCAGGATCTATAAAAACATTATTAAAATAACAATTTAGAAAAAATTATAATCAATTTTTTTTTTTTTATATCAATAAAGCTTCAAACAATTATAAGATTATTTATATCTATAACGTTTTTATACAGATTGTGGGTTCGAAGTCAAGAAAGAACTATTAAAAGTAATATTGAAATTTAAAATGTTGTTGATTATTCGGTTAATTACAACAATATATTTTGTATTCAGCAATTGCATTAGTTTTCATTGCTTTTTGTCATTTTATTTCTTCAAAAATAACTGGTTATAATTAAGTTGTCTTCCTTAAAAACATCAGTGGTTAATATAATTCACCAAATAGATTATACAGCGAGCTGAAAGCATTGGTGCTTATACCTATGCTTGTTTATATATATATATATATATATATATATATATATATATAAAATTTTTAATGGAAATATACGTTTTGAGGATCCCTGAGTTCATTTTGACTATTTACTCAATGACGTGTGTGTCAGGGTGTAAACGCTCTACAGTCTACCGTTAAATAAAAAAATACGATGTTTTGAATTTATTTAGTAAGAAACGGATATTTTAACCGAAAGTACTTGTTTATTCTTATCTTTCTTTGCATAACTGGAAATCGACAGGAGTTAGAGAAAAAGCAAATAATTTTTATAAATAGCAATAATTCATGTACATTCTTTAATTATCTCAAATATTTATATTGTTTCATGGCAATGGAAGAATTAATTTAAACCACATGAATGCTATATTACATATATAGTGAAAACTAAGAATAAGAAATTCGAGTGATTTTTTAAATAATAATTTGCTATAAAGAACGTTTGTAGTTAATGCTCAGCTCTGTAATAGTACTACGAGTACAATAGTTTATGTTAAATTAAAGCAATTATCAAATAAATTTTTAGTCCGATCCGGCAGCTTTGTATACGATGTAGAATTAGGTTTAGAAGATTGGAAACCATCACAAGATGAACTACGAGTTTTATCCGTTGAAATGTTAAAAATCATTCAACGTAATTTACAACTTGAGTATCTAGATGTCAGCGTAGATCTAGCGCAAGAAATGTTCAAAGATAATCCACATAAATCGATGCAAATTCCCGATATTGCTGTACATAACGAACAAAGGGTTAACTTGTACCGAGCGGGAGACCATATTGATATATCTAAAGGACCTATGCTGAGCAATTCATCAATGATTGGCCGCTGTACAGTTGCTGCTGTTCATAAATTATCAAATAATAATTTGTACCGATTCCAAGGTGTTGCCTTGCCCAAAGATATTCATTTAAATCATTTTGCGTACAGTATTCTGGAAGAACGCGCCAGAAAAATTGTAAGGACTTGGCTTAAGGTTGATTCGCACTATAACTCACGGGGACCGTCATGTATTACTTAGAAATTATTTTGTAGTTCATTGAACTGATTATTTCCATTGCAGTTTTCAATTTAACAAAATTTATTTATTAGTGGTTTTAGAGAAATGATTAATTAACTTAAGTTTCGTAGAGATAAATATTGGTTAAAAAGCAGTATAAAATATTTTTTTAAATCTACACTTGATTTTTGTAAAAGACACATAGAATAAGCTCGTAATACATAAGTTTAAGATTAAATAAACCTCAAATTTTGTAAATGTTACATCTGAAAATTCGGCATCAACTAGAAAATTGTTGTCATATGCGATAGTAATAATCCTTTAAAGTCTTACAAGATTTACAGTTCAGTGTACAATATCTTACTAGTGGGATTCCCCACATTTCCAAATTTGCGGATAAAATATGTTAAACCATTTACGGCCAATGATTCGTAAACGCATCATCCATCTTGGTATTTATTTTTGTACATTCGCATTACATAAAATCGAATGCGTTTAATAAACAATGTTCTATAAGGATAGTAATACAAAAAAAATGTATACCATTAAATATGTATGAAGAGCAGTTATTTAAAATTTGCAAAAATTAAGATTTTTGATACATTGTTTCTTTAAAAACCGAGCTAAAAATGGTGCCAAATTTATGTTCAATGCTTTATTTGAATTAGAGAAAAATAAATAATATCATATTCTATGCGTGTTTTAATACCTTGGCCGTAAATGGGTTAAACAACGTAACCGGGCAACTTAAAATCATATATCCTCTATGAATATTTGCATGTCTGGTATATATAATTTTTTAGCTCGCCGTACAAAGTACCGAAGAAGCTAAAGCATTCGGTCGTGTGTCTGTAGCATTCTCGGATCAAAGAATTTCATTAACAAAAAGTGTTTGTCTCGTCGCCCTGAATCCAAAAATATATATATAACTTATATACTTGGATGTTAGTCGTCGCTCGTAAGACCAAATTTGTGCCCTCTACTCCTCTGAAGGTACCCAAACGATTTAAACCAAATTTGGTACACATATTATTTGGCATCCCAATTGAATCCGCTCCCAGTTTAAATCCAATCGCCCGTATACTTCCCGAGTTATAGGGCCCTAAAATTTAGTGCCCCCCTTAATACTGCCCTTATAAAAATAAATAATACACTCAAAAATTCTACTACAAGTTCTAAGATATTTTATGTCTGCAAGATTTTTTCATATTGTTAACCCAAAGCCTGATAAAAATTACTATAATTTTACTAAATTAATATTATAATTTCGAATTTTATAATATACACTAAATTTTTAGCTCGCCGTACGTAGTACCGAAGAAGCTAAAGCATTCGGTCGTGTGTCTGTAGCATTCTCGGATCAAAAAATTTCATTAAGAAAAAGTGTTCGTCTCGTCGCCCTGATTCCGAAAATGTATATAACTTATATACTTGGATGTTAGTCGTCGCTCGTAAGACCAAATTTGTGCCCTCTACTCCTCTGAAGGTACCGGAGCGATTCACTCCAAATTTGGTACACATATTATTTGGCATCCCATTTGAATCCGCTCGCAGTTTAAATCCAATCGCCCGTATACTTCCCGAGTTATAGGGCCCTAAAATTTAGTGCCCCCCTTAATACTGCCCTTATAAAAATAATTAATACACTTAAAAATTCTACTAATAATTCTAAGATATTTTATGTCTACAAGATTTTTTCATTTTGTTAAATCCGAAAAAAATTATTAAATATTATAATTTTGAATTTTAAAATATGAACTAAAATTTTATTCAATATAATCTAATATTAAATGTAAGACTTTTTACACCTATAACATATTTTCAAATTGTTAACCAAAAGGCCATAATAATTAAAAACCACTGCTCGCAACGCATATTTTACCTAAGGGCGAGCTCTGCGCGTTGGTGCGTTTTACGCGTACCAAATCTTGTTTTTATCAATTTAATCTACAAAAATTGTAAGACTGTTTATATCTATAACATTTTTTCAAATTGTTAACTAAAAGGCCATAATAATTAAAAAGCACTGCTCGCAATGCATATCTTACCTAAAGGCGAGCCCTACGCATTGGTGCGTTTTACGCGTACCAAATCTTGTTTATCTATTTATCTTGTTCGAAGATAAAACATAAAAACTATACAAAAGTGCAAATTTTGCAGGTTTTCATTTTTATCATTGAGCAAGGGAAATGGAAAATAATATTATATGAAATATTCTAACGGTGATAATCCAAAGCGGACCGGAATTTCTTCGAACAAATGCATGTTTACATTGTGAGAAATGGTGTAAATCGGCCTTAAGAATTATCCTCTAATTCGAATGAAATGTAAAAACATGTTTTGTTTTCCCTATAGAATTCTGCTAGATTACCCGGTCAAGGACCTGTGGTCGATGAGCAACCCATAGAAAGCCGAGCTGCATTGTAAACGGGTGTTCTAATTATCATGGCGGCAATGATATTTACAGCATTTCATTTTACACCTGTATCTTATAAATAAATAAATAATTTCTTAATCCTATATGTTGTAATATTTGTATTGTTTAAAAACAAAAAGTAAACATAAAAATAAACAACGTTCTTTATTGAATGCGCTACGCGCGTATTGATTTTCATGTGTCGACCAGATATTACGTCTGTAAAGAAGGCTCAAATAATTGATTTGTTTTATTTTTTCTTGATTAAAAAGCAGGGCAAAGGTCGTGTCATTTGATAACAAACGGGCAAGCTTGTGGTGGTTATCACTTGCTGACTTTTACTATTTACAGAGATTTTGTTGTTTTCATCCACTGTTTCAGCCGTTCTTAGCTAATTCTAAAGTTCAGTGATTCGGTTAACGTCGATCAGAACACAAGCATGTTTGTTCAACTGCTAATCTCCGCAGTTATTCTAGCGACAGGTAATTTTTTGTCTACCTTGTAATATATATATATATATATATATATATATATATATATATATATATATATATGAAAGATATTTATAAATATAATTATTTATTTATAGTGCAATGTGGCCCGGTTTGGAATCCGGTCTACACCGTCAAAGGGACATTATATATTCCTTATGCAGAACTTAAAGAGCCTTTCTACGCTTGGTATGATGGTAAAAATAAGCAGTCTCGCATTGATTATTACGGGGGTATGGTCAAAACATATCAGTTGAGCAAATTCGGAGATTACGGAACCAGTTTGAAAATTGCTCCAGTTACAACCGAACATGAATTGAATGCGAATAAATGTCTTCAAGTAAATGGATCATCAGAAGCTTCAATTGGTCCCCAGTCTGTCTTGCCGAACTTGGTTGGATTCGAATGCGTTGGTAAAATAAATCACTTATGTTCAATTAAATACTCAATTTTAAATGTTACAATTAACGAGAGTATAAATGGCCTTCAATTTAAAAATACGGAACTTAGCAATTACACCAGTTACGGCTTCGTTTATTGCCCGCTTGTGGCACTTAGAAATACATTTTTGTTTTTTAATACTTCGCCTTCATTACATAATATATGAATGCCATATGAAATCTATACGTAAATAATTCAATTTGAAGGAAAATTTCATTAAGAAAACAAAACCGCCATTTTCTAATTGAAAAAGGGCACGGAAAAATTAAATACCCCCCTAATTCTATTAACTGATATGTTTTTTACTAAAATAACATAAAAATCTCCAAAAAAGGTAATAAACACCGTTTTTGTTAAATAAACAAGCCGCGCAAAAATAAGCTCAACGCGCATAGCTTCCGCCTTACGTACCACGTGAACTGTGAATTTTACGAAAAAATAAAGAGAACCTTTTTTGTAGTAAATTATACGAACATTAATTTATTATACTGCATCTTTGGTAAAAACCTTGTAATTTCGGATATATTTACAAAATTGCGTTTTTTCAAATTTTACGATTGAATACCATGGGTTCCCAAGCTCGGATCATTGGGGACTTTTTAGATTTCATTTAGAACCATAAAGAGAACGTGTGTACCAAATTTCAGCCCTCTGGGACTTTTTCTGCAGTTTACTTGTATTTTCGACTAAAGTGACTGGACTACAATGAAAATTTCTATAAAATGCTACAATATTTCGAACGACCCGTTGTTTTTAGCTCGCCGTACGAAGTACCGAAGAAGCTAAAGCATTCGGTCGGGTGTCTGTAGCATTATCGGATCAAAAAATTTCATTAACAAAAAGTGTTTGTCTCGTCGCCCTGAATCCAAA
The DNA here is from genome assembly GCA_933228885.1 of Leistus spinibarbis. Taxonomy (NCBI): domain Eukaryota; kingdom Metazoa; phylum Arthropoda; class Insecta; order Coleoptera; family Carabidae; genus Leistus; species Leistus spinibarbis. Next base: position 12,235,359 of record OW121791.1, read on the forward strand.
AATGTATATAACTTATATACTTGGATGTTAGTCGTCGCTCGCTCGGTATCTCGTAAGACCAAATTTTGTGCCCTCTTCTCCTCTGAAGGTACCGGAGGGATTCACACCAAATTTGATACACATATTATTTGTCATCCAGTTTGAATCCGCTCGCAGTTTAAATCCAATCGCCCGTATACTTCCCGAGTTATAGGTCCCCAAAATGTGGACCCCTTCTTAATACTGCCCTTATGAACATAATTAAAATACTCAATAATTCTACTACATTTTATGTTTACATGATTTTTTCATATTGTTAACCCAAAGCCCGAAAAAAATTATTAAATATTATAATTTTGAATTTTAAAATAAGCAGTAAAGAAAATTTTACCAATATAATCTACGAAAAATTATAAGACTTTTTATATCTATAACAATTTTTCAAATTATTAGCCAAATGGCCATAATAATTAAATTGCTCGCAATGCATATTTTAGCTAAAGGCGAGCTCTACGCGTTGGTGCGTTTTACGCGTACCAAATCTTGTTTATTTGATAAGTAAATATTAGCAATTTTATTTGTCTATTAGGTTCTGAGATGATTAATGGTCAAAACACTGAAAAATGGCAAATGAGCGATACAATCGGTCAAAAAGTGAACAAATACACAATGTGGATGCGTTATATGGATGATCCCAGTGATCCAGCTATTAAAACTGCAGTTCCTGTCCGTTATGAGATGAAAGGATTCAATTCTTTGCTTGGTAGTCATTATGATCATTATTATCTCGAATATGATGGATTCAATGTGGAAGAAATCAGCGATTCAATTTTCAAAGTTGATACCAGTAAGTTTAGCAAAGTTCCAACTGTATTTCCAGCGATAAATCAGTGCCACTTTTTGGCAATGCACTGGTTTGAAAACGGAAAGCTAGAGTATGAATCGTGACGTCATTAGTCAATATTACATAGTAATATGGCCTATGACGTCATGTAACGTACTCTAGAGAATGAACCATCTTCAAACCAGTGTGTCGCATATGCAAACAATATGCAGCACCTTCTTTTGCTTATGCTCTGTAGCAGGTTTTTACTTTAGCAAATTACAATCAGATTCCCATTTTTGCGCAGCTAACACGCCTTGTATGGCATTCCCTGGCCCCGGAATCAAGCACATTTACACCTTCAATCCAATGCGTGAATTTGTTCATCCTGCCGTTGATGATCATGTACATTTTGAATTCTCGAAGTTCCAAAAGAAACATAGGAAAACGTACACCAATGCCAAAGAATTCACGCACCGGACGGAAGTGTTCAGGCAGAATTTACGCTTTATCCATTCGAAGAATCGGGCTGGTCTTGGTTACTCTTTAGGAGTGAACCATTTAGCTGATCGCACTGATTTGGAAATGCAAGCCCTCAGAGGAAGACGATCTTCAGGAGTTTACAATGGTGGTCAACCGTTTCCCTACAAAACTATTGATGCTGCAAATGTACCAACACAATTCGATTGGAGATTGTTTGGAGCAGTTACTCCAGTTAAAGGTTTACTAGATTTTACTATAATAACTATTGCATTTATACATTAGGGTGAAAAATATAAATGAAATAAAAAATTGAATGGTTATCAAGCAAAAGGTGCCATTAGGGCTGAAAACATTGTGTTCAAAAACATTTTGAAATAAAAAATATCTAGAGGTTCTATAGTGTGTTTCAAATTTGGTAATAGGTAATCTTTATAAAATTAATAGAATAAGCGTAAATAAGTGTTTTTAGCTCGCCGTACGAAGTACCGAAGAAGCTAAAGCATTCGGTCGTGTGTCTGTAGCATTCTCGGATCAAAAAGTGTTTGTCTCATCACCCTGAATCCAAAAATATATATAATTTATAAACTTGGATGTTAGTCGTCGCTCGCTCGTAAGACCAAATTTGTGCCCTCTACTCCTCTGAAGGTACCGGAGCGATTCACACCAAATTTGGTACACATATTATTTGGCATCCCATTTGAATCCGGTTGCAGTTTAAATCCAATCGCCCGTATATTTTCCGAGTTATAGAGCCCCAAATTTGGAGCCCCCCTTCATACTGCCCTTATAAAATTAATGAAACACTCAAAAATTATACTAAAAATTCTAAGATATTTTACGTCTAGAAGATTTTTTCATATTGTTAACCCAAAGCCCGAAAAAAATTGAATATTATAATTTTGAATTTTAAAATATGCACTAAAAAGTTTTTTAAATGTTATAAAATTAAAAAAATACCAAAATGTTGCATAACGGGAAAAGAAACGAGAATTGACTGCTCTGTTATAATAGATATTTAATAAAAACATTAATTTATTTATTTTAAATACTTATATAATTAATTATTAATAAAAATTTAAGGTCCTATTAGCAAATTTTTAATTTCTAATAGTTAAATTTTTTTTTCATTAAAAATAATCGTATAATTTTTTTAAATTCAAATGAAATATGGATGTAAATACAACTTTTTGCACAAACTCCACAAAAAATTGCAACTTTGAAATTTTCGTTCCACCCTATTATACATGTTTGACAGAATAGACAATTTGAACAAATCTAATATAAGAAAGTGGTACAGTAAAATAGAATTTAAAATTATGTTAAAGAATTCACAGAAATAACAGAATACATATTAAAATAATACAGAATTACAGAATAATACAGATTTCGAATGAAAACAAACAAATAAATAATTAGATAAGCAAATCAAATAATGATAGTTGTACCGTAAGTCACTAACATCACTTAAGGACTGTTTACAATTGCCTTGTTTCACGTCACTTTACGTCAAGTTTCCGTGTAAACTTTAGCGATCTCTATCCAACGCACCAAAATGGACAACCTGTCCTACTCCTACCAAGCTTAGTGTGCAAGCAGGATGGTTGTCACTCGTGTGCGCTAGATAAAGATAGCTATTTTGCTAGCCGTGTAGTGCCGTAGATAGAATCTATTATAAATGCACCTTTAGCACTAGGAATTGAAAATAATTCTGTTATTTGATACTAGCGCGCTAATTCAATATTTTTTTTAAACAGATCAATCAGTTTGCGGTTCATGCTGGTCATTCGGAACGGTCGGAGCTATCGAAGGCGCGTATTTCTTAGCTAACGGCGGCAATTTAGTCCGCTTATCTCAACAGGCTCTTATTGATTGTTCTTGGGGGTAATCCTATACTGAACACCTATGAAATATCTTTTTACTTTAACTTTTTTTAAATCATAGATATGGTAACAATGGCTGCGACGGAGGCGAAGATTTCCGCGCGTACCAATGGATGTTAAAACATGGCGGAATCCCAACTGAAGAAGAATATGGCCCATATTTGGGCCAAGACGGATATTGCCACGCAAATAACGTTACATTAGCAGCAAAAATTACTGGTTGGGTCAACGTGACTCAAAATAATCCAGACGCAATGAAGATGGCATTGCTTAAACATGGCCCAATTAGTGTTGCTATTGATGCCAGTCATAAAACTTTCAGTTTTTATTCTAATGGCGTTTATTATGATTCACAATGGTACTAATTTGATTGAATGATAAATGTATGCAATTGCTATGTTTTTGTTTGTTTTTTAGCGGTAACAAAGAAGATCAACTCGATCACGCGGTTTTGGCTGTTGGTTATGGAATGTTGAATAACCAACCGTATTGGTTGGTGAAGAACAGCTGGTCTAATTATTGGGGTAACGATGGTTATGTATTGATGTCAATAAAAAATAATAATTGTGGTGTTATGACTACACCGACTTATGTTACAATGTAAAATTAATAATTTTGTAAGCAATAATCGATAAAATATAATATGAATAACTTGATTCTCTATGTGATAAAAAATAAAATAGTTGCTTATTTCTTGTTTAGATATTTTAATAAATAAATTGATAAAATTTCGTATTTATGCCAAATAGCTCATTTTTTGCCAGACCCATCCATTTTATTTTTTTTTATTTCTTTTACGGAGTCATGATGAAAAATTTCGAACTCGAGATTTCAACAGATATACATGTTTTGAGCTTCCCTGAATCGAATGTGACTATTTTCGCAATGACCTTTGTCTGTCTGTGTGTGTGTGTGTCTGTGAACGCTCTAGGGCCAAAACTGTCGAACATAAAACTATGAAACTTCAACCTATGACTTGTATATGCTCTAAATGTGCACCTCCTATTTTTGAAAAGAATATTCAAACCGTAAGTGCATGTTTATGCATTTTTGATTCTATCTCCAATATCACTAGAACGGCTACACTTACGGCAAAAATAGTTATGTTCATAATGAAAGATATTAATATTTCGCACAACTTTTGTTTGAAAAGTTTCTTCAAAAAATGTACCAGTTGCGAGAAAACTGCTACGAAACATTATAAATATCTTGTTTACGTTGCCATGGATTCACATGTAGCTTAATAAATCGGATCATCTGCACCTGCCAATATTTTGGCAGGAAAACAAAATAGACTCGATTAGATAAATGACATTTTTGAATATTTCTGTAGAGTATTGGTTAGTTTGACAGTTTGTTTGGGATATATATATATATATATATATCTACGTAAAAGAAAGTCGAGGGCAGGCCACTCCAGATATGTTTTACGAAGTAATAAGTAAGCCTTGTAATCATGATAAATTTTGAACTCGATATTTCAACGGAAATACATGTTTTGGCCTTCCATGAATCGAATGTGACTATTTTCGGAATGACGTCTGTGTGTCTGTGAACGCTCTAGGGTCAAAAGTGTAGAATTATGAAAGTTCAAACTTAAGACTTGTATATGCCCTAGATGAACACCTCTTAGTTTTGAAAAGAATATTCAAACCGGAAGTGCATGATTACTCTATGCATTTTTTGTTCCAGTAACACTAGAACGGCTGCACTTATGGCAAAAATAGTTATGTTCATAATGAAAGATATTAATATTTCGTACAACTTTTGTTTGAAACATTTCTTCAAGAAATGTGCCAGTTGCGAGAAAAATGCTACGAAACATTATAAATATGTTGTTTACGTTGCCACGGATTCGCATGTGTGCTTATAAAATCGGACCATCTGCTTTTTTGTCAGGAAAACAAAAGTCTATTAGATTAATGACATTTCAGAATATTTCTGTAGAGTATTGGTTACTTTGACAGCAGGTTTTATATATATATACATATATCTATATCTAGTGAAAACTGCGTAAAAGATAGTTGAGTGCAGACCACCCCAGATATTTTCAAATTGTTAACCAAAACTCAAGACTCAATTAGATAAATGACATTTTAGAATATTTGTAGAGTATTGGTTAATTTGACAGCTTGTTTGGGATATATATATATATATATATATATATATATATATATATATATATATATATATATATATATATCTATATTTAGTGAAAAGTAAGTAAAAGAAAATCGAGTGCAGGCCACTCCAGATTTCATTATAAAGTTATAAACAAACAGTAAATTTGAATTTAGTGAAGTTTCGTGTAGATATTTCTAAAACTTCCTATAAGATAGATCCCTATTTATATATGTATAAAAAACATAAATATTTCTTATTTGAGCTTAAAATATTTGAGTAAATAAAGCTAAATTGAAGTAAATCTAGTATCTTATCGGCGAAATGAAGATAATCGTAAAATAGATAATTTGAAATCGTATGACTAGATGACGTTAGTGTTTTTTTTTAATCGGCTGTCAACACTTTAGAAAATGGCGTCTGCCATTTACACACAGGCGTAGTACGAGTACGATTCTGTGAAATATCTTTTACATCAAAGACAATGGTGTAAATATTATTAAAAGATAAAAGTAGTGCAATTTTATTTTATATAGTGTGTTCTTTTACATTATCAAATATGGGCAACGAATATTTGTCCAATGATCACTTGACGGGCTTCGAGAATTACAAGGTTATTATTATAAAATATTTAATTGTACACAAATTGCGCATATAATATCCATAGTGTAATTAAAATCATATGTAGTCTTACCAGCAATATTTAATTCATACTTGTATAATTTTAGTAATTGTGTGTTGTTTGGTTCGGTGTTTGATGAATTTTGATTTCGGTTACAGTACAGCTCGTTGGATACAAGTCCACTGAGTATATATGTTATGCACCCGTTTTGGAACAAAATTGTCGAGGTAAGATCTTCAAAATACACACACTATTTACACATAAATAAACATTGTGAAGCTTCCGATCTGCTTTTCTACCAAACGAATTTCAAGATATTTACTTATAATTCAATTTGAACGTTTATCGACGTTACCTTTACAATATATTGCTGATAAACGAATTATATATGTAAAAAAAGAAATTTTTCATATTTAATAATAATAGTAATTCTAAAATCGTTTTTTCTCTGTAAGCCACACACAGCTATTGAAAAATTTGGACTAAAACACTGTTTTTGCCAAACAAATATTTCAAATATTTTTACAGATTTATCATATTTAGGGTTAGTTTAGATTGTCGGTGTTTGTTTTGGTTTTGCTCGTATTTTGCATTTAGCTCGCCGTACGTAGTACCGAAGAAGCTAAAGCATTCGGTCGTGTGTCTGTAGCATTCTCGGATCAAAAAATTTCATTAAGAGAAAGTGTTCGTCTCGTCGCCCTGATTCCGAAAATGTATATAACTTATATACTTGGATGTTAGTCGTCGCTCGCTCGGTATCTCGTAAGACCAAATTTTGTGCCCTCTACTCCTCTGAAGGTACCGGAGCGATTCCCTCAAAATTTGGTACACATATTATTTGGCATCCCATTTGAATCCGCTCGCAGTTTATATTCAATCGCCCGTATACTTCCCGAGTTATAGGGCCCTAAAATTTGGAGCCCCCCTTAATATTGCCCTTATAAAAATAATTGAAGCACTTAAAAATTCTACTAAAAATTCTAAGATATTTTTTGTCTACAAGATTTTTTCATTTTGTTAACCCAAAGCCCGAAAAAAATTATTAAATATTATAATTTTGAATTTTAAAATATGCACTAATTTTTTTTTTATCAATATAATCTAAATTTGGTACACATATTATTTAGCATCCTATTTGAATCCGCTCGCAGTTTAAATCCAATCGCCCGTATACTTCCCGAGTTATAGGGCCCCAAAATTTGGAGCCTCCCTTAGTACTGCCCTTATAAAAATAATTAAAACACTTAAATATTCTACTATGTATTCTAAGATATTTTATGTCTACAAGATTTTTTCATATTGTTAACCCAAAGCCCAAAAAAAATTAATAAATATTACAATTTAGAATTTTAAAATATGCACTAAATTTTTTTTAATCCAAATAATTACAAAAAATTGTAAGACTTTTTATATCTATAACATTTTTTCAAATTGTTAACCAAAAGGCCATAATAATTAAAAACCACTGCTCGCAACGCATATACCTAAAGGCGAGCCCTTCGCATTGGTGCGTTTTACGAATACCAAAAATCTTGTTTATAAATATACAGTAACATTTACAATGTAGCCCAAAATTTGAAAACTAATATATATATATTTTTTAATTATTAAGGCGAGCTGTACGCATTGGTGCGTTTTACGAATACCAAAAATCTTGTTTATAAATATACAGTAACATTTACAATGTAGCCCAAAATTTAAAAACTTAAATATATATATTTTTTAATTATTGATACTGAATGATATTACATTTATGTATGTTAAACTGTTAACTCGGGTTATGAAATTAGATTAACAAATTCGATTATTTTTCAGTTTTAAATTTCAATTAAACCAAATATTTTATAACAAAGCATTGTTTTCACAAATACTGACACCAGCCCTCCAAGAGGTCGGTATGTGAACTTGAGACTTTGTGCATATGTTATTTGTATTATCAAAAATTATTATTGTAATTATAGTTAATGTTTGTAAACACAATTTCGCACAACATATAATTTACTTTCAATATTATGATTAAATAATCTCCACATTTACAAATTAGGTAGTTATCGTGTTTGGTAAAGTGTTTCATGGCAAAATTAATATTGATTTGTTAAGGTGATTTATTGGCCTTTTGATTAACAATTTCAAAAAAAATTATATAGATATAAGAAGTCTAAACATTTTTTGTAGATTATTAAACTTCTATCTAAACCTTCAAAGTCAAAAGAATTTTTAAAATGTGGAGGATCCATAACAGCTACATTAAGATCTTTTAAACATTCTAATTACAAATTAATTGAAAGTAATTTATTTTACTGTACAACAAAATTAACTTGAAATTTAATTGGTAGGAAAACATACTAGACTATATTTTTAACAAGAAATTAAAATTCTGATTCGGTGTTTTTCTAGTTTTGTCCAAGATGGATCGCGCCGAACCTACTTACATTTGTTGGTTTCCTCTTTACCGTATCAAACTTTTTGATGTTTACGTGGCTGGATTATGATTTCTACGCCTCGGATGACTCCAAACCCGAATATCCGCCAATACCACGCTGGGCATTCGCGCTCGCAGCCGTCAATATCTTTTTAGCGTACACGTTAGATGGTATTGACGGCAAACAAGCGCGGCGAACACAATCATCGGGCCCACTGGGCGAGTTGTTTGATCATGGTTTAGATTCGTACAGTGCTGCGTTGATTCCAACGGCAATGTTCAGCATATTTGGTCGCGGGTCGCACAGTATATCCCCGCTAAGAATGTATTACGTGCTGTGGAATGTGTTTGTAAACTTTTATCTGTCACATTTTGAGAAATACAATACTGGTGTTCTTTTCTTGCCGTGGGGATACGATTTTTCCATGATTGTAAGTTGTTTATATGTTTGGAGCGTTTTTGAGAGATTTATAGTTGTGTTGTGTTTTTGCGGATAGGGTTCTGTTCTAGTCTTTTTATTAACAGCAATTGGTGGACATGAAGCTTGGAAGTTTACGTTACCTGGAGGTATTACTGCAGGATTTTTGTTCGAAATGTTACTATATGTTTCAGCAATTGTTTCCAATTTACCAGTTGTTTTTTGGAATATTTATAAGTAAGTTGAGCAGATTATAATATGAGCCCATTGTACTATGGATGAATTCTGTATATGCCAATCTATATTAACCCATTAGTGCATATTGTATCTTATAAGGAACGTGTAGTTATAATTTTCTTACTACGTTACTTAAGAAAAACCATCAGGTCCATCTAGTTCGAAGTAATGCCGCTCCGCTCTCGGCTATTTTAGATGGTGGCGCTACCATCGACTTTGAATGTTCAAGCAACCAGTGATAGAAATCATGCGCACAGTATTAGAAATTAGCTATTTTTACGCTATAATCAAAGATATTCCATCGAATAATGACTGTTTATTGAATATAAAGGCATTACGGACACATTGTTACACTTTTGCTCAAAGTTATATTTCTTAATTACATAAAACTACTCAAAACCTGTCATGATTAAACAAACCTCGATTACGCAAAAACCTACCTACTTTTTAAAGAAAAGAAAAAATATCAGTAAATTCGTAATTGCATAAATAATGCTTGGTAAAAATGATATTCTTTTTGTATTTACAGTTTTGGAGATAAGAAATGAAAACTATAATAAATGACCTATTTTGGAGGTTTTTATTTTTTATCTCTGAAACTGTAAATACAAAAAGAATATCATTTTTACCAGGCATTATTTATGCAATTACGAATTCACTGATATTTTTTTTCTTTAAAAAGTAGGTAGGTTTTTTTTTTCGAGCTTGATGTTTGACCTTAAGGGGTTACATGGGTTTTAAAAATAAAACACTATTTTTCGGTTTTTTTTTTACGAAATGAATAAATATGGTTTATTCTAAGTTATGGCATCTAAAAGTAAATCATTGATTATAAAAAATAATTCATAAGAAAAATAATTAATAGATGTTTTTTTACTGTGATATACTTATCTGAAATCAAAAAACCATTTTTTTTTCTGTTAGTAGATGCATATGGCTTGTACTTGAACGAAGAGTTTGAAAAAGAAATGATATTTCAATTTTTGACATTGTTTTTAACAAAAAAAAAAAAAATTTTTCGGTGAAATATTTTTATATTTTGGTAATTTTCTATTTCATGTAGTGAACGAAAATAAAAATCCTTCGTTCAAGTACAAACCATATGCATCTACTAACAGAAAAAAAATTGGTTTTTGATTTCAGATAAGTATATCACGAGTTATTCTGTCTACCGTAAAAATCATCGATTTCCGTAAACCAGCTGTTAATGGCTTAATTTTCATTTTTTTTTTAAATAATTTATTCAAATGGTTTACTTTTATATGCCATAATTATTCATTTCATAAAAAAAAAAACGAAAAAATAGTGTTTTATTTTTAAAATCCATATAACCTCTTAATTAAATGGACATGCGTTATAGGATGACTTGTATATACAAAAGAAACATTTTTTGTGGAAAATTATTTAAATCTAAATTAAAGTAAGTTCTTTAATGAAAATATGAAATATTAAACTTAAGAAAACCTTATGGGTTAAAAGATGAATTACTCGTGTTTTTTGTGCAGCTATATCAATAATATTTAATTTTATATTATTCAAGTTTCTGTAACGTATAGCTAGAACAAATTAGTTTGCAGTCTGTGGCTGATTAATTAAAATAATAATAAAAACCCTTCACCACAAAGTATATTAATAAGCTAAATACGTATTTGGAGAATTAAGTGGTCATCAGTAGCAAAGAAATAGGAGTGTAACGTAATATCTCTTAGCAAGAGATATTACGTTACACTCCTATTTCTTTGCTACTGATGACCACTTAATTCTCCAAATACGTATTTAACTTATTAAAATACTTTGTGGTAAAGGGTTTTTATTATTATTTTTATTGCAAGAAAGTTTATACATTTTCTAATTGAGTATCTGTTATGTTTCAAAGCAGTATCCTACTGGATATATTAGTCATAATAATGGCCACTAACTATCACTAGTAGTTATCCATATGAAATAACACAATAATCACTGTATTTTATTGTACCTTAGCTTATTTCCCGTTAGAATTGAAGTAAATCGGGTTATAATATCCTGAGTCATTTTGACCCTGTATATGGGAAACGCACAATTCACTAAGTGTACACGACGTATGCACATACCGTGAAATAAATTGCAATATACTTGTTACGGTCGATTTTATAGCATCACAATATTTTTTTTATTTATTTGAATATATTTTTAGATATTGTTTAATACATTTTATATATAATTATAATTAACAAAAATGATAATATTCACATATTGCCATGGTGTTATTATAACTCGAAAATAATGTAGTGCTTACATTCCCCTATCCCCGTAGGGGAATGTAATAGAGTTACTGGGGTCATTTTAATCTGTGTAACGGGATCTCTGAGTAACTTCAGCGGTTAACTAGAAAACAGATCTTGTTTCACCGGATTACGAACATAATACACTTATTTGATATATTGTTATTTATAACGTGCATAATCATATAACGACTTGTTTATTTTTGTTGCAATCGGAGTACAAATTTTCCAATTTTCAATTTCCTATACTGATAATTTTTAGCTCGCCGTACGTAGTACCGAAGAAGCTTTAGCATTCGGTCGTGTGTCTGTAGCATTCTCGGATCAAAAAATTTCATCAAAAAAAAAAGTGTTCGTCTCGTCGCCCTGAATCCAAAAATGTATATAACTTATATACTTGGATGTTAGTCGTCGCTCGGTCGTTCGTAAGACCAAATTTGTGCCCTCTACTCCTCTGAAGGTACCGGAGCGATTAACACCAAATTTGGTACACATATTATTTGACATCCCATTTGAATCCGCTCGCAGTTTAAATCCAATCGCCCGTATACTTCCCGAGTTATAAGGCCCCAAAATTTGGAGCCCCCTTAATACTGCTCTTATAAAAATAATTGAAACACTCAAAAATTCTACTTAAAATTCTAAGATATATTATGTCTACAAGATTTTTTCATATTGTTAACCCAAAGCCCGAAAAAAATTATGAAATATTATAATTTTGAAATTAGCACTAATTTTTTTATCTATATAATCTAAAAAAAAATTAAGACTTTATATCTATAACATTTTTTCAAATTGTTAACCAAAAGGCCATGATAATTAAAAACCACTGCTCGCAACGTATATTTTATCTAAAGGCGAGCTCTGCGCGTTGGTGCGTTCTACGCGTACCAAATCTTGTTTTTTAATAAAAATAAATACATACATGAATAACAATGAATTTTTTTTTGTAAATTATGCAACATAACGTTATGTTGTATAATTAAATAATTTCACTTCCTTTGTGTATACATGTGTGTTCGAAACGTTTTATACATGTACCTATGGTTACTACTAGTGACTGGACTAACTTTGGAACGGTGAACTCTATATTTATTTAGGGGTACATTTTTTTCTGACGTAAACTGAGAGTTACCTGTAAATTAATCGCGCAAATTCAACCATACGCAATGCGCTCATTAACATCTAAAGTAATTTTTCTCAATATTGGCAACAAATTATTATTTTTAAGGTCGTATAAATATCGAACGGGTAAAATGCGAAATTTTTCGGAAGCTGTTCGACCGCTTATTCCCGTGGGAGTATGCATGACTTTGGGTACTGTATGGGTATTGAAATCACCGTCAAATATCATTGAAGTAGATCCTAGAGCGATGTATTTTATGACTGGGACAATATTTTCAAACATTTGTGTAAGTCTAAACGAAAATGGAAAAAGTTATATGATTGTAATTATCTCTGTTGTTTTTTTATAGTGTCGATTAATAGTGGCGCAAATGAGCAATACCCGGTGTGAACTATTCAATTGGCTATTAATACCGTTGGCATTAGTAGTTGGATGTTCACTTTCGATTCCGAACGTTTCGTTGGAGCTGTCGTTATTGTATGCTATGTGTGCGTTGACAACCATTGCTCATATTCACTACGGATCATATGTTGTAAGTTTGCTTTAAATTTGTATTCTAATGCTCTTTTCACACAAGGTTTTAAGTTAGGGTCACTTTAAGTTCGCTGATCTTGCAGTTAGTTTGACGCTCACACCAAGTATTTAAATCTTTAGTGCTGCCATCTATCATTACCTATTTATTCTTGGGGTGGCAACAGTTAGCGCTCTCAGAATAATGTATATTTTTAGATTATTCAATGTTTCGAATAAATAATTTTGTTATGTTTTTATTTACGTTTCCCAGGATATTTTTTGAACGGTTTATCCAATCGTTTTGATTTTTTCCCCCTTTTTAACTTATAAAATTTGTCATCGTTTGGCGGATTTTTATTCAGAAATTTTCATTTTTTCTATTTTAACACAAATGAATACGAAAAAATAAGACGAAAAATCGACTATTTGTTTAACAGGACGCCATTTTATGACAAATTCGAATTTTGAAAAAAAATCTTCAAATGACGCGAAATTAACTTGATATTAAAAATCCGTTTCGCTTTTTACTTTCTTTTACGAAGTAATAAGTAAGTCATGTAATCATGAAAAATTACAAACAAGATATACACTTAAGACCCTCTGGATTTAATAAGAAAATCAAACAAAAGTTGCTAGAAATATTCTATCTTTAACTTACTTACGTTACTTTTGCAAAGTAATAAGTAAGTCATGTAATCATGAAAATTTTCGAACTCGAGATTTCAACGGATATACACGTTTTGATCTTCCCTGAGTCGAATGTGACTATTTTCGGAATGACGTCTGTCTGTCTGTCTGTGTGTGTCTGTGAACGCTATAGAGCCAAAACTGTCTAACGTAAAATTATGAAACCTCAAATTTAAGACTTGTATATTTCCTAGATGTGCACCTCCTATTTTTGAAAAGAATATTCAAACCGGAAGTAAATGATTACTCTATACATTTTTTGTTCTATCTCCAATATCACTAGAACGGCTGCACTTACGGCAAATATAGTTATGTTCATAATGATATTAATATTCCGCAAAACTTTTGTTTGAAAATTTTCTTCAAAAAATGTACCAGTTGCGAGAAAAATGCTACAAAACATTATAAATATCTTGTTTACGTTGCCATGAATACACATGTAGCTTAATAAATCGGATCATCTGCTATTTTGACAGGAAAATGAAATAGACTCAATTAGATAAATGACATTTCAGAATATTTCTGTAGAGTATTGGTTAGTTTAACTACTTGTTTTGGTTATATATATATATATATATATATATATATATATATATATATATATATATATCTAGTGAAAACTGCGTAAAAGTAAGTCGAGTGCAGGCCACTCCAGATATATTAAACGTTTGATAGAACGATAATTTTCTAAATAATAATAAATAAACCGCAACAAAGTTGAATGCAACATTAGTCAATTGGTGTGAACGAACAATTTAAGAACTAAATATCTTTTATTATAGGTACGCCAGATGTGTAAGCATTTCCGAATCGACTGTTTCCACATCAAGTCACATGAGGATTGACTCCTCGCAGACAGCGCATGAGTGGAAACCGACGATCCGATGACATAGAGAATCACAGATTGTCCGTTTGCCCCAGGCGTTGTCCCTCGGACGCAGCCTTCGCCCCCCCTTAAGAACCAAATACTAAAACGAGCACACCCCCCCCCCTACACACACACACGTATCATCACATAATAGCACCACCCGCCTTTCCTCTTAACTAACACCCTACCCACACCCACATTCCCACCTACTTTTCGTCATATCTCGTCGAATACACACGAACGTACACGAATAAGCTCGTTGCTTGACATGAAATCGTCCATGTTGGATTTTCCAAAATTTTGATATTGTTTATTTCTGACGGGTTTTATTCGCGATTTTTACGGTAAATACGCTTAGAAAAAAACGGCAAATAAGTTGGAGAAATATTAATGACATTACAGAACATAACATGACACTGGCTAAGCAAAAGTGCAAATGGCCATCATTTTTACCAACTCTAATTTATTGGATATCAACGGGAAAATGCGCACATAGTTATTTATTATGCCGTGAATTTAATTCCAAAGTAATTATACTTTCGATAATTACATATATATATATATATATATATATATATATATATATATATATATATAGAAAATACTTGAGATAACCTTGATATCCATCAGCTGTTCAGCAGCGGCCATTTTTATTTCTAGGCGCATGCGTATGTGGTATCATTAGTGTTTTAAAATTTTATGATGTCTCTTTCGAAGCGTATTGTACAGTTGTACATTTTTTCTACTTAACTGAACAAATTATGAATAGTTTTTTTTTTTTTGTGTTTTAGTTTAATTTTGTTTACGTGCATTTAAGCAAACATAAGCATAGTACATTCCTAATATGCTACAACTATAACGTATTAGGAATGCATCATGCTTGTATGTATGTTGTAAAGACCAATTTTGGAGATTTTTCAGATAGAAAATTTAGGTTTAGCTTTAGTTTATTTAAGTAATAATATACTCAAATACGTTGATATACATATTTATTTATTGTCTTTTAAGAGAATAATTTCATTGGAGGAATGGAAGCGATTTCGAAACTAATGTCTTGTATTATAAAAATGGTTTGCGTCAATCTCGAATATCTTAACATCAAATGTCCTGGTATGTGACTTGTGTCACACACCAGTGTTGTAAAATAACATAAAAAACAATTTTGAAACATTGAAATAGAATAATTACAAAAAATAATCATGTTGACTTGATTAATGTTATTTTTCTTCTACTTTTGTTTTTACACTCTTAAGGATTGTTCACAGCGAAACAATCAGTAATTAAGCTTAGAAATTATAAGTAATAATTACAGTTTGTTGTATGACATACAACGTTAACATTCACAGCAACAAAATTTATCATATATTGTGTTAATTTTGTTGCTTGGAATGTTGGCATTGCTTGTCATAATACAAACTAGATTATTATTTGTAATTTTCTAATTTTAATTACTATTTGGTTCGCTGTGAACAATCCTTTAAGGCCGTTTGACACGGTTCGTTATTTATTACAAAATTTACTAAATAATTTAAAATATAATATAAAATTGAAACGTTGCATACATAAAAAAATGTTACTAATTTTTTTTATAAATTTTTAACAAAAGTTGTAAATAATTCACTAAATGTGCGCAACAAAATGCGCAGATTGTAAAAATTGAACAATGACACAGATGACTTTTAGGTTTTAGGTTATGTGGTATGTTTTTAGTGTGTGCAAAATTTAATGTGAGCTGAAATTAAGTCTATCAGAAATGTATCTTGTTTAGATATGTTTTCTTTTATAAGATTAAGTAAATATGAAAATTAAGTTTCACTTAATCTTAAAAAAAAAAGTATTTGCCACGGTACAATGATAACTAATCATTGGCGCCATCTTTTAGTTCAGTTCGAAACTATTATAATGCGAAATGCGCATGCGCAAATGGTGAATTTTACAATAAATATTGCATGTGTGGCACACACATTTAAAATAATTTAATGATAAAAAGTTATATGCAATTTTTAGCTCGCCGTACGTAGTACCGAAGAGGCTAAAGCATTCGGTCGTGTGTCTGTAGCATTCTCGGATCAAAAAATTTCATTAAGAAAAAGTGTTCGTCTCGTCGCCCTAATTCCGAAAATGTATATAACTTATATACTTGGATGTTAGTCGTCGCTCGCTCGCTCGGTATCTCGTAAGACCAAATTTGTGCCCTCTACTCCTCTGAAGGTACCGGAGCGATTCACTCCAAATTTGGTACACATATTATTTGGCATCCCATTTGAATCCGCTCGCAGTTTAAATCCAATCGCCCGTATACTTCCCGAGTTATAGGGCCCCAAAATTTGGAGCCCCCCTTAATACTGCCCTTATAAAAATAATTGAAGCACTTAAAAATTCTAAGATATTTTTTATCTACAAGATTTTTTCATTTTGTTAACCCAAAGCCCGAAAAAAATTATTAAATATTATAATTTTGAATTTTAAAATATGCACTAAATTATTTTTTTATCAATATAATCTAAATTTGGTACACATATTATTTGGCATCCCATTTGAATCCGCTCGCAGTATAAATCCAATCGCCCGTATACTTCCCGAGTTATAGGGCCCCAAAATTTAGAGCCCCGTTAATACTGCCCGTATAAAAATAATTAATACACTTAAAAATTCTACTAAAAATTCTAAGATATTTTATATCTATAAGATTTTTTCATTTTGTTAATCCAAAGCCCAGAAAAAAATTATTAAATATAATTTTGAATTTTAAAGTATGAACTAAAACTTTTTTTTATCAATATAATCTAAAATTAAATGTAAGACTTTTTACACCTATAACATTTTTTCAAATTGTTAACTAAAAGGCCATAATAATTAAAAACCACTGCTCGCAACGCATATTTTACCTAAAGGCGAGCTCTGCGTGTTGGTGCGTTTTACGCGTACCAAATCTTGTTTAACTAAAATTTGTACTAAATAATTTTGTAATAAATATTGAACCGTGTCAATACGGCCTTTAAAATAATATTGAATCCAAATATTAGATATTATTTTAATAATGTCATTTAATTTTAATTCTAACTAGACATTTCAGTGCTAGACAACGAATTTTTGTTAGGTTGAGAATATTACTTATATTTAAATATTTGTTCTGAACATACTTATACTTTTTTTTTCAGTTTCCAATTTTAAAAAAATATTCTTAACTTTCAAGAAATTAAAAGAAACTAAAATTCCTCATACCAAAACAATATGTTAATTTTGCCAAAATAGTGTTATATAATTTTTAATTTAATTCCTAAATAGAACAAAATATAATAAAAAACTAATTTTTATTAAACAATTTACAACAAATATGAATACTAGGAAGTTTGTTTTTTTAAATATTCCATTTTTATTTCCGCTCTATCTTCTACATTTGGTAATAATGGCCTTAATCCTCTATGCCTCCGATCTGATTGCACCGCACCCTATAAATTTAATTATTATTTCCAAATTTCGCATATAATTCATTCAACCCACCCAAAAATCTTTACAGTTCCGGTAATTTTTGAAATAATCGCTACAAACGTCCCGATTATATCCGTTATCATTCAAACATTTGTAGGTTAGTTCTTGTTCCTGAAATAACGCATTATGTGAATTGCATTTATTTAAATTGGATGCAATACCTTAAGGCATGGATTATTTTTTGCCGCATCTGCATTTTTAGGCATAATTAGGGTAAAGTTAGGTTACAAATTGTGACAGTTCGAAATATATGTGCGACGTTCAAAGCAATGGTCACAAAACAGCCAATTTTGAAATAATTATTCCACTTATAAACTATTAGTTGTTGCTTTATATAAGCTTTAGCGTGAATTAAAGATATATTAAGGAGAGAAAAATAATTGTTGTGGGACCTCTGATAATGGCTATTTTTGCATTCGTTTGGCACCTACCAGTGTAGCCAACTGTGTAGTTTTATTAATTTGAAGAATATTTAAATCTGCTAAATGGACAAATTGTAGAATATTTTAATGAAAATGATTGTTTTTAGTTATTTTTAATCATATACATGTGTAGGATATGCCTTAATGAAGAGTTTTAGTTGGAATAGCAGTAGTTTTAACAGTTTCGTATAGTAAATTTGGTTTGGTTGTGTGGTAGCAGTGGGATCATCACAAAACCATGATGGCTGCTCAGCAATGAAAAGAACTAAGTTTAAATGTAAATAAATTCGCATTTTATTGCTTTTAATATAATTTTAAGTTAATTTTCGTTATACCAAAGTATGAGTTTTATGTTATTTGTGTTTACTTTTATCATATAGTGTGAATTAGTGCCTACAATGTCGAAAAATAAAATTGTTATGAAGAGTGCTACACAGGACACTCACATAGTAGAAGTCAAGAGCAAGGTAATTTTACCGTTTATCCTGTAATTATCATCACTTTTTTGTATGTTTTTCACCAATAATTATATGATCCTTCGACAAATCTTTGTGTTTACGTGTGACGAATGTGAATGATTTTTCTCTCGTCCGCTTTTGGCATTGTTTTATACAGCGTGAATCATCGCAAGGTGGTTTTACATTTAAATCGACATTCCATTAGTTGCAATCACAAATTAATCACTAACTTTAGAAAAGAATGTTCCCTTTTTTGTTAGGTGTCATCGAGCTCATGGTTCGTCTAATGTCCTTCTGTTTGTAGTTCGATGCTGAATTTCGGCGTTTTTCAATAGTACGTGATACTCTAGTTCATTTTGATGAATTCCGTGGCCTTATTGAGCGCCTACATCACTTAAAAGAAATCACATTCCTTATTTCATACACCGATCCCAGGGATGGAGATTTGCTACCCATTAATAACGATGAGAATCTAAGGAGGGCGCTTACAAACGCGAGACCGCTACTCAGAATTATCGTACAGCGAAAAGGTTAGAATATTCAATTTAAATTATTTATACATTTATATTGACAAATATTCAAAATTTCATCAATAACTGCGCTGTAATAATAGTAAAAATGTACCTATTTCGAAAAATATATATAGAAAATCATCCATTTTAATTATTTGTTTAGATTTAGAATATATTGCATAAGAATACACAAATAATTTAGAAATGACTGCGTTGGTTTAATAAATCATAATTCAGGGCCAATCGTGGGATTTGCAATTTTTATATCATTTTTTGTGTGTGTGTAGGTAATAGAAATTGGTTTTAAAAAGGTATAACATCTGCTCCACTGAATAAATTCACACACGATTAATTATGAAAAATCTGGAGTGCACTGCATTCGACTTTCTTACACTTAGTTTTCATTGTATATATATATATATATAATATTTTGTTATATTGTTTTACGTACATTCTTGCATTACCAAAACAATATCAATATGTGTGGTAACTGGGGAAACGTAAATGTAACATAACTATTTTTCAGGCGATTTTTCAGTAAATGGTATATTTAATGAAATAATGAAAAAACTTTTTCATTCAAAGTTGCTAGAAATTTTGGTCATCTCCGATTTCGATGACATTTTGTCAAAAAATACTACTAAAAATAACAACTACTACTGACCTAACCTAACCATACCGTTGAGGAAAAATAAAATACACGTACACGTGATTTATATGTTTTATTAGAATAAAAATAAACAAAACAAATTTTCAAGGTCAACCGAATCTGACCGCCACTTGTTATTATTTTTCCCGTTTTTGTTGTTTTTTTAGTAGTATTTTTAATTTCTTTTACGAAGTAATAAGTAAATCTTGTAATCATGAAAAATTTCGGATATACACGTTTTGACCTTCCCTGAATCGAATGTGACTATTTTCGGAATGACGTCTGTCTGTGTATGTGTCTGAACGCTCTAGAGCCAAAACTGTCGAACGTAAAATTATGAAACTTCAAACTTAACCCTTGTATATGCCTTAGATGTGCACCTCCTATTTTTGAAAAAAATATTCAAACCGGTAGTGCATGTTTACTCTATACATTTTGTGTTGTATCTCCAATTTTTTTATAGAACGGCTACTCTTACGGCAAATATAGTTATTTTCATAATGAAAGAAATTAATGTTTCGCACAACTTTTGTTTGAAACATTTCTTCAAAAAATTTACCAGTTGCGAGAAAAATGCTACGAAACATTATAAATATCTTGTTTACGTTGCCATGGATTCGCATGTAGCTTATAAAATCGGATCATCTGCTATTTTGACAGGAAAACAAAATATACTCAATTAGATATTTGACATTTCGGGATATTTCTGTAGAGTATTGGTTAGTTTGACTGCTTGTTTTGGTTTTATATATATATATATATATATATATATATATATCTAGTGAAAACTGCGTAAAAGAAAGTTGAGTGCTGGCCACTCCAGATATTATAACAAAATTTCATCGAAAACGGAGAAGATTAACTTTTAACACAATAAAGCTATATTACATATATAGTGAAAACTAAATATAAGATAGTGAAGTGAAGGCATAATTTTTGCAGTGAATTTGATAATGATTTTCTTTAGTATTATAATTTTCAAATTTCAAAAAATTAGTCTGCTAAAATACCGAATCGAAACCTAATAGATTTATTATATTTGATTCTATGGTACTTAATATGTGAATTGCAATTATTTTTATAATACTTATTATTTTATTTTATGATTCTGATATCGTACTCGAATATTCCACATAGATTATTGGATTCTATCTGGATCAGATCAGTTAAAAACTCGCTAGGAATTATATTATTGCATATTAAAAAATCTGTTCAGTTTCTATACATTTTTGGCAGGGATTGTACAAAATCCCATTTTGTTGCATGCATACTATTGTATATAAATAACAAAATCCACTATCTTTTTCAAAAGCATCACAAATGCCACATGGCTCGAAAATTTTCAATGCTATTATATGTTTAATAGAAGTAATATCACTAATACTTATGTTATATTTATTTTTTCAATTCCAGGTGATAGTTTAGAAGAACTAAACGGCTACGGTACAATAAAACCTCGAAACTTAATCTCAAGCATCCTGGGCACGCCAGGCAAATCAAAAGGTTTGGCCATCTCGAACCCGCATGACTTTCGTCAGGTGTCGGCCATCATAGACGTGGACATCGTCCCCGAAACGTGTCGCCGAGTGCGACTGCTTAAACACGGCTCCGACAAGCCACTCGGCTTTTACATCCGCGACGGGACCAGTGTGCGGGTGACATCAAATGGCCTTGAAAAATTACCCGGTATCTTCATCTCGCGATTAGTGCCCGGCGGTTTGGCGGAGAGTACCGGTCTTCTAGCCGTCAACGATGAGGTAAGAAACGCTTCTAAAATCGGTAAATTTATATTTGGTAATGTATCCACGGTTTCGCATTTATTAAATGGTTTCACGATAAATGGGATGATGCATACTTTTGTTATGGCGAAAGGAACAAATATATTATTATTTTGTACTATTATTATTAGTATATAATGCATAAAATTATTTTAAAACGTTTACATTAAATATTTAACACATTTGAAATTTTACACTAGATTTTTACTCTCTTTTACGAAGTAATAAGTAAGTCTTGTAATCATGAAAAATTTCGAACTCGAGATTTCAACGGATATACACGTTTTGACCTTCCTTGAATCGAATGTGACTATTTTTGGGAATGACGTCTGTGTCTGTGAACGCTCTAGGGTCAAAACTGTCGAACGAAAAATTATGAAACTTCAAACTTAAGACTTGTATATGCCCTAGATGTGCACCTTCTATTTTTGAAAAGAGTATTCAAACCAGTAGTGCATGTTTACTCTATACATGTTTAGTTCTATCTCCAATATCACTAGAACGGCTACACTTACGGCAAATATAGTTATGTTCATAATAAAAGAGATTAATATTTCGCACAACTTTTGTTTGAATCATTTCTTCAATAAATGTACCAGTTGCGAGAAAAATGCTACGAAACATTATAAATATGTTGTTTACGTAGCCATGGATTCGCATGTAGCTTATAAAATCGGATCATCTGCTATTTGGACAGGAAAACAAAATAGACTCAATTAGATAAATGACATTTCAGGATATTTCTGTAGAGTATTGGTTAGTTTGACAGCTTGTTTTAGTTATATAATAATAATTAAGAACCGCTACTCGCATCGCATATATTACTTATAAGACAAACTAGACGCATAGGTGCGTTGTACTTGTATCTAAGCTTTTTAATTTTATACTTGATTTTGCGCTGATACAATCTACCATAAACGGTTTTTGAAACTTTTAAAATACTTGTCGTGTATATATATGATATAGAAATTGTTTTTATTTATTTTGTCAACAAAACATTTTTTACAAGCCATAATTATTATTTGAATTTGCACCGAGGACAAAGTACAAGAGAAACGAACAGAACTCTTCTGGTTAGTGCTTAATGCATTATTTTTTTCACAGGTATTAGAAGTAAACGGTATAGAAGTGAACGGCAAAACCCTGGACCAAGTCACCGACATGATGGTGGCGAACAGCTCAAACCTAATCATCACCGTCAAACCGGCCAACCAGCGTACGGTCGCGCCCGTCCGACGTGGATCATTCGGGCGGGACTCCCAACTGTCGAGTGGCTCGCGGCATTCTGCGACGACGCAGGGCTCGGACGTGGAGGATCGATTCGATCAGGATGAGGTCGTCGATCTTACAGGTGTGACCATTTGCGATGATCCCCCCGTCATTGTATCCACCTCGACCACCCACCACCGTGACGACGCAGTACTCCATCTGTGACCCCCCATTTACATCACTCATTAAAAATTACCCCCCCCCCCATGACTGAGGGTGCCTTTAACCTTATCGACTGTCGTGTGCAACCGAAACATTCCATTTATCGGCAGCTCAATTGGTTTTAAAAGCAACCAGATTCCGTAACTTATCATTCCGATGTATGATCTTTAAATGCGTAACAAAAGTTATGGTACGTTTCTTTGGAGTGAAGTTGAATAAAAGTCACTAGGGTTATTAGGTTTATACGTTTTGTATTGCTTTTATAAAAATTAAGATTCAAATAAGGTTTTAACACATATCAGGCTGGTATTTTAATATTTTTACAGTTGAATTTAGTTTTTATAATATTTTTATTGCTTTTGCAAATATTTTAATTTATTTTGCAGAAATTATGATATAATCAATTTTTTATAAATATTAGTTTAAACTAAATACATTTCCCACATAGTGGATAAAGCTATACCCTGACAGCAGTAGATTTCTGAAAACGAATACTCAACAATGATTTGTTGTAGTTCGCACGACAACGGAATTTAGTATGAAGTTTTACGTATTCTCTAATTATTTGATTGGCCGTCAAATTCTGTTAGAAATTATAACTTGAAAAATGCGCAAAAATGTCTGAAGCAAAGACCAAAATGCCACAAGGTGAGGTTCAATTTTTTGTGGATCCGCGTAAACATTTTCTACTCGTTCACTTTGCGGTTACCAATTTCCGACCGCAAATTTAATATCCGCAATACGCTGCTGTTGGGACTCATTAGTAGAAGTTACCGTAAGGTTGCATATTATTTATAGATATTTTTGATCAGATCAATTGTTAAGTTACGATCACTTAATGTGATCCGCCATTTAAATAAAAACTTAAATCGCGGCCTATATTTATTTGTTTATGTGATTAGGTCAACTTCATTGCAAATAAGCGCATAACTGTCTTCATTTACGTGGCTCAGATCAAGTATTATTTTGATATTTTTTTGTTGTTTAAGGCATGTGTTTATAATCTCTTCCAAAATACTAGGTTCTCGCAAAGTATTTTATCTATGATATTTTACAAATATTATTGTCATTTATCTATTTTACATTTTATATATATCCTCGTAGGCATGTTGTGTACATACTTATTATATTATGAATTGAATGTTAGACCGCGCACCCATAAAATTCCTCTAAAATTTTGGAAATGTGCGCGGTGACGTCGTGTTCAGTGCCTTCTCGATCAATTCAATCCGTCCCCCCCGATAAGTCGGCATTACACGAGTGTACTTAATAAGATTTTAAAAATTACAAAAAAAAAAAAACTTAGTTTATATTTATATATTATGATATGAAGACTATGCATTTATAAAATATATCTTTACTGCTGTTAGAAGAAAGAGTAATGAAGTTTATATTTTTTTCTATCATTTATTTACCCTACACTTTATATCTCTACACTTCAGTGGTGACGTGCAATCTCATACATCTACAAGCGAAGTATCTTTCATACGTAGTCAACTTATTTTGACCTTTAAACTTTTAAATTATGAACATATACCATGTTCACATGGAGGATTCAATACTGGAATAAGATTGAACTGAGTACGTTCCTCATGTGTTCACATGTCCGGGATTGAATTTGAATTTAAATACGATTGAAAGTTCTTAAAAATCCCGATAGATGCGCTATCGTCAGCTGATGACAGTTGTCATTCAGGGCGTCGTTAGGATTTCAATTCGTGGGGGGCGCAAAAATTTACTGATTCACTTACGTCATACAAAATGTGAATTTGTGATTATATTCCGTAGGTGTCTATATTTAAAGAATAAATTTTGGGAAAAACAGGCGGGCCGCAGTTTAAAAGAGAGGGTACGTGCGCCCCCTCTGAAATGGCCTATCGACGCCTCTGTTGTCATGATACTGCGCATGTCTCATTTCAATCCAGTCCCACTAAAAATGAGACTAGAATGAGTCAATCCAATCCTTGTTTTTTGTGTTCACATGCGGGATTCAATACCGATATAGCTTAAATTCACAATCAATATTTAAAACTTCTTTTGATATCTTGTTTGTAATTTCTTTTTCCATTATTACTTCTTTTCTGTTTTTGAGTGTGTATTTTCTTTAATTGCGAACTGTGTCAACATGTAGGATCGGAATGGGAATAATATTATCACGGATTGAATACGGTATTGAATTCGATATCGGTATTGAATCCCGCATGTGAACACAAAAAACAAGGATTGGATTGACTCATTCCAGTCTCATTTTTAGTGGGACTGGATTGAAATGAGACATGCGCAGTATCGTGACAGCAGAGGCGTCGATAGGCCATTTCAGAGGGGGCGCACGTACCCTCTCTTTTAAACTGCGCCCCGCCTATTTTTCCCAAAATTTATTCTTCAAATATAGACACCTACATAAGTGAATCAGTAAATGTTTGCGCCCCCCACGAATTCAAACCCTAACGACGCCCCTGAGTGACAACTGTCATCAGCTGACGACAGCGCATCTATCGGGATTTTTAAGAACTTTTAATCGTATTTAAAATCAAATTCAATCTCGGACATGTGAACACATGAGGAACGTACTCAGTTCAATCTCATTCCAGTATTGAATATTTCAAAGTGAAATGTACAAACTACCAGATATTAGGTCGAAAATAATAACTATTTAATGAAGGCATTAAATAGTTATTAATTTCGACCTAATATCGGATGAATTCCCATCGATTTAATATGATTGTGATGATTCCTGCATGTTACCACTGGAAGTGTTAAAACAAACCCGAATTTAAACAATAAAATATAATATACAATATTATTAATAATACTTTAATATAATAATCTAACGAAGTTATAATGGATAATAAAATAAAGATAGTCAAAAGTGAAATTGATTGTACAATAGAGTAATTAAACCTAATTAAATGGGTCTCAAGTGACTCTGTCATTCGTTCATTAGCTTTATGTTAGAAAACTCGTTAATATTATTTACATTGTGAGCGCGCTAATAGTTCAATGTTCGCGTCTAACGCGGACATAATTATTAAATATGCAACAACGATATTATAGAAATTTAAATATTTTAATATATTCATTGAAAAATAAAATAGTTATGTAACTCCAGTAAATTCGTGCAGTCGTGTTTAAACTTTGCGTTTGAGTAGACGTGTTTTTTTTTTTTCAATATTTTATTTTATCTCTTTTGGTAACAACAACAATTATTCTAAAATGTAAAAAAAAGGTACAATGATTTGTAAAAAGGCGTGAGTCCGTAGTCGGTTCAGTTCTGTTCAACCTTAGTTTAGTTGTGATGGTCATCAGCGGGCTGTTTCACCCAGAAACCCCACGGCGCGAAGCCTTCGTGACCTTCTGATGGTCCGCGATAGACTTTGATTTGTACTCGTCCGTGGTCTAAACGTTTTAAAAGATTGTGGTTAGTAGTGTTTGTTACAAATTGTTAGCTTATTGTTTATTTAAATGAGTGAGAGTGCTTACCATGACCTGAAGCGGCTGCTTCTAGATCTTCAGCGGGTCGGCCAAACACTGCTGATATACACATCAACATTACTGCAACTACGAAGAACAATGAACGAATCTGCAAGATTTTATGGTTAATGGTGAGTTATATTTTTAATTTTCTTAAGCGGTATTTTAAATTTAATTTCCAATATTTAAAATTAAACGCGCGGACACTATTGCAAATAATGCATGAATAAACAAGTACAAGTAAAAGAAGAATTGGTACAGACGCCAATGTTTCTAGCTTATAGTTTATATATATATATAAATAAAAGCAAGTTAAATACAGGCACCAATGTCTTCAGCTCGCCGTATATTCTATTTGTGGGATTTTAAATTTTATTTGTTTATGTACAACACACATTTTTTAACCACTGATGTTTTTAATTATAATATGACATATTTTTGAGATTAAATAATAAGAAAAGCAATAATCAAAATGATAAATGATAAAATTTATTGTTGCAATCATCCGAACAATCAACAATGTTAAATTTCAAAATTATTAATATTAATAAAATTTTTTTTTGCTTTTGGTTTTTCTTTGTATGAATAAAAATAATGTTTTTTTAAATTATTATTTTTATTTATTTTTTATAGTCTCTAGGCTGAAAATTTGAAGAAACTGTGTTGATATAAAATTTCTTAAAATTGTAAATAGATTTTTTTTAATTTTCCAAAAATTGACTAAAGGTAGTATTAAGGTATTTCAAATTTTGGGGGCCTATAACTCCGGACCTATATAGACGATTGAATTTAAAATATGACGGGAACTTTATGGGCATGCAAATATAAAATTTCATTGAAATTAATAATAAAATTAACATATATTTTTTAATTATATCAAAAAAAATTATAAGCCATTTAATATTTATAACATTTTTATAGATTGTAAACCTAATGGGCAAAAAATAATTTAATAATATTGAATTTTAAAATGTTGTTGATTAATTGATTGTTGGTGATTGCAACTATAAATTTTGTACTATAACTATTGCTATCGTTTTCATTATTATATTTCATGTGATTGTCGCACATTAAATAATATATGAAAAGAAAGATGATAAGAAAGGAATTGAAGTGAGTAAAATTTTGAAAGAATATTAAAGTCCTGAAGGATTAATAATTAGTAGTAGTAGTAGTAGTAGTATGCAAACAAACAGTGCAGTTGTGTGCCTGCTAGCGCAAATAGAATGAGCCAAGTGCACGGGAATTGTAATTTAAGGCGAAACTTTTTGTTAATATTTTTTTTTGATCCGAAAATGCTACAGACACACGACCGAATGCTTTAGCTTCTCCGGTACTTCGTATGGCGAGCTAAAAATTGTAAGTCGCTTTATATCTATAACATATTTTCAAATTGTTAACCAAACAGCCATAATAATTAAAAACCGCTGCTCGCATCGCACATATTACTCATAAGGCGAGCTAGACGCATCGGTGCGTTGTACGTACCGAATCTTGTTTATATGTGTATTCTACTTCTGAAATTCGTAATTATATCATCATATTATAATATACGTTGTAGTAGTATAGCTATACATGTTCTCATATTACGGAGTTATTGGTGCAAATCTTTAACCGTCTAAGGTTTATAAAAGTAGAAATATTTGTATCCAATCGACAATTTAAAGATTCAAACTCACGCACTGTTTCACTATAGGAAAATGTATATTTGCACTTACTCTGAACTGCATGTTGTATTAGTTTATTGTGTATTTGCTCCGTGCAAAATGGAACTGTGCTTAGACGCAAGACACCGCTTCTTTAAGTACTCAAATATCTGTGTGGTTTTTCACGCATTTCGAAAGCGAAAATCGATCTTCTGTGACGATTGTCACGGCTATTTTTCACATTGTGCTCTTGTTCCGTAAGTCAGGCATTGGTTACTTATGATTGAATTGGTCGTTCCGCACTAACGAATGTGACAATTATTTCCTTAAAAACTTCACAATGTTCTTTATGGATTTAGTGAAAATTATAATTATTTGCGGTAAATAACTAGATATGTTAAAAGAATTATCAATATTCTCGTATTACTTTCTGATACGTAGATTACAACGAAAGTATTTTCAGATATATTTAGAATGTTTCTACATTTCATATTATTTTGAATATAAGTTATGTTTCCTAAAACTGTATTTGTCTAAAAACTTCATAGAACAAGCTTAGGTACAACGCACCTATGCGTTCAGCTCGCCTTATAAGTAATATATGCGATGCGAACAGTGGACTCCACCCTCCACTCCGCGTATTTTAAGTAAAATAATAATTGTTTTTAATTACTATGGCCTTTTGGTTAACAATTTGAAAACATTATATTTTGTAGATTATTTTGATAAAATAATAAAAAAATTGTGCATATTTTAAATTATATTTTTTAATGGCGTTTGGGTTATCAATAAGAAAAAATCTTGTAGATATAAAATATCTTTGAATTTCTTGTAGAATATTTGGGTGTTTTATAAGAGTAGTACTAAGGGGGGCTCCAAATTTTGGGACCCTATAACTCGGGAAGTATACAGGCGATTAGATATAAACTGCGACCGGATTCAAATGGGATTCTAAGTAATATGTGTAGCAAATTTAGTGTAAATCGCTTCTGAACATTCAGAGAAAAAGAGGGCAAAAATTAGGTCTTACGAGCGAGCGAGCGACGACTAACATCAAAGTATATGAGTTATATATATTTTTGGATTCAGGGCGACGACACAAACACTTTTTGCGAAGGATATTTTTGATCCGAGAATGCTACAGACACACCACTGATAACTTTAGCTCTTTTCTACTTCGTACGGCGACCTTAAACATTTTATTAGATTTGTAAAATGCAATATTTGTACCGTTCAAGAAGATTTACGGTCTGTGTACTAATAGGGTTCATTGTATTTATTATGCATGGGCGGATAATTGTTTTATGACGATCCTTCGACTTCTCGCGAGGGGGACTCAAAGTTCAAGTGCTCATACTTCAGAAACAATTTTTTTATGATCATTTGTACACAGATTTAAGATCTGCATATTCAAATTGTGTCTCATTGAACACTCAGTATCTGGTAATGATCCGTTATCTTGATATATGATTATGTAACATATATAGCTGCAGTATTATTAATTTGATGCCAATATGGTTGAACATTTACGTTTAGTTTAACACCAGTTCAATCCCTGAAAAGTGACATTTTTATTTTTGTTCGGAAACAATGAAAATTAAAGTAAGAAAAGGTTTTTTTTTTGTTGATGTCATTTAAAATTTGATTATATAGTTAAGAGGAATCCCTACCGAGCTCACTTTTCGCTATCAGCATTATTCAGTAGCACAAATATAACAATATATAAAATACATAAAAACCTGATATTGAAATGCTTGCGTTTCAACTGTACCGCAGTGTTTACAAATGTTACCGCTAAAGGCAGTAGCTAAATTAGAATACAGTTACCTTGAAAATGCTCCTACAGTTTTTCAAAATATGACTATAAAATGTATTTTTAAAAGATATTTCTGTTAATAATTGCAAGTTAAAAGTTCAATCTAGGCATGTACAGCCGTAAATTGCGAATATCGTTCTTCAATTCATAATAAACCTCTTATGAAAATCATCAATTTTTATTGGAAAATGTTTCATTTATTTTTATATGTAAAATATATAAATTTTGTAAAATTTTGTCTGTACAGACGTGCATTAGATCATACTTAAGCGACATATATTTTTTTGGAACGGTTATATTTTAATTTAGGATCATAAATCGTCAAGAGCGGAACGATGATTTTTGTTTTCATGCTACTGGGTAGGGATTCCTCTTAAATATGAAACCAAAATCGAATACTCGTATTAATTTTATATATATATATATATATATATATATATATATATATATATATATATATATATATATATATATATATAAAATTTAGTAATCCTGAAAGTTCGAAAGTAGTGTAATTGGGTATTGATATTATCATTGTGTATGAGAAATAGAAAGACATTTGTTAAAAGGAGACAATCATTTAATATTTTTCGTCAACAATAACAGTAAAGAGTAATAAATGTAGCAATTGAAAACATGTCGTTGGGTCCCGAACATCAGTCTGTAGTAATAATTAAAATCTTGAAACTTTGAAAAAATATCTTCGATGATTGTTGCAACCATGGACACGCACATTCACCTAAGTAACATACGTCCTGATATATTAATTGTATAGTTTTATAATATTATCAATTATATTAATAATATTCATTCATTAGTCCAAGTCCACATCAGAGAGAGCACTGTGATGGCGTGTGTTTATTATTTTTGTATTTGTGTGTGGTGTATGTATGATGAGATTATTTTTTGTTTGGGGTATCACAGAGGGGGGGTGGGGGGCTACGGGGGTACGGGGTCACACTGAACTCTCTTTATGGCCGGCTGCTGGTGGTACTGCTGATTGTGCTGGCGGGGGTTGGGGGTGAATTTGCGTTTGTGTTTGCACATTTCGCCGAATCCCTTCTACGGATAACTCGACGGGCGGTGGCGGTGGTGTGGCCACCGGTAACTCGTCGTGGATCTGAATATCCGGGCCCCAGGTCACGTGGTATGGTCGCATCGGCATCTGTGTCGCGCAATTTCTCTTCGGATTGTGGTGCCTACCCAGGGTGGACGTCGTCGCCGCTGACAGACATGGCTGCAAACACGTGGTCGATACGGATGAACTACTCCCCGTTGATATTGTGTAAGCACCATATGCATGCTGACAATACGGATCTATACGTGGATTAAAACAGAAACAAATCCTATTTTTTATAAATCAGCATTTTAAATATATAGAATAGATTTATTTTAGTAAATCAATTTTTGGCAGCTATGATCAGATTTCTCAATCACCGGAAATTGCCTTTAACCTAGACATCAGTTATACATTATTCCTACATTTGCGATAATTTAATTCCCATTACAACATATAACTGCTATTTCTACTCATTTCAAACTTCTAAGCAAAAAATAGTCCCACAAATGATTTTTTGTTCGGAAATTATTTTTTTGTAAATTTTAGGAGTGTAATAAAATCTTTTATACCAAGTTCTAATTCTAAAGATAAATAAATGTCAACATATAGCAAAATAACGGGGTATTTACATGAAAATTGTTTATTTTGCACCTTATTTAAACGGTTTGTATTAAATATGTTACATTTGATGATCTAGACTCGCAAATATAAGATAAATGTAGTTTTGAGAATTATGAGTCTTCGAAAATTATGAATATATATTTATATATTCTGTAAATTTTCTTTATTTACTAAACAATGTAATATTTAAATTGTTTTTATTATAAGAAACAAATTTAAAATTTTAGTAGTGCCTTTTCATAAAATGTGCATGGATTTTGAGAATCCCTATGCAAAATATCTGGATTTATAAGTAGTCTGTGATTCACTATTTATGAAATTGAGTAATATAATTACGTTTTCTGATATGATAACTTGTTCCATAAACGAACAAACAAGTTCCAGTTTTTGTTATTAATTGATATATATATATATATATATATATATATATATATATATATATATATATATATATATATATATATATATATATATATATATATATATATATATATATATATATATGTATATATATATATATTTGTAAAAGAAATTAATATAATGATGTGAAAGAAATTTAAGTTATTTTATATAAACAAGAAAAAAGAAGTAAAAATGGTAAATGTTCTGAATCCTAAAAGTGATTTTCAAAATTGAGAAATTTCGCGCACCAGTCGGTCAATTTATCCCCGTCTTACATTGTTAAAAGAAAAGTTAGTTTTTTCTTTCTTTTCTTTCAAGTTGAAACAGCTTCTCATCCCAGTACAGAACGCGATTAGGCTTTTACTTCCCACCAATCGCGTTATCGGTTTAAACCTCCCCGCCACCAACCCGGTTATCAAGTGAAGTCAAGAGACAAAATTTAAATGCATTAGAAACCTGATCCAGCTGCTCCGCTGAAACAACTTCAAAACAAGAGGGTGAAAATTGAAAGTAAATATTACGACAGCGTCGAAAAAGAAATCAATAACTCACCGCCCGTTGTCAGCAGTATTAAGTCCGGATCAGCGGCCTCCTCGGGAGGCAACATGCCACCGCCAGCGATACTGAACGATTTTGGTTCGACAACAGGTCGTTGCCGAGATTTGGACTCCGCGTCATCCACATCGCTGGCCCCATCAATGGAGCGGGTACGGACACAGCATAGGCCATCCCTTCGCGCGGCGAGGCCGCCGAGCACGCCGGCACACAGCAACGTGACCACTAGGCCCAACGCAACGTAGGGCCAAGCGCCATTGGTCACTGTCACTGTGGTTGTCGGCGCTGCAGACACACAACGATGCACTAATCTGGACCATTAGATATTTACACACCGACTGCATGCAAGGGTGAAAAAATAGGAAAAGAAACATACGGAGCTGAGACACAAGTAGTTACTTTGTTAGACGACAACTATCAAGCAGAGCGAAAAGAAACAGTTATGCATGCTAGTCTACATGACAGAGATGGTGGGTGATTCATCATTTATGTTCGGATAATCAAAATACGCCACTAGGAGCCTTGTTTTACCTGTAATAAACGTAGTGACCGACTGTAAAGACACGCTACTAATGTTCATTACTATCTTAAAATGACGAAATGTAACATTGTTGCCAGGCAAAGCAACAGTTGTCAAGTTTTGATGGTTTTCGCTAGTAAAAATGTTAGTCTCATCCCTTTATTATCAACCCGTTTGTTTATAAGATGTTAGAATTTAATTAGACTTATATTGTTTATATTTAAATGACCGTATATTTCGACAATACTCTCATAATATTGTTTTTACTTTCTTTTACAGAGTAATAAGTAAGTATTGTAATCATGAAAAATTTCGAACTCGAGATTTCAACGGATATACATGTTTTGACCTTCTCTGAATCGAATGTGACTATTTTCGGAATGACGTCTGTGTGTGTGTGTGTGTTTCTGTGTGTGTGTGTCTGTGAACGCTCTAGAGCCAAAACTGTCGAACGAAAATTATGAAACCTCAAACTTAAGACTTGTATATGCCCTAAATGTGCACCTCCTATTTTTGAAAAGAATTTTCAAACCGGAAGTGCATGTTTACTCTATGCATTTTTTGTTCTATCTCCAATATCACTAGAACGGCTACACTTATGGTAAATATAGTTATGTTCATAATGAAAGATATTAATATTTCGCACAACTTTTGCTTGAATAGGTTCTTCATAAATTGTAACAGTTATGAGATAACTGCTACGAAAAAACTCAAATATCTTATTTACGTTGCCATAGTTATACTTACACTTGTGACAAATTTTATTATTTTTATATCGGATCAACCATGAGTTACATCATTGGTTTCTTGTTTATTGAAAACAAACAAGCATTACATTGACAGTTACCTGTATGAATTAATATTTAAAATATTGATTTCTTATTAGAATAAATTGTATCAGGTAAATTATTATAGAATCAATTTATATTATATATTTGCTAACATAATTAAATAACAATTTCAGAGTTTTACTGTGGAGTTTGACAGTTTAAGAGTGAATACGATAAGTACTTCAAATACAGATCCATTATAAATTGGTATAATTATCCAGTTATTATTAAGTTATAGTAATTTAATTTGAATTTTCATTTTATATTGGTCAGCAAAAGATATTGTTATCACTTAATAATAATTATTATTATCTGCGTCTGTTTTTGCCAGGAAAGCAAAATAGATATTTCAGAGTATTCCTGTAGAGTATTGGTTAGTTTGACCGATTGTTTGAGAGTATATATATATATATATATATATATATATATATATATATATATATATATATATATATATATATATATATATATGTAGACATTTTGTTTGAGATATATATATATATATGTATATTAATATCTATCTATTGAAAATTACGTAAAAGAAAGTTGAGTGCAGGCCACTCCAGATATTTTATCATTGATACTGCAATTATAATGGAATAATTTAGTAAATATGTAACCACTAAATATAAATTTACTATTTTCAATTGCGAATTTCCAGTAAATGTCTCAGTTTTTGAGAAAATATTTCAAAAAAAAATCTGTAAATCTTATATGAATAACTTTTTCCCTTTTACCGTGTTCGAGATAGTAAAAAGCAGCAATTTTAACTACCAATTTTGATTTTGTGTTAAAAACATAAGTAGTCTTCTTCCGAACAAAACATACTCCATAATTTTATCAATTTAAGAAAACTCAAAACGTGTATTTCCGTTAAATTATGAAGCTTGAAATTTTTCATGATTACAATACTTCTTATTGCACTTTGACCAAGAAAGTAATAAAAAGCAATCCGGTTCCTCAATAACTACTTACCAAAATTCCCTATTCACCCTTTTTATATAGAGAGAAGGAAAATATAAGTAATTTATAGCAAATAAAAAAATACTAACCACAACGATAAATTTCGTTACATTAACATCATAATGACAAATAAAAATATTTCTCAGTATACGGTACAATGTTCACAGGCATCAGTGCACGTGTCATGCGATAGAGTTGTGTTCACATTTATTAGGTAATTCACATTGCATGCGAATGAGTTCGCAGTCTGATACACACATATCATGCGTCTTATGGCCTGTTTACGAGTAAAATTTATTACACTATATTTACATATATATAACGCATATGCGTAAAGTAAATATACGGCTAGACAATCAAAGTTCCCGAATGATACTCAGTTCAACGCTTACGGACCATTTATGATTTTCTTCACGGCACTATATAGCAAGTTTACGCGTAAAATGTGCCTATCTCTATCTAACACACCAGAATGTACAACCTGTCCTACTCTCACAAAGTTTAGTGTGCAGGATAGGTTGCCGTAAAGACAGTTATTTTACGCAAAGCGACGTGCTCAGTGCCCAATCATAAATGGTCATTTGGCCTTGTAACTTGGGCACATTTCAACATGCGCATATGCGTTTACTTTAGTTTATAGTTTCTGGTAGGCACTTCGTGCAACTTAGTTCGTAATTCGTAGGTATCTTCATGCGATTAAAATTAATATATTGACGGATGTAAAATGTTATTACAAATTATCTATTTTTTCTTTGTTTTTGAATAGATTACTTGGTGCAGATCAGTGTATTTAAATATTTACAAATTCAACAAACATATACAGGAGGTATTTCGGTATTAATTTGCAACGAATTGTTGAAAGTTGAATTGTCGAATTAAACGAATGATTACATTTACAATGATGCTCATAAAATTAAAGCCCATATAAAACAGTATCATTTAAATTTGTTTGACATGTATATTGTGCGTAATGTACACAGACTAATTCAAGTTAATTTATTCATATTTATGTAACTTAAAACCGAGAAATAAAAAGAAGGTTCTAGAGACCAATTAGGCCCAGTAAAATATGACCATTTATACGGAATATGATACTAGAAAATTAGTAATGTGCAGTTTTCTTTTGCGAATAGTTTGTACTTCAAAAATATTAATACAATTTAATACAGAATAAAATATACGAAATTCAAATATAATGTTTATATAACGATTCTTCTGTTTCAAAATAGTCCCAATATTTTCACTTTGGTTGAATTTAGTCACACACATAGACTATCTCCGTTTTTTATTCTTGTTCTAAAGTTCATCTATACAAAAAAATTAAAATATCGATTCTTTATTAACTCGCGTGAGGTTTTATCGAATATTGATTTGATTCAATAATCTTGTGATCAAAACGCGTCTTGATCAATAAAATCTTAAACGAGTTTCAAAAAAGGAACGATATTTAAATAAAATATGGTTTGATAGCACTTATCCGTATAGTTATGAAAAAGAGTATAAAAGAGAAACTGAAAGCTCGTGTTGCAAAAAAAGAAAAGAAAATATCGCTTGTCTGCCTAAAGCATACTTTAATTTTGTTACTGGTTTTCATCATTTTTCACAACTTCAGGAAATAACGTTATCAAAGTATTCTATTTTTCCATGACACTATATTCCTCTTCGAGGAACTAAGGCTCATCATAATTAAAAATATGCTCAATTCTTTTTACGAATAAAAATAACAGTTTTACCATTCTAAATTTTTGAAGAGATGAATCACAATTTGAGATTTAACAATGAAAGTAATTGTTTTATGTTTTTTTTAAAGCATTTAGTCTGATGAATCTTTTTATACATCAAATTTTTTTAATTTTTGTAGATTTTTAAATGAATACAGAATTAGTATTGAGGATAGCACCTTTCTTTAGAGCTCATAAGTTCAAATATATAAGTAATATTGTAATTCTAAGGACGGTATTTACAATGAACGCAATTTGGTAATATACTGAGTCTTGTTTATCTAAAGAACCTTTTTGATATCTCATTAGAAAAGTAGATGTAAGTAAACAGAGTATGTATTGATTGTCCGAACATAAAGACAGTAATATGCATGTGAGAAGCGTGTATCTTACCAGTGCTTCGGCGTTGCTCGTGAAGATTGGGTTGTGGCATAGTGGCAACAATAACAGGAGTGGAACCTCGGCTCCATCCCTTCTCATTATAGGCAAACCCCCTAACCCGATACTCATGCCCAGGTTCCAGGCCTGTAACCGTAAACTCAGGCACCGCGCCACTAGTAATATTTAGGACTAAACGCTCGCGTTCATCCATAACTAACAAAGAGAACCTTTGGCGAAGGCCTCCATCAAATCCACGTGTGCAAGACAAAGCAAATGAATGATGCGTACGATTGGAAGCCGTACAGTTGTGCGGTGGGTCCGGCTTGCCCGCGGGAACCACGTGGAACACGCATGGAATCGCCTGCGATCCCAGCGTGTTGCGACCCCAACAGAGCAGCGTCCCGTAGTCGCTATCTAAGTGGGGTGTGTAGGTAAGAACTGAACGGCCTCCCCCCTGCTCCGTGCTAAAAGTGGACACTTCCACGCTACTTGATGCTGTGTTGTTGAACGTCCAACGGAATAATGACGCCACCGGATTTGCATCCACTTTACATTCGATATTCACTTGCTCCTGTTTTGCTGCCCCGAACACCCGCTGCGGATTCTTCCCGCAAACCGGCTCATCTGATAAATGTAACATTTCAGAAGTTATTTATTAGTATCGGAAATGAGTTGCGCGAACGACTGATTTGTCGTAAGCAAGCGGAATAAAAGAACATTATTGC
Organism: Leistus spinibarbis; assembly: GCA_933228885.1. Classification (NCBI taxonomy): domain Eukaryota; kingdom Metazoa; phylum Arthropoda; class Insecta; order Coleoptera; family Carabidae; genus Leistus; species Leistus spinibarbis. Next base: position 12,273,252 of record OW121791.1, read on the forward strand.
ATAATGTATATATGACAAGTGAGCCTAACGATAATGATGATATTGAATGAAGCGACTGAAGTTTGTATGCGGATACACTTGAATGGGAAATCATTATATCAGAATGTGTAGGTTTGAAAAATGTTTCTCTGCAATTCAGACATACATATGTGAGAAAAAACATGGTTCTATATACACATCTCTCGTTATTACAAAATCGATATTACGAAAAAAGTCAAGTAATAGATGAAACATATGTAATCAGGGTCGTCTTACCGCTAAAGACATATGAAGCCCGAACCTAGAGGTTCCGGGTTTTAAAAATTGTTTCGCTGCACATATTTTGTAAAAAAGTTTAACAACAATAATTTTTGGTTATATATATATATATATATATATATATATACATATACAGTAAAACTTCCCTAACTCGAACTTCTATAACTCGAAGTATTCTCTAAGTCGAACTTTTTTCTTGAACACTAATATTTCGTTCTTTTTATTGATGATTGTATGTTTCTGATTATATATACAATTGTTTAAATTTAGTTGAAGATTTTGTAGAAAATGAAAGGTGGTCTTGTAAAATACAAAAGAAAATTACTGAATACTTTAAAATAAACAACTAATTTATTCACATATTTTTATTGTGTATTTTCTATAACTCGAAGTTTCCCTAACTCGAATCTTTTATCCTGTAACTTGAGATTCGAGTTAGGGAAGTTTTACTATATATATATATATATATATATATATATATATATATATATATATATATATATATATATATATATATATATATATATATATATATATATATAATATATATATATATATATATATATATATATATATATATATATATATATATATATATATATATATATATATATATATATATATATATATATATATATATATATATATATTTATATATATATATATATATATATATATATATATATATATATATATATCTATATATATATATATATATATATATATATATATATATATATATATATATATATATATATATATATATATATATATATATATATATATATATATTTATATATATATATATATATATATATATATATATATATATATATATATATATATATATATATATATCGTCTTTAGATACATTTTGGATAGACAAATTTATATTAGCTGCATTTTATTGATTGACTGATTGCTTGATATTCTACAACAAACCTAATTTCGATTTTTTACCGCAGATCTCCAAAAGGATATGTCATACATGCAAAATTGATAGCACTTATTCATTTTACAAAGTTTCTTTTAATTTGTGAGAAATTGTTAATTATGTGAGAATCTGTGAATGCATTTTTCTCTAAATTGTTATACTGTATATAGTATAACATCTTTCCTTTATACTTCATTAAATATAATCTCATAGAATGTATTATTATTGCCTGTAACGTAATATATTACGAATACTTTGCAAGGTAATTGTCAGTCTGAAGGCAGATTCTATGGAGTATTTTTAATAAATTATTATAGGAAATATTTAAAATAATCATTCGATCTTACTTTTGCAAAATTATTCCCAAAAATAAAGTCGTTAGCTACCAAAGCAAAAGTTAGGTAAACGACATATAGACACTCTAAGATAGACATAGCAGAACTGTTGGTTCTATTTATAGGAAATAAATTTAAAAAATTCTATTAAACTGCGAAAGTAAAGGAAATATATATAATTTCCTTTCCAGAAGTTTTTCCATCGTAAAATTACCCAACTCACATCCGATCTCATCTATCACGCGTAAATACACATACGCTTCAGCAACTCCAAACGAACAAGTAGGTAGTTCTTATTGAAATAAATATTAAAGACATTTTGAAGTGTGCACGCTCCTCTAACCTTTAGTATTTTTAATTTAGTCAACTGTGTATATATTGGGAAGAGAAGCTGTCATGCTGACTCTGATAGATTGCTGTTGTCAAGAAAGAAATTTTAAAGAAAAATGTTTGTGCAGCGTTGTTATTTTTTCGTTGAAAAATAGAAAAAGGAAAATAAAATTTGGTTTAGCAAACGTAAACGTTTGGATTTACATACAGCATAATCGTATTTGCGAGTGATATATCAAATTTGAATGACAAAGTTGATCTTCCGGTTCTATATGGCTTAGGTATATGTAAATAAATGGCGTAGTTTCGTTTGAACTGCACTTACTCGCTTTGAAATGGGAGAAATACAGTGAAAATGAAGTTAGCTTGTAGTGTTCACATTCCGTTGTTATGTGGCGGTGTTGAATCTGACTGGCGGAGAAATACGACCGGAAACAGCCAAGTGAGAATTGTTTGTTCGCCCAAAATTGCCGTAAGTTTACTTGAATTACTTTCTTGTTAAAAAAGAAAAGATTTAAATAATGTCTAAAATATGTAAATTTCATAAAGGCGCACTTTCTCTGTGACTTTTTACGTAAATTTAAGTCATAACTTTTCTTGCACCGACCAGTTCAGGACAAAACAACATATTTTAGGTTAAAACTTTTAACCTGTTTGTTTATGAAGTTTAATATCACCATACATATTTTTTACGGTGAAAATATGCCATATGCTAGACAATTCAACAAAATATATATCTCATGGATATAAGAGACTAAGCACATTAACTAGAATCACAGAGATAGTTAGAAATATAATATGTTTATCATGTGAACACCTCCACCATTATTCACATTAGTACAGAACGCTAGCCACGATAGAGATAACTGGCGTAACTTCATGCTAGCACTACTTCACTGAAATATCTGGGCGTACTGCAAACTATTATAATAATTCTAATTAATTTAACGTAGAAAGTGCATCGGGAACTATACTGTCATGTGTATAAGTGTACATAGCTTTTTATGTAAAATTGCACAAAAATAATTTAAGTTTACTGAATTTTGCATCATTAATATAATTACCCAGAAATGTTTGTTTGTATGTGAGTGTGTGTAGAACGCTTTTTAAAAAAAAATATGCAAATTTGCATAGACGGGGATCGAACTCACGACCTCCAGAGTAAGAGGCGAGAGTCTTAGCCACCATGCCATGGCGACAGATAAGAATGTTATATATAATATCAAATTGTTTATACTGAAATAAAAGACTACACAACAGCAATAAATAAATTTCTAATCAAGTAATCTGCCCTACGTAAAAATAAAAGGTTATACGTCAGAATAATTCAAATGTCAATTTTAAATATATTCCGAATCTTTAAAATGCATATCGAGTTGTGTACACTGTGCCATTGTGTTTTAGCATAGGACCCATTATCACTTTTAAAACTGCCGTGGCACTGCAACATTCAGAATCTAGCCTGATTATTTGATTCAAAATTAATTAATAATGAATCAAATGTCAAATCATTGAAAGTGTTGTGTAAAAAGGTTTGTAATACACATATTTTTGAAATAATCGATTCAATTAGAAAACAGAAACCGTAAGTAAATTTATAATCTCGATTTTTGTGTAATAATATATGCATGGAGACTGTTTTAATGCACGTGTACAAATGTTCAAAATATTGTTTGTATTATTCAGTACGCAGTAATACCGCAGTTACAACATCTAATAAAAGCAATAGACAAATTATGAAATAATATTAGATTTTTGAAGCAAATCTAGCGCCGGTTTTTTAACTAAAGTACATCTGTCAATAAAAGATATCAAATTATGAATATTTAATTTCTTTTATGTTTGTTAAACGATACAAACTGAAGGAAAAAGCGTGTAAGGGTAATCCCTTATTTTTATATTGTAACTATGATTTACAAGAAAATTACAAGAAAATTCTTCACCCGTCCAAACTGACCTATATTCAGTGTACCATATGGGCACACGGTGCCCACGGGTGACCCTAGTTTATATATATAGTGTATAATTTACTATAATACAAAAGGTGACGGCAAAATACCCTTTTATTATGTAGTTTTATTTAGATGTGATGTAAATGTACACGCATTGTTTATAGAGTATTCAGAGATCCCCAGTAGCACAACGATATAGTACCAATATTGTTTGCCATATTGGCGCAATGTGGTTTGGGTTAACATAGTACTAGATTACTACAATATTGTATTTCAATATTGGCAGAATATTGCAAACCAATATTGGCAGAATATTGCAAACCAATATTGTATAAATATAACATCTCCATATTTACCCAATATGTAAATGAAATATTTATTCTATATTATATATTTTTATTTAAAAATATAATAAAAACTCAAAATTAATAATAAATATATTTAATAAAGTTTATTGCACATCAGAGATATAAAACATATACATATAGTGTTATAGTGTAAATATATAAAAATTGTTAATAAAAAAAAATATATAGTAAATATATTCACACATATATATATATATATATAATAAATTATTAGTTACATATGTAACTAGAGCCCGTGCCAAATAGAAATGTGCACGTCAATCATTTCTTGCGCAGCTACTATGAACCACTATTTTTAGAGCGTAGTTCTGTTGCACTATGTTCTCCTACACAATATATTTAATAGTCAGTGTGCCGCACATCGCAATAGATTACGAGGTCCCGCCTACAGTCCTCCAGTTGTATAATATATGACATACGAGTGCATTCAGCGTTGAAGCTTCATGCGTTTCGCTGTAACATGTTATTGCCACGTTGGTGAGATAACGTTATCGGGCACCAGCGGCGTGAAGTTTACAAAATATTTCTCGTTTATGCCTACATTAAATTTTACTTCTATTTAAAAACATTAAATAGTTGCACCTCAATTATAAATTGAAACAATAAACTTTATTATATATATATGTATATAAAAAAAAATTAACTAACGAGCTAATAACACACAGTAATTTTCAATACTATTTGGGTAAAATCAATCGCACGTCACTGAGCTCAATTTGGCCGAGCGCATTGCATATTATTGGCCCTTTAGGAAAGAGGGAGGAGCAATACTCAAATGTGTCTTTCGCGCATGCACATTTCTATGTGGCACGGGCTCTAATAATTTATTTATTATTTTTAATATAACAGTCTTATGTATTTTGACATTGTAATGTGTTTCGACTATTGCGGTCATTATTTTTGAAACATGTTAATTGTGAAATATATTATCGACAACGCCGAGATTTGAACTCGAAACCTTCTTCTCACCGGGAAGCAGTGCTACCAACTAAATCACGTTGCAGTATATTTAGTTTGAAATTTGACATTATCAACAATATTTCTCATATTTTATTTCTCAGTACACAAGTTCGAACCACTCATGTACGGGAACGTAGTTTCCCGGTGTTATCCGCAGTATCCCAGGGAGAAGAGGTCCCGGCTTCAAATCTCAGCATTGTCGATAAAATTTACTACATTAAACTTGTTTCAAAAATTGTAACCGTTATAGCCTTAACAATGTCAAATTAAAATTATTATTTGATGGTTTTTGAGTTTATTCTGAAGGATGTTTAGTTTTGCAAAATTTTTAGCTCGCCGTACGATGTACCGAAGATGCTAAAGCATTCGGTCATGTGTCTGTAGCATTCTCGCACCCAAAAAAAAAAGAAAATCATTAACTAAAAGGTTTTGTCTCGCCGCCCTGAATCCAAAAAGATATATCCAAATTTTGGGGGCCTATAACTCGGGATGTATACGGGCGATTGGATTCAAATAGGATGCCAAATAATATGTGTACCAAATTTGGTGTGAATCGCTCCGGTACCTTCAGAGGAGTAGAGGGCACAAATTTGGTCTTACGAGCGTCTACTAACATCCAAATATATATGTTATATATTTTTTTGGAATCAGGGCAACGAGACAAACACTTTTTGCTACAGACACACAAACGAATGCTTTAGCTTCTTCGGTAATTCGTAGGGCGAGCTACCAATGTATTTTAAATATGGAAATTTATTTGTGTCTGCGATTTTTATTTTACATGCCGGGTGGTAACTTTTTTTTACTGAAAATAAGAAATACAATGATAATATTTAAATTTAGCAATATCTCTAGTATTAAAGCAAAACCTGTAAGTAATTGTCTAGAATTAAAAACTTAATTTTGTGAGTAAAATTTTAACTTTTGTAAATTTATGAAAATAAATTAAAATAAAAGTGTCAATTTATACAACTTGCAGTATGTTATAGAGATGAAAACAATTTTGATTGGTTTTTTTGAAATCAAGAGATATTTTGACTTACAAACGAACAACGGACATATTCCCAACTATGAGTTATATACAATGTATCTACGTTAAAAAGTCGCCAGCCTCATTAATCTTCGAACAGATAAATAACAAAGTATTATTCTCTCTGTTGTATATTCGTACATACGTATATGAAACATGTTACTAAATGAACAATGCATCTCATTCTAATAACTTTAAAACTTAGAAATAGATAGATGACTTTTAAGCAAATTTCAACCCTAAATGTCAAATGTGGGATTTAAGGGGAGTTAAGAAGTATACCACAAAAACCTGTTATTGAAGAATATTTACTGTTTACTAGGTAATATATCTTGAATTCTTGAATATCATGTTCGTGGTATACCTTATATTAATTTTCGGTAATTCATTCTGAACCTGTCTCAACCAATTTACAGTGTTATATTTCTCATGCTTTCTCAATTACAGCGTATCTATCTGAAAGTGCTATACAGTTCTCCAAGTTAATTTTCATTGTGTAAAACACATGATTATCGGCGAAACACATTTAACCTGCCGTCCGTAGATAAGGTAATTGTTTATTTATGCAGCTAATCAAATTCCAGCAGGCCATCATGTGCAACATTGTCCATAGGGTGAATACGGTATATATCACTGTACACTGTGTGTTACCAACCTTTCCAATGAAATTATCCGGTAATTTTAATAGCATTTTTTTTTACCTCCAAAATTTAATCACCATTCTCTATCCTTTCGATTAATACTAAATACGTAACAATTCTCTGTAAAACACAGAATCTAACATTTGTGATTTACAGAAATTATATTTTTAAATACTTATTGAACTTTTTGTGAGCTTCTTTTACACTTTACCATTGCTCTATTGTTGGTATTTACCTTCAACAGTCGTCATTTTATAGTAACACCAAATTAGAGAATGTGGTTTTATATATTTAAATATTATTTTTAAAGCCTTAAATTTTAATTTTGTATATAAGTTCAAAAAGTCAAATTGTTTTATTTATTTAAATAAAATATTCATTGTTTAATCAATAATTATTGTATTATTAATAACAAGTGTAAAAATGTGTGAGATATTTAAATTATTGCGTATCATAATATATATATATATAAAATAACTCAGAAGTTTGTTAAATTGGCACATTTTTTTAAAACTGAAACTTTAACCAAAATTTTTTGTACACTATATTAAAATAATAGGCGTACAGCGGGGTTTCTGAAAGCTATATGGGATCTTAGCTCAGACCTCCTTATTTTCAAATTTGAAAGTAATTGATACATTTCTTTTGATAATGTAATTTAGTAAAATGTTATACTTTTAATCCATATTGTTTATATTGGTAAATTATAATATGCGAAATATTTTTTGCCTATATCGTTCAATTAAAAACTTTCTTGAGAACGGTTTTAACCTTCTTATATATTATTTGAATACTAGGGTCACCCGTGGGCACCGTGTGCCCATATAGTACACAGAATATAGGTCAGTTTTGACGGATGGAGAATTATCTTGTAAATCATAGTTACAATATAAAAATAAGGGATTACCCTTACACGGTTTTTCCTTCAGTTTGAATCGTATAACATGTAACAAACCTAAAAATAATTAAATATTCATAATTTTATATATTTTTCCAGCCAATCAGGTGTCTAAATATGTTTGAATTAACTCTTCAAGATATTGTTTATTATTTAATTTATAATTTAATTTATAAATTTATTTACTGCATCTATTTGGAGTTAAATATATTGTACAATGCACATTTTATATTATTTAATAATTGGATGCATGTTTTTATTGATTTTTAAATGCCTATGAATTATAGAATATAATAAATAATTAAAGATTTTGAAATTTGGATAGTTAATTAAAATTGTTAATAATCATTATTTGAATAAATGTTTGCAATTGAAACAATTCATTCTGATAACAAAGTCGGAAAATGCGCGGTAACTTTGAAGTACTACTTGATGGCACTTCATACTTCATACACTTGGCCGAAGTTTATAGTTTGAATTTACGATATTTGTCAACATGTATAAAAAGGTTGTGTTATCCGAATTTCTGAATGACGATGCAACGTCAAAAATAGTTGTACAACTGGCGGACAGTATTTATTTGCAGAAATAAATAACAAATTCTGTATTAATACATAAAAATAATCAAGATTTACGTTGATTTAATAAATCCATGCGTGTATTATTACACAAAAATCGGAAATATAAATTTACTTACGGATTCTGTTTACTAATTGAATTGATTATTCAAAAAAGATGTGTATTACAAACCTTTTTACACTACACTTTCAATGATTTGACTTTTGATTCGTTATTATTTTTGAATCAAATAATCAGGCTAGATTCTGAATATTACAGTGCCACGGCAGTTTAAAAGTGATAATGGATCCTATGCTAAAACACAATGGCATAATGTACACAACTCGATATGCATTTTGAAGATTCGGAATATATTTAAAATTGACATTTGAATTATTCTGACGTATAACCTTTTATTTTTACGTAGGGCAGAGTACTTGATTAGAAATTTATTCATTACTGTTGTGTAGTCTTTTATTTCAGTACAAACTATTTGATATTATATATAAGATTCATATCTGTCGCCATGGTATAGTGGCTAAGACTCTCGCCTCTTACCCAGGAGGTCGTGAGTTCGATCCCCGTCTATGGCAATCTGCATTTTTACAAAAAAAAAAGCGTTCTACACATACACACTCACTCACTCACTCACATACAAACATTTCTGGGTTATTATATTAATGATTGTCTATAAAGGAAATTAAATACTTATAGTAATTAGGAAGTTGAATTTATTTTATATAAAATATACCAATGCTGTGTATATGTTTTGAGCACGGCCATTTACTTAAGCTATTGGCACATGTCGTGCGGTTAGTTCAAAATGATGGTGGGTATTATTTCGCACTGAGCCCATCTAGTGGCTTGTTATGTACACCTATATGAATTTTGTAAATGTCTAACTTACATTTGACATCCAAGTGTATCGGGTTGCTATTTCTGGTCCCTTCCGAATTAGTGGCGGCACAAGTGTAAATCCCAGTGGTCGTCTTGGAAACACTTTGCAGCACCAACGTTTGATTGCTGACGATGATACCGGCCGTCACATTATTCACCAATCGTCGACCCTGATGCATGTCCCCGCCAAAAAAGAAAGAAACCCTATTCAACGTAATGATTTTTGATATGCGATATTAAACCGCTGTTCATAGGGATGGAAAAATGGCTGCCATCGTTACGATAAGTGCTTAATTCTGTAGATGCTAGTAATTAGTGTCTAATGTAAAACATGCGATATGCTCGTTAGTGGTTAATTTGAATTTAACAGCGACTAGTTATGTATACACACAGCCAGATTTGAAAAATAAGAAAGATAATATGAAAATCCAACATCGTAGGAAAATCAAATTAAACACGTGTCTAGTCTGGTAATAACTAAAATAAGAACAGTGAAACTCTGAATTATTTTTCTTAAATTAAAACAGTTACGCGAGTCTTGGAAAATGAGCACAGCAAAAACCGGTGTGCAAAATTACATATTTTACACAGGATACAAAATAGATTCAGATACTGACATTAACTTGTCGAATTTCTGCTTACACAGTTGATTGAGAATCGCCGGTATCCGCTTCCTTTAAAAAGCAAAACTTTTTTAGATTAAATTAAATTCTTCCTTCAAGATTATCATTCATTTATTCAAATTAAATCAAGATATGTTAAATTGAATTAAAATTGGCTTAATAGCGATTTGCTTTTTAAAATAACAACTAAGGTTGCATTCACAGCTAGTCAATTAGTAATCACGTATAAAATTTACACATAATAAACCTGTTTGTTTTATAACAAACAATGGCAATGTTCACAGCGACGTTTTTTTGTTATTATATTACTAACTTAATAAATTTAAATGTGTATTTAAAATGCAAATTTAATATAAATATATTAAATAACAATACATTTTAATTATTTCATTATATTAATGTTGTTTCGCGGAGAGAAACAACCATATTTGTTTTGTTCCACAGCAAATCATATTGTTGAAAAAGTGGGATGAAATTTTCTAGTATAGTACTTTTGTTATAATTCAAGAGGCAACGGCAAAATACTCTTTTATGGTGTAATATTATTTAAATATACACACATTGTTAATAAATAGTGCATTCTGACTGAGATGTAACTTATATTTAATTTATTATTTTAAATATTACTGTCTTATGTAATTTGACATTGTAAAGTTATTCGGCTATTGCGGTCATTATTTTTGAAGCAAGTTTAATGTGAAAAATATGATCGACAACGCCGAGATTTGACCCCGATATCTTCTTCTCACAGGGAAACTGTACTACCAACTGAATTAAGGGCGGATGCCTACCTGCATAGGTTCAAAAAATTGATCTTTCTTTTATCGCGGAATTCAAAAGTGTGTACTTTTAAGATTATTTCCCAATAAGTTTCATGTTGATTGGATACAAATTGCCGAAGTTATGCGAGATTATGCCAAAAATTAGTACACTTATAATACCGTGAACACAAATCTTTAAACGCGATTATCTCGAAACCACATTTTCAAAGGCGGTGACGGCGATAACTCAACGTGTATTCAATCAATATGACTGGGGCTTTTTGTCTCGTATACTAAACTAATTTTTCTAGTCGTTGATCGTTCGGATTTCGCCTATTATTTATTCTCGATTTTTTACAGCCGATCAAAGACAGATTTTTAGACCCGAAAAAGCACTTTTTTATTCAGAAGGCCAGCATTTTGTTAAAAAAAAAATCAAAAATAGGAGCACATCTAAACCATATACAAGTCTTAAGTTTGAAGTTTCACAATTTTACATTCGACAGTGTATATCTCGAGTTCGTAATTTTTCATGTGTACAAGACTTACTTATTACTTTGTAAAATAGAGTAAAAAGTGATAGATATGTTAAAGATATTGAAATTTCGTAATTCTTTGGTTAGGTAATTTACTAGAAAAACGCTGTTTGCTGGTTATGTTGCCTGTCTGTGAACGCATTAAAAATATGACGTTTTGAATTTAAGATTTGCATTTCCCAGGAAAGAAAGACTCGTATTTATGAATAGGATATTGCTTGTTTAATCGTGTATTTTTTTCATATCACGGGATACTAGTGTGAGAAAAAATAAATCTTATAAAAGTTGAAGATATTAAAATTTCTAGCATCTTTTGTTTAAAAAGTATTTTCGAAAAATGCACCATTTCCTAAAAAATCACCTTTGAAAATAGACATATTACATTTACGTTTTCCTAGTTACCATCGAGGTTACTACACATATTGATATTGTTTTATGGCAATGGTAGAATTAACTTAAAACACAATAAAGTTATATTACATTTATAGTGAAAACTAAGTGGAGTGAATACGCATTACTTTCGTTATGAGAAAATAAAATTGCCGTAAATTTTAAATTGAACGGAGTTATATACTTATTACGAGAAAATTGATATCAATAACCATGACTGTGCAAGCTTCAATAAAAGCAAGATTTTTCGGCAATGTTGATCTAATATACATTTTTATATTCCTTTCAAAACCGTCAATTTCGTTCAACTCACGTCATGTATCCAAGCAACTCGATGCACCCACGGGTTAGCGGTTATATGACACTCGAAGTAGACATCCGCGCCTTCCCTGATATTACTTCCGTTCAAGGAGGCGCCGAGTGTAAGTCCCACTTCCGGTGCGTACAGCACGTGTAACATCCACGTGTCACGCAGCTCACTGTTTGGTATCCGAACGTTGTGCACACGGCACTGCAGTGTCATGCCTGTTACGAATAAATAAATAATATAAAGACATTTCATCATCTACCTTTCTTCCCCTTAATGGACTCATTTTTCTAGTGCTGCATTCTAAATATGTCCATCTATGATAATAAATTGAACACCCGGATATTTTATAGCTCTATTAGTAAAAGTTAATGCTAATAAATATTTAAAGCTTCTGTGGCGCAACTACGAGATATCTACTACATTTGCTACTAGATAGCTCTATCAATTGTCAACTCAGTAGGACAAGGAACAATTTGCCACTTAAAACTATGCCCACTTGGTGCCACTAGGAATTAGCCATATAAGAAACAACAGAATCATTACTATATTTCAACCTAATGACCCAAATTGACGTTATTTATAAAGGTTTACACATAAATATATATATATATATATATTTGACAGAATCACATGTTAAAATGAACCTACGTCAATGTATTATTTTTGATAAAGTATTTTGAGGAAAAAACTTAGAAACTTAGATTTATATATTATTTTTTTCTATGGTTATTTTGGAGATATAATTTTCTAGATCCATTATGACAAAGATTGTAATAAGCATACGTATTATATTCGATTAAATAGACCAAATAAGTCAATTATCGAAATGTCAATTTTTGGTGCGATTCTAAATAAATCTATAATTCTCTAAGGAGAATATGTAAAATGTTGAAAGACTTGCATTTCTTTATTGAATTAATTTAAGGGGCGATACTTGTGTGCAGCCGATAAACTCTCCGACATACGTTATACAAAGTATTTTGTATGCTCCAGAATAAATTAAATTGTGTAAGTTACGTCGATTATGAGAAAAATGCTGCTTTAATATTCTGGATTCTCTCCTTATTTTGACCAAATTAGGGATTTTTAACTCGAATATAGTCTTAAATGAAAGTAATCTACATAAATATATATTTGAATATTAATACTCGAAAAAATGCTTGAAAATAATACAATTTGTAATAACTAACAGTTTAATAAATAAATAATTTAAAAGAAATATTTCAAAAACAGATACAGCGCCGTGTAGCTATAAGTCCTATAGAATATTAGTTGAAATTTATACAGATGGATAGTAATTCTGTAAAATGGAATATTGTGAGACCTAATTATCGCATGTGCATTTCAGCAAAGGATAATTCGCTGCATAAAACAAGAATTAAGTTCGTTATATTCAGTCGATTTGCAACTCAATTATAAGAAATAACACTTTCTAAATATTACAGTTTCTTCAACAGCTATGATTAGATTTGCATCATTTATCAAAAACGCAACTCTATGAAGTGAAAGACTGAAATAGCTACTAATAAAATGTAATATTTGAATAAATTGTCTAAATATCTTTAACTGCTTGTGCAGACGGTCTAAATAAAATAAATACTCCACAAAACATTTTCTGTAAATTTAGCGAACAGCTTCTTGCCTGAATCGGATGCGAGTGGTTTCAGTGAGAGGATACTGGTAGTTGAGTTGCCATCTTCCGCGACAATTTCACGCGTCTCTGCGTCCAGGGGCAAGCCGTCTTTGTACCAGGTCACATTGGCGGGCGGGCGGGAGCCGTGCGTTCGGCACGAGATCTCATGGACAATTCCGGCGCTTAGGGGTGAATTGACACCGAGTAGTCTTACGTCTAGTGGCCGCACTGCAACATACATTACACACGCACCGCGTTACCGTTACGCTAAGCTCACTTGTTTGCGGAAAACAGATACAGATGCTTCGTTAAAATACATTTTCACGCTTTGGGAATTACGTATTTTAGTTTTTAGTACCATTAGCTTTAATCTCTGACTACAACTTTGTGACAACGGTGTTTATATGCAATATGTCGGCCTTAAACTAAATGTAATACTCTGTTGTACGCTATATTTTATCTAGATAATAAATATGATTTTATTTTTAAATTATCTACGTGTATACACAAAAGACATTTCAGTAACATAAAGATAATTTCAAAAGTATCTTAGATAAAGATAAGATGATTAATTTTGTTAATAAAACAAGCATTGGCGCAAGCATCAGTGCTTCCAGCACACCGAACCGGTTAAATATTAATATAATAAATATTAAATATAATAATGAAAACGATAGCAATTGTTAAAGTACAACATTCATTGTTGCAATCACCAACAATCAATCAATCAACAACATTTTAAATTTAAATATTATTATTAATAATTTTCTTTAACCTTCTGGTTCCCAATCTGTAAACACATTATAAATATTAAATGTCTAATAATTGTTTTGAAGATTTTTTTGATATAATAAAATAAATTATGTTTTTAATTTAATTTTTATAGCCCCCCCTGGTTCACAATTTGAAAAAACTTTGCCTTATCTTAGAAAATTCTAATTTTTTAAATTGACTAGAGCAGTATTTAGGAGGGCTCCAAATTTTGGGGCCCTATAATTCCGGACCTGTATAGACGATTGGATTTAACATGCGACGGGAACTTCACGGGCGTGGAAGTTATATATGTATATTAAATTTCATTAAAAGCGACCAAGTACATTCAGAGGAGTTACGGTCAACAACTCCGGTCTTACGACCAACCAAGCGAGCGAGCGAGACAAATACATCCAAGTATATATGATTTATATATATTTTTGGATTCAAGGCGAAAATACAACATTTTGTTAAGAAATTTTCTTGACCCGAGCATGTTACAGACATACGACCGAACACTTTAGCTGTCTTGTACTATCGTACGACGAGCTAAAACATGGAATTCTTTGATTTGGATTCACGGCAATCTATCATGAATTTACAAGAAAATATAACAAAATTATATCAAATAGATAGTGAGTATAAGAAAGTTGAATGAATTTAGATAAAATGATAAATACATATTCAACAATATCATCAGATAAGAAGAAAGATAATTTCCAAATTATCTAGATCAGGGATGTCCAACCTGCGGCCTAAGGCAAGTAAGAAATGAGCAAACAAACCCCGAAAAATATGAAATCTATATATTTCTTTTGCTCGTCAGTGTATACTTGTGGCCCAAAACAAAAAGGTTGGACAT
Organism: Leistus spinibarbis; assembly: GCA_933228885.1. Lineage (NCBI taxonomy): Eukaryota > Metazoa > Arthropoda > Insecta > Coleoptera > Carabidae > Leistus > Leistus spinibarbis. Next base: position 12,288,281 of record OW121791.1, read on the forward strand.
GCCTGATGTAGATAATGCTACATTTTACAAATTGTTTAGTTGCATATTTTAATAAATGATAAAATACAAGCTGTCTCAATTAGTTTTTAATATGATATATATATATATATATATATATATATATATATATATATATATATATATATATATATATATTAGGCTGGTCCTTATTTCGGCGATATTTTTTATCATTAATATTTGGCGCTACGCTCCCTGAAACGTTTTATTATTGAATAATATTAAGGTCAGCAAAAGCTGAAGAAAAACAAAAAATTTAACCCGTGCCCCAAAGCGATTGAAGTTGTGAAAACGTGTATTTTTAAGGGTTCGACATTAAAAATGTATATAGCAGTTATCAAACATTCGCCATAGTATTTATTAGGTATCTCCAAGAAAATAGATTCAATTTGCTTCAATCTGAGCTTTAGAACCTGCATTTCCGATTATAAATGACGAAGTTATGAAATTAAAATCGTCTTGCGATCCCAAAAAATCCGATGTATAATTTTTTATTTTTTTATTTGTTGATGTTAAACTGGAACATTATTGTTATGACAGAATTTTTGACAGCTGACAGGTATCGAAAAAAGAACAGGCAATTATAAAAGATCAGAAATGTAAAAAATGTCTTAAGTTTAATTAAAAGGCAAATTTCGATGTACGTTTATCTACAAAAACTCATAACTTCGTCATTTTTAATCGGAAATGCAGGTTCTAAAGCTCAGTTTGCAGCAAATTGAATCTGTTTTCTTATAGATACATAATAAATACTATGGCTAACGTTCTAGGGGGCGTAGAGCCAAAAAGAAAAATATCGCCAAAATTAGGACCACCCTAATATATATATATATATATATATATATATATATATATATATATATATATATATATATATATATATATATAAATTAGATTTTTTTATTTATTTCAAGCTTTAATATCACAAATATAATTTATTTTGTTTTCTGTGTTAAGATAATCTACAAGGAAATCACGTATTTAATGTTAATGTTGTGGACGCTGTATTAAAATTGTTATACTTGTTTGGTCAAAAATAGAGAAACATAATTTTGATTCATTATAATTTAACAAGTTAATACTGCAGTAGTATTTATTTTGTGTTCGGGGGAAATATTCAGGTGTATTTATATTTGTCTGATGATATTAAAAACTTGAAATAAAATATATATGAAGATGGTGATAAAAGAATTTGGTTTTTTAGACATTTAAATCTTCATCGGGCGATAACTAATAAAACTATTGCTAATGTTAATGATAGACTAAATGTTATGCATTCTCCAAAATCAGGCAGACGACGAAAAAAACGATAAATACATTGATAGAAAAATAAAAATTATGTCGATCAAAACCCATTTGCATCAGCAAAGTAAATAAGAAAATTATTAGATGCAAAAAAATAATAGTAATATTTACATCAGTACAATAAAAATTGTCCAATTTTTATAGATTGGATGGTATAAAATAGTTGCGACGTCCAGTAAGGAAAAGACTCATTTCAAGTATAGCAAGAAAACTGTGAAATATGGCGGAGGCGGAGTGATGGTATAGGCATTTTTCCCCGTATCGGTATGGACCCGTTAATTAAAATAGAAAGTAAAATGAGCCGATTTTACTACAATAATATATTATAAGATCGAATGCCACCCTTTGCTGGGAATAGCATGTCCTTAAAATGAATATTTCTGCACGAAAGGAAAATATATAAATATTAAGATAAATTATTTGATGCTTTAAAAGGTGCTTGGGCAAATTTAGCACAAGATATTTTTGTACAAATTACTATTACCTATATAAAACAGATGTGCGGAGATGATTTAGCATAATATAGTTAACCCATTACTTTGTGTTATTTTTAGCTCATCATACAGAATGTACAAAAGAGTTATAGTGATCGGTCGTGTGTCTGAAACATTGTCGGATCTAAGAATTTCCTTAACAAAAAGTTCTTGTCTTGTCGCCCTGATTCCAAAAATGTGTTTAACTCATATCTTGCTCGGTCGGTCGTAAGACTTGTTTGTGATCACAACTCCTCTGAAGGTACCGAGTCGATGTTAACAAAATTTGATATACATAAAATATGAATTGGCAAAATAACGGTTTTTAGACAGGAGTTACAGTCTTGTGGAAATTTAATTTATTTCAATATCTCGACGTTTCGTATGTTTACCAACGGCTTTTTCAGGAGGTACTGGTCAATTTAATTACCTCCTGAAGATGCCGTTGGTAAACGTGCGAAACGTCGAGATATTGAAATAAATTAAATTTCCACAAAACTGCAACTCCTGTCTAAAAGCCGTTATTTTTCCAATTTCTAAACCAGTCGTGTAATTAACAAGAAACAAGATCTTTTCCAATTCTTCACTTCATCATAAAATATGAATGCCTAAGAAATTTCCATCACATTTAAAATTCAATCGTGCAAAGAGGTTTGGAGTAATAGGGCCCCAAAATTTTGAACTCCTTCCCTTTTTATTTTCAAGTTTACATGAAATTTGAGTTGTCAACACTTGTTTACTCATATGAGATTGCTTATTATTTTAGTATGCACGTTTTTGTTCTGATCTTGTATTTCTTGAAGAAGCAATAATAGAAAATGTAAATTTAGGATCTTAAAAATAATTAAAATGTTATAAATATCATTGTTAGCTCGTCGTACGGTACAATAACTATAGCATTCTCCCGTCGCGTCGTCCTGATGCGGAAAATATATGAAACTTATATATTTATTATGTCGTTCGCTCGCTCATAAGCCTTTGTGAACATAAGTATATCTCTGAAGAAACTACAACGATTAAAAAAAAAATGTGGTACACATATTAAAATGTCTAAGAAGTTCCAGTCGCATTTTAAATACAATAGCCATTATACTTCTGGAGTTATAGGGCCTTAAGAGGAATCCCCATGGATGCCCGTCCTAACAGGTCGGTGTAAAGGGGGAAGCGCACGAGCACACGAGCCAATGCTATTTACTACTCAGTTGAAGCGTTCGTTTGACCCTTAAAATACTTGCTAATACATTTTTTTGAATAAAACTTTTAGAATATTCCGGTAGAAAAATAGTCAATGTAACCTTGTCTAGTATTGCATTTTTAAATTTGTTATCTCAATAAAGACTATGGACATTTCAAAATAGGGTAAATATAGAACAATATAAAAAAAAATCTAAGCAAAAACTTGAAAACCGAAGACTAGAGAAGGCTAGAGCGAAGTATTGGCTATCTGGAAAACAAAATTTCATTAATTTTAATATTGTAATAAAGGGTTTGACGAAACCTTGTTTGCAGCGGGTATGGGGATTTCTGTTAAGAAATGGACCAAACACTATTGCTGTATTCTAATACCGTACGACAACCCAACACATATTTCAAGTTAGAAAATGATTAAACTTCTGAAAAAAGAAAAACGCATTTCAGGCAAAACTTTTTCATATTTGTAATAACGAATTTGAACTCCACATTCATAGTACAACAACAATGAAAATTAATTTACAACAATTCTTGTGCCAATTAATGTAAATGTTGTAAAGGCAGTTTAAAATCCTACCTGGTTTGCCTAATTAATTCAAATAATCTTGCATAAAACAACTGTGTATGAAGTACACAATTCATATATATAACTCTTGCAGTTATATTATATTTATTTGTATAGAAATTTAAACAATAAACTGCTCGACGAGCAACCTAAAATAACAGAAAATGGTTTGTTTTGATGGTTTATGCAATGTTATAAATGAGTGTTCGTGTTAATATGAAATTTTCGCTAAGAACATCAACGTAAACTTTAGTTACCAAATAAAATTACTGGAAACATCTGTAGAACGTTTTCAAAATGAGTGTCGCGATACTAGCGCTACGGTTTAAATCACTTTTGCCAATAGTACGTGATATCATTTTGTGATTGTGAAAATCCAACTGTGTAGGTGTAATATTTCTCAGAATAATTGATCGTATTAGCATATTAGAAACATTATTAGTTCTAAACCACGTATATATATGTATCTGTGCTACATCACTAATATATTACGTTTACCTATAGAACAAAGCCAAAATCTATAAATGTAATTATCAGGGTAGCAACGTAGGTAACTTTGTAAGGTACCTACCTACACCGAGTCTATTGTCTCGGAACAATTTTCCACGGTTCTATTGTTAGAGAGAGAGATGATAAGCGGGGCGCGAAGTGCGAATTAGACGTTTTCGTGTGTTCGAATACAGATAGATGATTATTACTTACGGTACATGTCGATCGCGATCGGCACCTGAAGTGGAGGCTGCGTCTGACTGTTGGTCGCCTCGCACACAAAAACGGTGAGCAAATCGCGCCTTGTAAGCCGTTCGATTTGGTGAACATTTCTTGTGCGTTGTCGTTCTGCCGATACCGTGTCCACCTCATCCAATAATAGGCCGTTTCGCCACCAGGACACACGGGGTAATGGTCGTCCTAATTATCAAAAAAACAGACAAAAAATCAACAGTTAGTTAGTCAATCGTTTTGTGTAAATTATATGTAGAAACATGAGAATTTAAAAACCCTAGTCTGTAATAAGGATATTAACCATTTCTGGTTTTATTTTATGTTTGCTGATATTATTAAGGAGATTGTCTACTGTCCTATCGAAAAATTCAAACTATTAACTTTAGCGTTCAAACAATTTAATAAATATTGCATACATGGATACTTATAATCAAGATTTGTTGATGATTCTAGTACATCTTTATTATATTATTACTATAGTTTTATTTATTTATTTTTCTGCAACTAGAAAACTGATTTACATTTTACACTGTGACAATCGGGCAATTTAGTTACAAGTTTTGTGTGCAGAATTCATACTCGTATAGTGATTTTAAATAGTAAGCATAGGTACAGGCACCTATCACTTATGGCTTCAACTCTCCTTATATAAATTGAAATTGCGAACAGCTCACTACACTGCCCGTTATGAGATAACGAACCACGGTCCACTGGTAGCGCAAGCGTATGCGTATAATATTATAAAATTAAAAAAATATTTATAATTATTATTATTATTGGGTTCACAATCTGAAAAAATGTTGTAGATTTAAAGTCTTATAATTTTTTTCGTGAAATGTATTGCTTACTTGAAAATTTATTGTATATATTTTTAATATTTTTTATGGCCTTTGGCTTCCCAGTATGAGGAAATTTTTGAGTATTAAATATTTAACTCCGCAAGTATAAGGGCGGATTCAAATGAGAAACCATAGAATATGTGTAGCAAAGGTTCAAATCGCTTTACTACCTTTAGAGGAGTAGAGGGCACAAATTTTGACTTATAAGCAAGCAACTACTAACATCCAAGTATATATATATATTAAAATCATAGCTAAATGAAGACTTAACAGAGATAACACTTTTATATCTAAATTGAATTTTTAAATTAGTAATTTAAAGTAGCATTTCTTCTACCGGAAATTGCATTTTTTTAGTTTGGTCGATGCTCAACATTTTTACATATTTAATATACATAGACGTAGGAACAAGTATATACTTTGAGTTGACAATATTTTTATATTTTAGTTTTAAAATATATTAAAGTTATGTCTAAAATGTAAGAATTAAGAAGAAGACATTAATATTAAGACTTGTGCATAGCACAACATTTAGTTAACCACTCATAATCAGTTTGCGCGCCTATGTGAAATGGGATAGTAAGGAAAGAAACAGAAGAGGTAATTAGAAAAGTTTGAGATGAACAAGTAAATATCGTGTGTGTGTAAACTTGCCTGGGATTTTAACTAATAAAAGAACAAGGTAAATGAGTCCAATTTCTCCTTATTGTACTCTTAAAACAATGACCTATTGAAAATTATGCGCAGCTAAAACTTTCATAATATTGTTTTACTTTTGTATTTTGACATTCGTTAATACAGCGATTATCATGAAATCATTTGGTAAATACGCATCCATAAATATATCACAACAGTTACCAATTTTAATAGCAAAAAAAAAAAATCTTTAACATTTATATTGCTGATTTTTACTGGTGCCATTTTCGAGATAGTAATAATGTAGTAGGAGCTAACTTTAACTTACGGTTAAAAATTTGTTTTGAAAAATAATAGATGCTTTTTAAGTTTCAAGTTTCATAATATATTAAACGTCATGTTATGCTTGTGTCGGTTTGATTAGATATTAGGCTTTGTCGCTATGACAAATTGAAATAAGCTCAAACACACTTAGACTTAGATGTTATTTTAGAAAGCAAGTCTTTATTAAATCAATTTTAATTAAATTTAAATTATAACTAGGGTTTTTCCGAGCGACGTACACATTTTAAATTTAAAGTTGCATAATTTTATTTTCAACAATTTTTGTTGTTGAGCACTTGTAGACAGACACATACATAAATATCATCTCGGAAATGGTCAATATCAGTGCAGGAAAACTCAACACATGTATGTCCATGAAATTCTCGAGCCAATTAAATATAGAATTTAATCTATCTGTAATATTATCGCTTGACTCATATAAACATTGATATATATATATATATATATATATATATATATATATATATATATATATATTCCTTTGTTTCAAAACACTGACTATATATATTTGAGGTAGTTGAGAAAAACACATCATTACTTTGACATTGTCATTTCTGTCGTCAAACTGATATGTATGTTAAACATAAGAAATAAATATTTAAAAAAAAAACTGTTTTTCGTTTTTTACTACATAATTAGCTCGATATTTTTTATTATCACAAAACATCCTTTTAGTAAAAAGTAAAATCATGATAATGACTCGAATGTATTAATTCTATTTCTGCACGTTTTCTTTATAGTGTAAGGAAATAATGATAATGAAAATAACATTGAATATTCCGTTTTGCTAGAGTAATTTAATTTAAGACATTAATATAATCTATTTGTTGCAATTTTTGTATGTAGAATTCTATTTAACCACTGATATTTTTTATGAAGAATCCTATTTATATCCACTGATTTTTGAAAAGATAATTGGATAAAACAATAAGGCAAGAAATAGTTATTGATTGTTTGACTAACAAAATAGAATTGATTGTAACAATACTGTCAGTGTTTTCATGCCAAACGTCTCACTGCATACAGCAGGAAAAGTATTTTTAAGTGGAGTAGGGGCTGGATGTCGTTTAAGTTAGCCACTTCCAAATTAAAAAGAACAAAGAATACACGTAGGATTAATGAACTATTTATGAACTTTTCAATGACTCACTCCAACAACCATTTCAACCACCAAGTTTAAATAAAATTGTAAATACCCTCACTTAAAAACACGTTTTTCTGTTAAACGGAGAGAGTTCAAAAAGAATTCTTACTGATTCTGACAGTTCATAAATAGTTTACAGATATCTATTATCGTACGACGAGCTATGTACATAACCAATCAAAAATATCTTCATTTTTAATGCCCTCTAAACGAAACGTTTCAGTTGTCAATTACAATTTTGATATGTGTATTTTACTTCATTTTCATAATATAGTATTCTTTAACTAATCTTTCTTAACTTCGAAAAAGTAAACATCCTCGAAATAGAGTGACAAAACTTAGTTCACTAAATCGTGACTCCAGTGTAATACAAAATACGCTTGCAATTCAAAGTAGTTTTTCACGTTACGGTCTTGCTCAAATAAAAAGGCATTACTTTACATAACATATCAAGTTGAATGTCACCGAAAATATATTCTGCCACCAAATCACCATTGCTACGTCGACTGTACATAGGAGTAAGTACAACGAGTGGTACATGAATGTTACATGTGATTTACATGGTACATTCAAACACATTAATCTTGTCATTTGTCCGAGTTGTCTTTTTTTCTTTTAGAAAATTCGATAGAGGACGCCACGAACAAAAGATGTAACTGTAACTGGCACAGGTACCTATAAATTTCATCTTACGAAAAATAGATAACTTCGACTAAATTAACGCTAGTTTCTAATGTCCAAATATCATGAATAATGGATTAAAAGAACATAAAATTAAACGAAAATAACCTTTATGCTCTTTGTATTTTAAAATTGACATATTAGATTAATGGGAAATACTCAAACATTGCTGAGTGTGCATTTAAAGAATAAGTTTACTTATATACCTTTTTACTTAATTAAACACTTCGTTCGAGATTTGAGTCGATTCTAATTATTCTTCCAATTAGGTTTGGATGTGTGCGTGTATTTTTATGTATATGTATAGATATATGTGTTTGTGCGTGTGTATGTGTGAACTCTACTACAAAATCCATCCAAGAAGACTTCAAGTTTTTGCAATCCGAATCTAAACTGGTAGTAAGATAATTCCTACCTCTTTTTTACTAATTAAAAAGAACGATTTAAAGAAAAATTGATTCATACAAATATTTTAAATATTAAAGATTTTATTTATATTAAAGTTCTGTTTGAATAGTTCTCTTTTCAAAATAAAGCGCATTGTTTAGAGAAGAATCGCTCTTAAAATTAATAAAGTTCTATGTTGTATCCATGGTTACCATGTTAACTAAACTATTTCACAATAATCGCAGTACTGATGAAAAGGGCGTAAGATTTCTCATATTGGGTATTGTTTATTGATTCGAAAGATGAATCAAATGGTAAATTGATTATATTTATAATCGATTCATAGTCAAACATAATTCTTTCATTCAAGTAATCCATAAGTATGTATCGATACATTACTGATCAATTAATGTCCGTCAAATTAGTCTGAGTCATAGTATATGTTGGTGTGGCCTGTACTCGACTTTCTTTTACGTAGTTCTCACTATATACATATATGTCCCAAACAAACTGTCAAACAAACCAATACGTCACTGGAATACTCTGAAATGTCATTTATCCAATTGATTCTATTTTGTTACCCTGTCAAAATATTGACAGGTGCAGATCATATGATTATTTGAACTATATGCAAATCCATAGCAACATAAATAAAATATTTAAGATTTTCCGTAGCAGTTCTTTCGTAACTGGTACATTTTTAGATGAAACTTTCTTAACAAAAGTTGTGCGAAATATTAATATTTTTCACTATGAACATAACTATCTTGGTCATAAGTGCAGCCGTTCTAGTGCTATTGCAGATAAAACAAATAATGCATAGAGTAAAAATACACTTTCGGTTTGAATATTCTTTTCAAAAATAAGAGGTGCACATCTAGAGCATATACAAGTCTTAAGTTTGGAGTTTCACAATTTTACGTTCGACAGTTTTAACTCTAGAGCGTTCACAGACATACACACACACACACACAAACGTCATTCAGGGAAGCTCAAAACGTGTATATCCGTTGCTCGAGTACGAAATTCTTCATGATTACAATACTTATTACTTCGTAAATGATAGTAAAAATCAATTTGATAATTAGTGCAGCATAATTAACAGTGTAATTAACATATTAATGTGGACGAATATCTAAACCACCGAAATTTAGTGCTAAATAAGAGCAATTGTTTGTCAAAGTTCGAGAATTAGTGATGTATAATTAAAAATTATTGACATTTTTATGTGGCCGTAACAACAAAATGCTATGCCTTTACCGATATCAACTAATGTCACAACAGCGATGACATCGGTACTGAACGTTTTAGCATTTTAAAATGTCAATAACATTGTTAATTATGCAGTACTATTTGTCAAACTTTGGCAAACAGAAGCACTACATCTCGGTAGTAAAGCTTTTTCAATTTCGATGTTTGAAACACAGTTATTACATGGGGCAAACCAACTTCGCGTCAATCTGGTTCACGAACAATAAAATGTGAATAACATTTTTAACAATACAGCACTCTCTCTCTCGCTCTCAAACTTTGGCAATAATTAAGCACTAACGATTGCCAGTTTAATTTCACCTATGAGGCAGATTTAGCTTGAACGAACAAAATGGATTACTAAGAACAGCTCTACCTATATAAATGTCTGAATATCAAAATTTAATAAAACAAAAGTTAAACAATCTTATGAATCTTGTCGATATATCCGTTTACTTTCATTTTGTAATAAAATAATAAAAATATTTCACAAAATATCTATACATACAGACCAAGAAAGTTAAGAATTTAATACAAAATCTGGAGAGCCCTTTACTCGACATTCTTATAATGAAACTAAAGAAAAACATATTTACTTGATTTTCTAATATTATTTTTCACTATATATGTAATATATTGGGTTATAAATGCATCAGTCGCCTATTAGTAATAAGTCTTACTGTGTTGTCCAATTTTACTCAAAAAGAAGCCGCTATACTACCTCTTGTCTTTTATATACACAATTTATTCTAGAGCGTTTTATACAACTGTTCTTTTAACGTGTTTAGTTTGTAAATCCTTCAAAGTGTTTCTCCTGTTTCCGTAGCATTAGTTTAATTCCCAGATTCTATGTAGTTTCATATTTTATTTTAGTTTAGGTGTGAATAGCGCATAAGGCTGATACACCATTAATTTTAAATCTTTTCCTATCCTATCCTTATAAATTCATCCTACCATTGCATTGCCATCAATGTGTGTGGTTACTAGGGAAACTTAAATATAACCTGGCTATTTTCGAAAGTAATTTTTCTGTAAATGGTACATTTTTTGAAAATATTTTTGCAAAGTTACTAGATATTTATATCTTTAACACTTATATGGTTCACTTTTTCTCTAACTCGTCTTGTTTTCGAATAAACAATCACTTTCGAATTTAAATATCCTTTTCAACAAGCTTAGGTACAATGCACCTGTGCGTTTAGCGTGCCTTTTAAATAATATATATACTGCGAGCAGCGGAATCTACCCTCCCACTCTAAATTAAAAAATAATTGTTTTTAATTATTATGACCTTTTGGTTAACAATTTGAAAAAATGTTATAGATATAAAAAGTCTTACAATTAAAAAAAAAAAAAATTGGTATAATAACAAGCTTAGGTACAACACATCTATGCTATAGGATGGCAAATAATGTGTGTAGCAACTTTGATTTAAATCGCTTTGATACCTTCAGAGATGTAGAGGGCACAAATTTAGTCTTACGAGCGACCGAGCTAGCGACGATTAACATCCAAGAATATAAGTTATACATATATATATATATATATATTTTTTTTGGATTTAGGGTGAGACAAACACTTTTTGTTAAAGAATTTTTTTGCTCCGAGAATGCTACAGACACAGTTCTGATTGCTTTAGCTATACTGTACTTTGTACGGCTTGCCAAAAATAGGAGGTTTTTCCAGGGATATACGAATATTAAATGTGCAATTGTATTCTTTTTCATTGAGTAAATAGTCAAAATAAAATAAGGGGCCGTCAAAACGGATATTTCTATTAATATAAGGAGGTCGATTTTCTTGTGATTACAATTCATTTATTGTATATTACGTATAAGAAAGTAGTAATGCGATGTTTGATTTTGACGTTATTGGGCATCATTTGTTTCTCATTTACACAAAGATATATGTTTCTCAAATATACAAAAAATGGCATTGTTAATTAAAATAGTTTGCATGTTATAGAAAATGCGTTAAAAATAAAATGAAATAAATGATTAACATATTATCAAACCGTTTACGTATACGCAATTTAAATAGTACACGTTAAAACATTTAAATAAAATGTATAAACATCATTTTTATGATTACATTTACATAAATGCAGTTGTAGAATATAGTTGCGCACTTGAATAGAAGGTATGGCTATATCATTCTTTATGCGAACGTGAAGAGCTTAAATTGCACGTGACATGAAGCAATTAACGGTTCACTCTCTTCTCCATGGTGTGTGTGTATATATCTATGCATATTATGAAACAATGTACAGGGGTACATAGTAAAGTTTCAATATTACTCATCGCGTATGCTATGCACTACGTGTATACAGTTATAGGGGTTGGCTATTTTATCTAACTAAACAATATAGAAAAGTTAATAATTTTAATGAAACTGTACTTGTGCAGTATATTGTATCCGTTCCACGCTTGCATATTTCATCATTTAATCAACACGGTTTTGGTGTTAATTTAACTATGTAATTATAACACGACCAGGGCACGTTGCGGAATTGCCATTTTTTGTCATTCTATGCATATTTTATCAACACCCACACACACACACATAGAAACACAACCACATATATAGAAAATAATTATATCCTGTTAAAGCAAATAAATATTTAGCAACTCACCGAGCCTTATTTGCATACCATTATTTCGGATTTATCATAAATTCATAATCAAAATGACATTTAAATCTATTGTTTAATATCAATTTGATTTCATTACCAACATATACATTTATATTATTCCATTACAAACATTATTTTATATGGATCATACTTGACACTCGTGAAGTATGTTTATATAGAAATTTATAATTTATTGCTGTTCGCTCTTCATACGGTATTTGCTATAATATTCGGTCATGTTTGAATGTAATATTTTGCTGTATTCACAACAAACCAATTAGTAATTAAGATTATAAATTACAAATAATAATCCAGTTTGCATTATGACAACAAATGCTAGCATTCACAACAACAAAATTAACACAATTAATTCATTCATCAACTGCTTCGTAGTTATTTGATATTATTGAATCGTATCATCAACATGTAACGTTCTCCGAATTGAAAAAAATGACAAAGAAATTCGTATTCCTATTTTGTTAAAATAAAATATATATAGTTAATCTAGTCAGCAATAGATGACATATATTATTTATATTTCAATGCTTGTATAACAATTCGGCTCTACTGGTTGCACAAATATGATCATTTTGCAAGGATCTATGATCAATTAGTTGACTCTTCATTTTATTCATGTTCGTGTTTAAGAAATTATGAATCAAAATACTTTTCTAAAATAAGTGTTTGTAAATATGTTTTTGTCATTAAGAATCAGTTTTATTTCGCTGATTCTAACCAAACGGCGAGCTGCACGCATAGATGCGTTGAATCTAAGCTTGTTTATATACATATATCCAGCTACTTATGCATATTATTTACCTAATAAAATCGGTTATTAGCTATATATATTTTTAGCTGGTGTAGTTAAATATATAGGCATTAAATAAATTTAGTTACCGTGTAAATAGGAATAATATTGGAAGATATTTTTAAGAGAGGTATGTATGTATATAAATAGAGCTATTGAAAACCTATAATAATAAATTCTATATTTGTATATAATATTCTAGTAACATTACGGGTAACACCACTTTAACCCACCGAAATATAAGACTTATTCGAGAATTTATATTAAAGACATAAAAAGGTTTTATGAAAATCAAAGTACACTATTTTATTATATATACATTAAAGTAGAAGGCAATTTTTTATTTTTTTCGAAATATTAAAAAATGGCGGCTTGACAGCTGATAATCGTGAGCGCTGCGAAAATAGATGATTAAACGGTGGGCACGATAAGTCAATTTACATGTGATCTAGAACAATAATACAAAAATAAAAGTTTTCTTAGTCCAAAAGCTATCGAAATACGTAGCCATTTCAAAAAGTTGCATTTTTAATGAAATGGTATCGATTCAAAGTAAAACATACATTCTTAGCCAATAATTTCTTACTTAAAGTTGCATAGAAATTCGAGATATCAATATTCCTACGTATTTCGATAGAAAAATGTGTGACGATTATATAAAAAAATATATCAAGGAGATTAATTGAAAATTGGCGAAGCTAGATTGCCCACCGACTTCGAAAATATGGTTTCGAGAAAAACGCTCGAATACACAGCTACAGCGTTTCAATTATCAATTATCAATTAGTTATTCTAATTCAGGGGGGTTAAAGTTCGTCGCTCTAGATATCAATGCAGATATAATTTTAATGTTGCTAGATTACCACTTTATGTGTATTCATATATTAATTACCTAATATCTATTACATGAATAAATAGTTTTTGATATACAGAAATTAAATATTTATCTATTAAATATCTTATAATTTTAAGCTGGTTTTCGTTCCGTCGCATCGGTCAGAGTTGTAATCAAAATTTCAAAAAAGATCACTGTTTTCGTTTCGCGGTCAAAAACGAAAATTTAAAACCAGCATCAACTAGTTAAAATTAGAATTTCACGAATGTATTTACACTTTATATTGGCGTCATATATATAATAACAGTAACTGGTAAAATTGTAAGAGAGACTTAAATTAATGTATCGTATATATAACTTTCATCAACAAGATACAATGTATACATAAAACACATAACACGTATCATCATAAAAAAATCATAATTTATTCAAAATTTAAAACAATTATTATAAATATATACACAAAACTTAAAACAAGTCAACATATACAAATTTCTTTGAAAATAAAATTTAATTTCATATAAATTAGTTATAAAAATTAGTAATTAACGCCACGTTGTTAAAATACAATTAGCAAATTAGATTAAAAATACTGAAAAACTAGATATTCCTGTATAAATAGTACTTCCAGTAAATTCTATTGCCTTGGGAGGGTAAACATGTTATCTTCTTCTCTTAATCCTCACTTTCGGAATAAAAGTTGTCAAAAATTAAGAGTGTCCTGCACTTGACTCTCTTTAACGTAGTTTTTATTAGAAATATATGTCAAACAAGATTCAGTACGTACAACGCATCGATGCGTCCAGCTCGCCTTAGGTAAGATACGCAATGCGAGCAGCGGACGTCTCCCTTCTACTTCACGCTTGCCATAGGTTAACAATTTGAAAAAAAAAAATACATTTTTTGATATTGTCAAAAACAAGTTGGAAGTATAATAATATAGGGAACTGTAACGCCATCCATTGATGGCTAGATTAGTTAATCTATACTACAGTTGATGGCACATTATATTGTCTTTTATCTTTTTTTAGGGTTATGTGCTTAAAATCAGATAATATTAAAAATTGTTATAGATATAAATAGGCTTACAATTTTTTGTAGATTATATTGATAAAATAAAAAAATTACAGCATATTTTAAAATTCAAAATTAAATATTTAATAATTTTTTAGGGCTTTTGGGTTAACAATATGAAAAAATCTTGTAGATATAAGATATATTTAGTAAAATTTTTGGGTTTTTAAATTATTTTTATAAGAGCAGAATTAAGGGGGGCTCAAAATTTTGAGGCCGTATAACTCGGGAAGAATATGGGCGATTGAATTTAAACTGCGAGCGGATTCAAATGGGATACCAAATAACATGTGTACCAAATTTGGTGTCAATAGCTCCGGTACCTTCAGAAGAGTAGAGGACACAAATTTGGTCTTACGATCGACCGAGCGAGTGACCGACGACTAACATCCAAGTATATTACAGATACATGCGAGATACATGCATCCAAGTATATGAGATATATAGTTTTGAATTCTGGGCGAAAATACAAGAACTTTTGGTTAAGGAAATTGTTTGATCCGAGAATGCTACAGACACACGACCGGTTGCTTTAGTTTCTTCGGTATATATATTTCTAGTGAAATACGTATGAGAAAGTCGAATGCAAGTCACTCCACATTCTTTATTGAAATGAGTTGTTTTAAAACCACATCCCTGAGGAACGATTCGAATATAAAAAAGAAAAAAGTTTGAAGAGTAAAAGAAAATGTTACAAAAGCAAATTGATGATGCCGGCTGTTAAAGGCACACGCATAAACTATATTTTAAAAAAAGATGCACTCGGTCGAATCTCTTCTGATATTTTGAATATTGTATTCAATTTCCCGACGGGAGTAATATGTCTAATGGTGCGACTCTGAGCCAGTCTATAGGTAAGTTAGATTTTGAAAAAGCTGTAGGTCTGTAATGGAGACCTATTTTAGTATTATTAATTACACATATCATGTATTATGTTCGATATATCTTAAAGAATCAGTTTAGAAATGATTTGCAATTCAATTAAAATATATATTCCACTATCAATTGTTTACCGATTGTATTTATTTGCTCAGAATTGCACCATAAGACTGTTGATTTAAAAATTCCCTTTAAAATGTATTTCAAACCCAGCGACACAGCACTCTACTAATTGAACTATCAAATCTGTTAGACAAACCTTAATAATAAAAGCTCGTTTTAAATTTATTTCGACACAAATTGCATAAAACACATTATAAGCAGCTGCGACATATTTCACATAGTAAATATAGAACACAAATTGCATTACTACCATAAAACAAGCAACAAATAAAAGAACAAGTCAAATAATGGCATCTAGTTACAAAAAGATGCAATGTCCACATTCTTAAATCGATTTTGTTTGAAACAACACAACTGTCATATTGCATATACATAATTCCCTTGTGCTTTTAAAAAGTGCTGCTGTAAAAAGAGATGGAACGCGAACACCATTATTATATGCGCCGTTGTATAGAAAGTTAGAATGGCGTGTTTAAAGCTCGCGCACATACACATAAACACACTCACTTACTCTCAACGGAGTAGCGGCAAAGGAAGTTGGAACGAGGCAGTATAAAGTTCGCACAGATGCACAAACACACAAGCGCTTTCAAACGCACCGTGACATAGAGAGTTGGAATGAACTAAATGTATAAAGCTTACTCACAAGTATAAGCACTGCACACCTACACACAGTCATGCTCAGACACGGATGCCCACCCCCAGTCATAATATAGGGGCGGTTCGCGGAAACTCTCTCTCACACACACAGAAAATGAGTATGCGTTTGCGCGGGCGATTACAAATGAAGGACGTTTTGTTTTCCACGTGGTGTGCAAATGCGAGTGCGAATCTATGTCAAAATGTCTGTGTGAGTGTATGCGTGTCTGTGTGTGTGTGACTATGTGACCATATAATGTTAACTGTGTGCGTTTGCAATGCTTTAAGGGCTGTGGTGTGTGTGTGACTGTTCTATATAATTATGAGCATGCCAATGTGATGTGTGATGTTAAATTTTATAATTGTATGTTTGCATGAGTTTGCGGTTTGTTTGTGTGCATGTGTGTGTTTGGCAAAGGAGAGGGTACCTGTGTGTATATATATGCAGGGTCGTCATAAGCTACTTTGAGCTCCGGCAACGAAAGTGTTATTAAATATAATAGCATTTATAAAAATTTAAAGCTTCAATTTGATGTCGAAATTTTTGAAATAAATAGAATAAATCATTCATTTTTGGTATCATTCAAATTTCGAAGCTTTCAAAATTGAACCTTTATGCAATTAAAAAAAAATGCAGTGGCCTGCACTCGACTTTCTGATACGTAGTTTTCACTAGAAATATCCCAAACAAATGTCAAACCAATTAAAATAGTACACAGTAATACGTCGAATTTGTACCATTTAGCTTATTATTTTATTTTGTTGTCAATAACTGTTTATTCAAAATAAAATATAGATTGTTCTTTAATATTCACCTTATTAATATATTCTATAATACTTCATCTGTACTGTTCAATAACCATTACGCTCGAAACACGTTCTCAGTCGATATATTGATGTTAAATGCAGAGACTCTGGTCAAATGACCTATTTTGTTTCACTGTCAAAATATTGTCAGGCATAGTTCACACGACTTAATAAATACCATTCCAGTACATGCGCATCTATGGTAACATAAATAAGATATTTAAGATTTTCCGTAGCGGTTTTCTCGTATTGGTACACTTTTTGAAGATATTTTTCAAACAAAAGTTGTGGGAAATATTATATTATGAACTTAACTATCTTCTCTATAATTGATATTGGAGATAGAACAAATAATGCATAGAGTAAACATGCACAATGTTAATTCAATATTAAGAAGTGCACATCTAGACCATATACAAGTTTTAACTTTGATTTTTTGTAATTTTACGTTGGACAGTTTTCTAAAGCGTTAACAGACACACACGGCATTCCGATAATAGCTATATTCGATTCAGGGAGAGTCAAATCGTGTATATCCGTTGAACTCTCGAGTTAGAAATTATTCATGATTATAAGACTTACTTATTACTGCGTATAAGAAATTAATTTAGAGCCCCCCTCAATACTGCCTTTATAAAAACACTCAAAAATTCTACTAAAAATTCTAAGATATTTTATGTTCAAAAGATTTTTTCATATAGTTAATTCAAAGCCCAAAAAATATTACTAATATATTAATCTACAAAAAATTGTAAGACTTTTTATATCTATGACATTTTTTCAAATTGTTAACCAAAAGGCCATAATTATTAAAGACCACTGCTCGCATCGCATATCTTACCTATCGGCGAGCTGGACGCATCGGTGCGTTGTACGTACCGAATCTTGTTATTGCTTACATTATTGTTTTTAAAAATAGGATGTGTCATATTAACATCAACAGACGTCACTCTGAAAATAGTCAGATTCAAATCAGAGTTGGTCAAAACGTGTACTTTTGTGTTAAAATCTCGAGTTTGAAATATTGAAAATATACATTTCATTTTCAGGCCTTGGACCATTTCATGCCTTTCAAAAAGTAATTCCGAATATTTGGTTTATTAGTAAAAGTTTCGAAAAGTTCAATTCAAATCCAAATCCATGCATTTCGAAATGAAAAGTTTTCAATATACAACACTAATGATATATGAGGTGCCCTTGATAAAAATAAGTTATTTCCACAAAATATACAATTTATCAAAAAGTAATAGTAACCTGAAAAAATAAATACACTTATTCGAAGTTCCCCTACTTATTTACTATCTAGCCATAGATGTTTCCTGCATAAAATAAAGATAAAATTTTCTCCTTCTTAGGGATTGACAACTGTACTATTGTGTATTCAAAAATTAAATATTTGCAACTGCAAATTACGAATGTAGCTGCATATATATATAAAAAATTATATAAACGGCCAAAATAAGGATAACTAAGTGATTTTATTTTGACTCGGATTGAGACCAAAATATAAGGAGAACACACTGAATATGCATATCTCAAATATGTGCGCAGTATCGTCGTAAAAAAATATTGTCAGCAATATGAAGATAACATCCCCACAAAATTTTCAAAAATGAGTGAAACATTTGAAGAACTAAAATGCATATTCGACTTGCCAAAAATTTACTGATACCTGAGATAAAATATCCCAAATTGCAAAAAAAAGTAATTTTATTAAAAATAGAAATTGTAAAACTCCATCAAAATTAGAAAGTTATTGTTCATTTCAATAAATTATAACAGAGTTATTTTATAATAATACTAGATTAATCCGTGGGCACTTTCCACCGATCCATCTGTATAATTGGATAATTTGACGGGTGGTGATTTGACAAACAAGCACATACATCTGGGTGTTTATTTATATTATATTTACTATTTTATATGGGCTTTTAACATTTTGACTATCCCTGTATTAAAACTGTTTATTTTCATGATAACGTTTGCGTGTACAGACACGCAGGAACATTCTAGAGCCAAAACATTTGAAGGAAAATTATAAAATTTTATTGTTACTTCTATTTTTATCTTAATCGAAAGTAGCAGTTTATACTTGCTACTTTCTTAAAATCTCGCAAGCGGCATAAGACAGGCAGAAGTGATTGTTGTATATATTAAAATATTCACAACTTTTGTATGCATATTTTTATAGAATGAAAATGTACCAACTAAAAAATCGCTAATTTACATTTACGTTTCTTCGATGCATTTAGTCTAGTGTTAATACGTCTCTGTACAGTGTGCATGTGTATGTAGTATGTATGTAACAGAGGAGGTACCTCTGTGCGTGTAAAATGAGTGTGTGTGCGTGCCGACGCTGGTTGACGTGCATTAGGAAGTCTTATAATTGGAATTTATATACCCAGGTACATTCAAATGCACAACATGATTCTAAAATCTTAAAAATGTCGCCCTTCTACTCGTGAACCTTGCGCTAGCTTGAATAATAAAGTACCCTTTAAAATGGGGCGACAGGCGGCCTTTTACACTAAACACCACGCACGCGTACCGTCAACAAAAACTCACCAAGTTAATTATTTCACAAAAAGGGGCGGACAATTCAACTCAATTGTTAAACCTAAGTGCAAAGTATCAACACTCAAAATGTTCACCAAATTAGTCTACTTTATTATACAAAAAGGATATCAGAGTGAAAAGGATCACTATCGGCTAAAATGGGTTAACATGGTTTAGATATTAGGATAGGTATACAGTCCATCAGGGTGTCAATTTTAATTGGCTCACCAGTGGGATCCCGGAAACTATAAGAGCTACGAGGTTGGCTAAATTAGACACTGTTAAATATTGGCGAAATTTTACATCAATCTTTTAGAGTAATTATAACAAAAAATGGGTTGCGGCCAACGCAGAACTTTCTTTTACGTAGTTTTCATTTTATATATATGAAAACGAAGCTTACCTTATATTTATAAATGAGTGGAAAATTATACCAATATGTAATGGTTTTGAAGTACTAGTTCCGTTAAATTATCAAACAATAGTAACCAAAATCGTATTTACTTCAAACTGTCAAACTCAACGTATAACTCTGAAATTTAACCAATTAACTTATTATTTATTTATGATAGCAAATATATAATAATATAGATTGATTCTATAATAATTTACCTTGTTCTATTAATAACTCAATATTTATATATTAAATCAGTAATTTGTCATAGTATATTTAATGTAATAACATTTAAAATTTCCATAATTGCATAACTATGGCAACATAATAAATACTATGGCAACATAAATAAGATTCTCAAGACTTTCTGTAGCGGTTTTCCCGTAACTGGTACAATTTCTAAAAAAACATTTCATTTTCAAAGTTGTGCGAAATATTAATATCATTCGTTATAAACATAACTATTTTTACCATAAGTGCAGCCGTTCTAGTGATATTGGAGATAGAACAAAAATAGCGTAGAGTAAACATGCACTGCCGGTTTGAATATTCATTTCAAAAATAGGAGGTGCACAACTAAACCATATACAAGTCTTAAATTTGAAGTTTCACATTTTTACGTTAGACAGTTTCGGCACTAGAACGTCCACACACACACACAGACGTCACTCCGATTCGATTCGACATTCGATTCAGGGAAGGTCAAAACGTGTATATCCGTTGAAATCTCAAGTTCGATTTTTTTGGTGATTACAATACTTACTTATTATTTCGTAAAAGAAAGTTATAATCGGGCAATTTAGATAATACTATTATAGAAGTATATAACATAAGAGTACGAAAATGAAAATGAAAAGTAGTACATTACTAAGGAAGTAAAATAAAGATGATATATGTTTCAATTACATTCTTACTTTGAAGCAGGAGTTAGTTCGTAGTGTAATCTGAACAACCGTTGTATACTGTAATTAATTTGAAAACATGAAAAATATGAACTAATTTCAATTATTTAGAACAGAGACTTCCCTACCTATTTTCTACTTCGACCCCCTTGCCTTTTTTTACTTTCTTTTACAGAGTAATAAGTAAGTATTGTAATCATGAAAAATTTCGAACTCGAGATTTCAACGGATATACATGTTTTGACCTTCCCTGAATCGAATGTGACTATTTTCGGAATGACGTCTGTGTGTCTGTGTGTGTGTGTGTCTGTGTGTGTGTGTGTGTGTGTGTCTGTGTGTGTGTGTGTCTGTGAGCGCTCTAGGGCCAAAACTGTCGAACGAAAAATTATGAAACTTCAAACTTAAGATTTGTATATACCCTAGATGTGCACCTCCTATTTTTGAAAAGAATATTCAAACCGGTAGTTCATGTTTACTCTATACATTTTTTGTTCTATCTCCAATATCACTAGAACGGCTACACTTACGGCAAAAATAGCAATATTCATAATGAAAGATATTAATATTTCGCACAACTTTTGTTTGAAAAGTTTCTTCATAAATTGTACCAGTTATGAGAAAACTGCTACGAAAAAACTCAAATATCTTATTTACGTTGCCATGGTGATACCTACACTTGTGACAAATATTACTATTTTTAAATCGGATCAACCATGAGTTACATCATTTGTTTCTTGAAAACAAGCAAAGCAAACGAACCATAACATTGACAATTATCTGTTTGAATTAATATTTAAAATATTGATTTCTTATTAGAATATATTGTATCAGGTAAATTATTATAGAATAAATTTATATTATATATTTGCTAACATAATTAAATAACAATTTCAGAGTTTTACTGTGGAGTTTGACAGTTTAAGAGTGAATACGATAAATACTTCAAATTCAGATCAATTATAAATTGTATTGTTTGAGATTATATATATATATATATATATATATATATATATATATATATATATATATATATATATATATATATATAATCTCAAACAAACCAATTTATAATTGATCTGAATTTGAAGTATTTATCATATTTACTCTTAAACTGTCAAACTCCACAGAAAACTCTGAAATTGTTATTTAATTATGTTAGCAAATATATATTATAAAAATTGATTCTATAATAATTATATTATTACTATATATATATATATATATATATATATATATATATATATATATATATATATATATATATATATATATATATATATATATATATATATATATATATATATATATATATATATATATATATATATATATATATATATATATATATATATATATATATATATATATATATATATATATATATATATATATATATATATATATATATATATATATATATATATATATATATATATATATATATATATATATATATATATATATATATATATATATATATATATATATATATATATATATATATATATATATATATATATATATATATATATATATATATATATATATATATATATATATATATATATATATATATATATATATATATATATATATATATATATATATATATATATATATATATATATATATATATATATATATATATATATATATATATATATATATATATATATATATATATATATATATATATATAGACGGTTTGTTTGGGATATATATGTATATTAATATCTATTTATTGAAAACTACGTAAAAGAAAGTTGAGTGCAGGCCACTTCAGATATTTTTCAATTGATATATTTCCAATATTATAATGCTTAAATAGCGCCACGTAACAAATTGCAGTTAAAAAACTTATCATCGACCCCATTAGAACCCGACCCAATATCCGACTAGTACTACGAGATGGAAGAAAAGCTTACGAGATCTACAATAACAGGAATAGGTGCAAGCACTAATGCTATCTGCTTATAATAAATAAATAAGAATATATATATTTATATAACATTTCATTTTTCACATAGCCATTTTCATAATTTATTATTTTATTATTCTCTTAAACTAGTTAACTTCTGCAGTTGTAACTTCTATAGTAAGTCTTTTAGTAATTTGCCCTCGTATGGTGTACGCTACCCTTAATTTATTTTCACTATAATTCAATAAAATACATAATTTTTTGGAGTAATTTTACAATTTACTTATAGTGTAGCTTAAGGGTTAGTGTAATGGGGATCTAATTCAATTATAAATATTCATAGGTTACTAGATATAGAACGCTAATTAGGGGTAAATTTTCATATTCATTATATCTTCGAACAATTAATGATCGAGATTTAGTTTCAATTAACGGTCATGACGTCCATTCTCGTGCATGTAGCAAATTTTCAGGGACAACTTAGTTGAACTATGAGAATATTTCTAACAATTCGATTTGAACAGTAATTTAGCTTTAAATCGAATATATTTTTGCGTGTTTGTCAAGTTTCAACTTCTAAAACAGTTGAAGTTAAAATGATTTTAAAATTTTATATAGTTCACTACTTTTTTACTATTTCGTAAACAGTACAAGTTACAGAAAAATATTTTTTAATATAACTTAAAGATATTGAAATAATTAAAAACAATTATTATTAAATTTTAAAATTATGCTACACGTGGCGTACGACGGGGAAATCCGCTGCTCGCATTGCATAAACCACTTATAAAACGAGCTGAAGGTATACCTTGTATCTAATCTTTATTTACTTTCTTATACGAATGTATATAAGGAAGTATTATAATCATGAAAATTTTTTACGGAAATTTTTATTTTGCACATCACTGACTCGTGAAAGCTCTAGAGCCAAGACTCGTCAATGGTCCGGATGTGCACCTTCTATTTTTGAAACGATATCTTAACCGGAAATACCAGTTTATTCTTGCTACTTATTCCAGTATTATGAAAACGTCATGGGATTGAGAAATTCTTATCTCATAAAAGTTGAAGATATTGATATTTCTGATAACTGTTGTTTCGAAAAATGAAGCATTCACTGAAACATCGCTTTTACTAGGAATCATGTTTAATGCAAAACACGCAGTTTTCCCTATATAGGTACATATATATATATATATATATATATATATATATATATATATATATATATATATATATATATATATATATATATATATATATATATATATATATATATATATATATGATAGTACATTTTCTAAGGGTCGTATTAGGACGAACTCCGTTTTTAAGTTCCCTATAACCCCAGAAGTATACCCAATTTGCATTGAGAAACAGCCCGGTATCTTCATAAAAGATGCGCTTCCAAACTCTGGGCCAAACGACTGACCGAGCGAAATACATCCAAGTATATTAGTTATATAAATTTTCGGGAATATAATTTCTGCGCAAACATTTTCAATTCTGAGAATGTTATAGAGGCGGGACCGAACACTATAATTTAGCATATTCTTCGATTATACGTATGAAAGGGCACTGCAGATTATTTTCGTAAGCTTATATTATTTGAAAATATGAATTCGAAATTTGAGTCAAACATATTTTAATTTAAAGTTTACTTTAGAGAAGTGCTTTCATCCGAAGTCTCGATAATCACAATTTTCGATTTTTACGATATTGCACGGTGTGTTCTCGTATTCTCCATTTGAGTATCTTCTATCTCTCTTGGTAACGGCGTTTCGTAGTGTGTGTGTGTGTGTGTGTGTGAAATTCTATCTCTGTCAGTTGGCCGGAGCCAGAGCGTTCAACATTATCGACCCGAATAACAGGGCCCAGCTGAACCGAATCCATGCGCTCTACGTATATGCCATGCCATGCCATGCCATGCTCTCCCGTCCCGTTGTTGCTGCCGCTAGCAGCGAGGACCTTTTCGCAAAACGCAGGGCGCGGGCGTTCAACGTGATTCCCACGTCGCGTCGTGCGTGCACGTGGCGGTCGTGTTGCACGCAGCCAGTGGCGTACAGCCTTCGCGGCCAACTTCCACCCCTCAAATTCACCCACTTCTTACTACACTCTGACAGGCGTTCACGAAATATGTTATTTTGTTGTTGATTTTTAATGACTTGAACAAATTTATTTTGCATTTAGGTTAAGGCCGCGCGATTTTTTTTTACGCAGTAAGTGCTTTTAAAATGTATTTGTTTTTGCGTTCTTTTTATTTTGTTTTTAATGACTAGAGGGGCTTCAGTTCATATCACATTCGTGCTTACTTCCGACAAATTTGAAACGAGTTCTTTCCAATACATTTCATTTTGAAATTATTTAATAAAAAATTTAAACTTAATACCTTCTAACAAAAAAATTCGAACCAATTATATTATGAAAATGCACGTCTTGAACTTTATGAATTGATATGTGTGTGTCTGTGTAGGCTTTACCGCAAAAATAGTTGAAGATAAACATAAAAGACTTTTAGATAAATAAAAACCTCTTACTTTTATTTGATTTTATATTTGGTACGCATTAAATTTGGGTAGCTAAGAGAGTTCTCGTCGCATTTTCAAATCGTCCATACGAGTCCGGAGTAATAGGACTCCAAAATATGGTATCCCATTTAAATCTGTTCGCAGTATAAATCTGAATCCAAAAATATATATAACTCATATACTTAGATATTCACGCACGCTCGTAAGACCAAATTTGTGCCCTTTACTCCTCTAAAGGGCCTTGGGTGAGGACCACGTTGACTGGTCTATGGTTGTAAATACGTATTTCTTTGTTATAGTCAATGTTATCCTCCTAATCATTTATTAATATATCTATATTGTTCTTGTTACTATTGTCGAGTTTGATATTAATTGGATCATCTCCTAAACACCTCCTGTTCACATCGGTTTGGCAAGAACCCGGGTAAATATAGTAAGAGCTGACCACCC
Source organism: Leistus spinibarbis (assembly GCA_933228885.1). Classification (NCBI taxonomy): domain Eukaryota; kingdom Metazoa; phylum Arthropoda; class Insecta; order Coleoptera; family Carabidae; genus Leistus; species Leistus spinibarbis. Next base: position 12,314,384 of record OW121791.1, read on the forward strand.
CGGTCAACCCCTTACACTAGATTTATTTTATAATATTTTACAATATCGGTATATTGTTATGCTCGCTACTTGTATAACTCTTCGACTATGTTGGTTGCATAAATATGAACATTTTGCAAGGATCCATGATGAATTAGATGACTTCATTTCATTCATGTTCGTGCATATGAAATTATGCATCAAAATACTTTTCAAAAATTAGAGTTTGTAAATATGTTTTCGTCATTGAAAATCAGTATTTATTTTCGGTGATACTATCCAAGCGGCGAGCTGAACGCTAAGCTTGTTTCTAGAGCAGAGGTGTCCAACACGCGGCTCGAAGGCTGCATTCGGCCCATCAAGGCATGTATCAATACGGTCCAAGAAATGAGCAAACAACTCCCGAAAAATACGAAAACTATATATTAAAGGTTTTTTTTGTTCGCTATGGTGTACTTATGGTCTTTTTCCAATGTGGCCCAGGGAAACAAAAAGGTTGGGCACCCCTGTTCTAGAGTAGAGCGTTATGGTATGTTCGGACAGACGCGTCGCGGTAGATTGTTACTATATTAATAACATACAGAAATATTAAGACTTAAATCTATAACGGTTTTTAAAATTGTGATTCCAAAAACCAGCTTCTCTTTAATAATAAAATAATGCAATCATCCACTGAATAGATAACACTGCAAGCTATAGGTATTGGTGCCTGCACCTATGCATGTTTATTTTTATTTTGTTAACAAAAAAAAACGAAAACGAAACCAAATATTTACATGTTTACCAAATGTTTGTTTTGTTTGTGTGTTTTTTCTTGTTGATTTGCTTAAAACATCAAATTCAAATGAATTAAATTTCATCCAATATTTTTTAACGAAATTAGTTAGGTAAATTTTATGAATGCTCTTGGAAAGCCAAACAAAATAAAACAAAAATATGGAAAAGCTTGGAATAAAACATATACAATATATATTCATATTCGAGTATATATATATATGTATATGTGTGCAAAATAAAATAATAGTTTTTTATTTATCAGGCACAATTTTTTATTTGTTTTCATTCGTGATTGATATGGGTAATCAACGTATAAATTCTTGGATTACATGCATATTGGACGCAGAAAATCTCTAATACCCAGTAATAAAAACGTCAGATAAATTTACTTATCAAGTAAAATATAAAAAATTTAATCAAAACAATGTATCGTGCTCACAGAAACTCATAGAGAACTTTAGTATTTGAAAGTGTATCCGTAACATTCTCGGATCAAAAATTGCATTGCCGTTAAATATTTGATTCAAAATGTTCTTGCATAGAAATTCGATTCACGTCTTCCTAATTTCGAAATATATTTTGATGTTTGTTGGTCATAAAACCTGAGAAGCCCAATAACAGTTTTGTGGGTTTCGTGAAATTAAAGTTCCGCCACTGGTATCCGCATATTCTCTGAAGATATCTGCCCAATTTTAACCAAATTTCTTATACTGACCGTAGAAATGTATGAATAAATTAAAACATTTTTTTTAGATTCAACTTATACTTATTCATCAATAAAGTTGATTTTATTATTGCGGACCTAACGTGTTTTACAATCTGTATAATGTGCTCAAATTCTTTTGTGATAAATGGTGCACACTAACATTAACAGTGGTTATAAAAATGTATTCTTTGTAAAATAAAATAAAATTATATAAAATGTAGTTTGTCGTAATTGACTATAATCTTGCCGGGCGGTTAGGTAAGGCATTGGTACTTGTGTGAAAAATAGTGCATAATAACTATATATTATTACTTCAAACATCATTGGTTATGAAAATATTTTCTTCATAAAATTATAAATATGTTTAATTATAAATATGTTTCGCTGTGCTTGACTTAAAGTTCGTCCTACACCGTGCCGGAGGCATTGGCGAGTGTATCAATACTTGTTTATAAAGAAATTCCTTGAGTATTTGTGTATTTAAAAATCTGCTATACGAACGTAGGTTTTTCATAATGAATGTTTTGCCTAGTATAATATGTGATTTTACAACTGTTATTTAATATCACTTAAGCGTACATTTGTGATGTTTACTTGTAAAATCTGTGACGGGAGTATTATTGTATATTTTTTTGTTATCTAAGATCGTGGCTTGATAAGCATTTACCCGGTTTGATTTATGAAAACAGTGATAAAAAAATATAACATGCGACAATTCAAGCGCAAGAGCAGCGCAACCACGACCACCACCATCACTACACAAAAACATAACCGCATAAACCCGCGACTCGACCAGCCCCCCAGTACAGCGCAGAGCGAGATCCATAAATTAAAGGGTTTGTGCTTGGTGGGCCATAGCAAAATCGCTATAGTGTACGAATATGCATTCCATGCTATACTGATACACTGACGGATAATAATCACACGCGCACGTGTACCACTCACGCGCTTGGCCTAAAATAACACAGGTACCCTGGGAATATCCTAATATTTTTACTTTCATATATGAAGACAGTATTGTAATCACACGTTTTAATAATCCCTTAATAGTTTCTGACTATTTTCAAATTAATGTCTCTATGCGTGTGTTGTTTACAGCAAAACATATTCATAATAAAATTATAAAATTTTAAACTTAAGACCTGTATAGGGTCTGAAAGAAAACTTTCTATTTTTGAAAACATTACTCTTGCTTTTGTAATTACGGAAGACCTGGGCGCCATAGATATTTATTTAATTACGGAGTTATAGTACTATCAAACCGGAATCTACCTTAATAGGTGTTAAAGATATTTACAATAACATATATAAGCCTATTAATGTCTAAAGTTTCTTCAAATTGTGAACCTATACGCCCAAAGTTTATTAAAAATAATCATTTTAAAATTTAAAGTATTCAATAACACAACTGTTTTCATAATTTTATGCCCACCCAATCAAGTTTGTACACAAAAGTGGTATATCTCTTCAAAAAATAATGTTTTAAATTTATTTTCTTCTTTAATTTATAATGTTCTAATTAGTGCTGCAGATATACGATAAAACTAGTATTCGAATATTCGTAAAGCATATAGTATTCGAATATGGAATATTCAAACTATTCGAATATACGAACTATTCGAATTATTTGAATATTTAAACAATTCGAAATATTCGAACTATTTGAATATTCGAATATTGGAACTATTAGAATAATTAAATATTTACACTTTTCGCATATATAAATGATTCGTACCGTTTATTTCATTTGCCTTGTTATTTTAGAGGGAACAAACAACGGTTTTGAAAAGGAGATTTTGTAGTTTTAATTTTTTTTTAAATAAATGCGGTTTCATGATAAAAATAAGATACTTACATTGTGAAATATTCTGTATTTGTATGACGCATAATTGTGCATGGTTTACAATTTTTATGCATTTTTATCGAGTTTTCTCTTTTTTCACGAAGATTAGTAATTTAATATTTAACCAACTTGTTATTACAGCTTGTAGTATGTTAAGAATACCCGTATTCTAATACTGGATTTATACAGAATTGTTTTAATTAAGGCTTTTAAAGGTCAGCACATGTGCACAAACATGAATATAACGCTATAAAAACGAAATCTTGTTTGTACGCATGCGTTAAATAATAAATACTTAAAACTTTGTCTTTGAATATTCGAAATATTTGAACTATTCAAATAATCGAATTATTCGTACTATTTGAATATTAGCTGACTCAATATTAGAATAGTTCGAATAGTAGGAATATTCAAATATTCGAAATATTCGAACTATTTGAATATTGAGTCAGCTAAAATTCGAATATTCGATAATTTTACTATTCGAATACTTTACTATTCTGCAGCACTAGTTCTAATACATTCTTATTAACAGATTATATGTTCACCATACGGCGAGCTGAAGGCATTGGTGCCCACACCACGTATTTGTTTATGTTTTTATTCCATTCTTCCAGTCTATCGCATTTCCGCCTTATCTTTTGTCTTTACATATTTAATACGCTTCATTGATATTGCTCACGACTTGTCCTTCACACAATATCTTTTTCAGTTTTATAATATGATGACATAAATTCATGAATATATTCATCAATTTACTTCCTAGTCGTGTTTTTGTTGGGTCTTTCTCAATTTTAGCTTTGTATAATATTCTTAATTAATTTTTCATACCGTATTCCAATTTAAATGTTCCACCCCTAGTTTCTTATAATTTCATGTTTATATAATTTTACTGCTTTATTAATGAAAGAATCATAATTAAATTTACAATTTAAATACCTACTGGCAAAACTCAAATGAAATAGTTGGTCGGTATTCCATTTCACCATGATAATACATATGTATATGAAGCTTCAAATTTCATTTCAGTTCCATAGTTTCATAATTATTTTTCAATTTGAAATAAAAGCCATTTATTTTAACATTCGTTTTGCTACAAATACAATCCGTGTATTTTATGTTTAGTATGGTTTATTGAATTATTTTCAATTTGGTATACTATAATATTGATGAACAAATATTGTCGAAGGTCTGTTAATTTGTTTTATAAATTTCGCCAGTCTGTTTTATATTTAAATGTTAAGTTAATTGGATTGTTGTATTATTGAAAATAATATAATTTATACTGAACACGGCATCGGCAGTGTTTACACGATTTCACATTACACGTAATGCTGATTCTGCCTAAACACAATGGGAAAGATAATGCAACCTTATAATGGATATTATGTTATTAAACACAAATTTAACAATATTTATTGTAATCATGAAAGATTTTAGTTGAAATTTTAACGGTAATACATATTTTGATCATCAATGAATCGAATCTGACTACTTTCGAGACGTCTTCTGTATGAAAACCCTAGAGCCAAAGCTGTTAAATAAAAAATTATGAAACTTTAAACTATATAGCCCGTGCTTTTTTAAAAAAACCATATCTTACCAAGAAGTAAAGTATATAAGATATATATATATATATATATATATATATATATATATATATATATATATATATATATATATTTAGATTCAGGACTATTTGTTAAGGAACTTCTTAGATCCGAGAATGTTATAGGCATGACCGATTGCTTTAGCTTCGTACGGCAAGCTAAAAAGAAAAATGTAAATGTATAATATTTACTAAGTTTCAAAAAATAATGACCGCTATAGCAGATAATCTTAAAATTTCAAATAGCTTAACACGATTGACATAAAATATCTTAGAATTTTTAGTAGAATTTTTGAGTGTTTCAATTATTTTTCTAAGGGCAGTATTAAGAGGGGCTCTAGATTTTGGTGCCCTATAACTCGGGAAGTACGTATACTCGCAGTTTAAATTTAAACTGCGAGCGGATTCAAATGGGATGCCAATTAATATGTGTACCAAATTTGGTGTGAATCGCTCCGGTACCTTCAGAGGAGTAGAGGGCACAAATTTGGTCTTACGAGATACCGAGCGAGCGACGACTAACATCCAAGTATATAAGTTATATACATTTTTGGATGCAGGGCAACGAGACAAACACTTTTTGTTAATGAAATTTTTTGATCCGAGAATGATACAGACACACGACCGAATGCTTTAGCTTCTTCGGTACCTCGTCCGGCGAGCTAAAAATCGTGTCTTAGAATCAATATGTATATATATATATATATATATATATATATATATATATATATATATATATATATATATATATCTGTAATTATTTTTCAAATTGTGAACTCAAATATCATAATAATTAAAATAAATATTTTGAAATTTAGATTGTAGCGCGTGCGTGAAGTTCAACTGTGAGATTGGGGCGTTGCCTGTGCAGTGCGCAATTCGCATTTACGATTTAAGCAATTAATTTGTCAATTAATCAATAACAATTACTATCATTATTGTTTTGTAAATGAGGTTTTTTCAATAAAAACATCAGTGGTTATAAAAATAGTGCATTTTATGAAAGAATAAAAATATATTGAGTAAAAGTTACTAGAAATTATAAAAAATTACTGTTATATGGTTCACTTAAATGTAAAATAGCTATATTCAAAAGCAAATTCGAGGTCGATTTCTTATTTTATGATCACAATAATTTCTTTTATAGAAGATATATAAGAAAATAAAAACATATTATGAAATTTTTACCAAAATATCACTTTGCACTCTTGTAATAATATATTATTATAATAAGAGCGTGAGCAGATGTTTATATATAATATATCACAAAATATCAATACAGATTCATATATTATTAGTGTCGGGTAACGCAGATTTTAAAATTTATTATGCATTATACGGACATTATTTAGTACTTAAGCATTTTAATTATTGACATAGTTAAATAACTAGACTGATGAAAGTTCTAAACATTTATTAATCGGATGTAAAAACAATTAGTATATTTCATTCTGAGTTAAAAACTTTATTGGTAAATTATTTTTCAATTTATAGCATTGTTAAAATGGTATTTGCAAATTTCTGTGAATTAATTTTCAATAGTAATTCCAATTTAAGGCAGTCTGCCATATATTCGAATGTTAAGTTAATTTGATTGTTATAATATTGAAATGTATTCCAATTATGTGTTCAAATTGCATATTCCAACAAAATTGTTATATTAGCTGTGTCATTTTGAGCCATTACGTGGCCCTAGTCATGCATGAAAATATGAATGTCACGCACCTCCAGATGCTACGCACGTCAGCGTGGCGCTCGATCCTTCCGCATACTGCATGGTGATGCCGTTTTTCACCGGATTGCCGGAATCGTCGGTTACGACAATTTCCCGTGGCGGAACTATATAACAAAACAAGAAAAACAAAACACCATTAGGCATCACAAGAAACTGTAATTCAATATTGTTATTTATAATCTAATAAAACTGTTATTTATAATCTCATAAAAGAGTTGATATTCTGTTATTAATGGACATGGCAAGATAATAGCTAGGTAAGCTCATTTCCAATTTTATATTGAATTCATGCGAGATGCGACCAAGTTAGGAAATGTGTTTTTAGTTATTTTTTCGTCTGAGCTTGCAAAATATGTGATTTGGATTTATCATATCATATCATATTGTTCGTAAGAAATATGTATTTTATTTTTTAGCTCGCCATACAATGCATTAAAAGGGCTACAGTGTTTAGTTGTGTCGGTAGAATGTCAAACATTTCTATTACTTACTGCTGTGATAATTGATACACTACTCGTATCGATACAATATCGATAAAAATTATGCAAATATCGAACATTTCGATTCAATACAAAAGTTTGCGAATAATTGATTAATTTTTTTTTTTTTAATGTAATTGAAAAAGAGAAGGTTATTACTAAAGAATATAATTGAAACAAGATTTGGTACGCGTAAAACGCACCAACGCGTAGAGCTCGCCTTTAGGTAAGATATGCGTTGCAAGCAGTGGATTTTGTAGATTATATTGATATATTTATATTACTGCATATTTTAATATTCAAAATTATAATATTTAATAATTTATTTCGGGCTTTGGGTTAACAACATGAAAAAATCTTGTAGACATAAAATATCTTATTTTTTAGTAGAATTTTTGAGCGTTTTAATTATTTTTATAAGGGCAGTATTAAGGGGGGCTCCAAATTTTGGGGCCCTATAACTCGGGAAATATACGGGCGATTGGGTATAAACTGCGAGCGGATTCAAATAGGATGCCAAATAATACGTGTACCAAATTTGGTGTGAATCGCTCCGGTACCTTCAGAGGAGTAGAGGGCACAAATTTGGTCTTACGATATAAGTTATATACATTTTTGGATTCAGGGCGACGAGACAAACACTTTTTGTTAATGCCATTTTTTGACCCGAGAATGCTACAGACACACGACCGAATGCTTTAGCTTCTTCGGTACTTCGTACGGCGAGCTAAAAAGAAGGTTATTACTAAAAAATACTTTACGACATCAATATTTATATAATAAATAAAGGTAAGTACGTGAAATAAAGATTAATATCGATACAAGTAATAAGAAAATTTCTACGTTTATTACGCAAACTTTTATTTGGATTATGCTTTTCAGTTATACTGATTTTTATTAGCTCGCCGTACGAAGTACCGAAGAAACTAATGCATTCGGTCGTGCGTCTGTAGTATTCTCGGATCAAAAATTTAATTAACAAATAGTGTTTGTCTCGTCGCCATGAATCTAAAAAAATATATATAACTTATATACTTGGATATTGTATTGATATGTAGTCCTTTTATTCGAATCGATATCAAATCGATATCATATTGAAATATCGATATTATATTGATATTATCGATATCATAGATGTCATATTGATATGATATTGATATCATCGATATCATATCAATATCATATTGATTTAATATAGATTTCATATCGATATAATATCGATATCTTATCTCTAATATATACTTGGATGTATGTCATTCGCTTACGATATGAGTTTGTAATCGCATCTCTTCTGAAGGTGCCGGTCAAATTTTGGTATACATAAAATATGAGTGCCCTATAATTCTCGGCGCATTTTAAATCGCGTCTAATAAAGATAGGCGTATCGTTTCGAACCGTTGTCAAATTGTGGTTATATCAAAAGTGTGGCACAAACTGCGAACAAGTTTCTTGCAATGCTGCAAAAAGCAAAAAACGAAATTTTTGGTACGTAAATCCGATAAACGTATTTCTAAAACTAGGTACAGTTAAAAATGATTAAAATACGTAAAAATAGACAAGATACCTATAAAAGAACGCTATTAAAAACTGTGTCTACATATAAAAAATATGCAAAGTCCACACTTTATAAGCGATTTATCTACTATACAAACTTAAAATTTCAATTTATTCACTGCTAGTTTAAATATAATTTCTCTTTATCTCATTTTATTTTTCATTTTTGCTCTCTCGCACAGACAAGCATGGTTCTTAAGTCATTAAAACCTTTCATTTTTAATCTTTTAACCTGTTTACACAAAACCAAGGAAGATTATATTTAATTGCTTGAAAAATGTATTTTTACAAGGTTTTAATGTTATGAATTACATTCCATTATAAAACAATTTTAATCACAATAGGCATTAATTTTATAATGACGTTTAGTTCGTTGTTGTAATAATAATAGGTAGCTAAATATTAGGATAACTTTTCACTTCAGATTTTATCAGAACACACACACTCTTTATAATTGAACAACAATGTTGACATTATTCTAGAACTCAATTACAAGCTAATAAAGTGTGATATAGGGGCGCTCTGCTCTACTCTGCTTTATACACTTACTGATACGAACTAAAGATAGTACCGTGCACCATAAAATGTCATTAAAGTAATGTAAATATTTTCAATAGACCCATTACCGTGTTTGAACGTTACCGTAGGTACTACCTATATAGTGTAGTTCACTGTGCACTTTACCGTTTAAAGTGAATATAACAATTACATTTTCGAAACAAAATTTAACGTATTACATTTTTAACAATGTTAGCTTAAAACAACAACTGTTATCAAGTTGGCGCTACAACTTGTGACATAACTCTATTCTTGTGTGCCCATGTTATATACAATCCATTCTTTATCGATATAATAATAATAATGTATTTTTTACTTTCTTTTGCGAAGTAATAAGTGTCATGTAATCATGAAAAATTTCGAACTCGAGATTTCAACGGATATACATGTTTTGACCTTCCCTGAATCGAATGTGACTATTTTCGGAATGACGTCTGTCTGTCTGTGTGGGTGTGTATGTGTGTGTATGTCTGTGTGTGTGTGTCTGTATGTGTATGTATATGTGAACGCTCTAGGGCGAAAACTGTCGAACGAAAAATTATGAAACTTAAGACTTGTATATGCCCTAGATGTGCACCTCCTATTTTGAAAAGAATATTCAAGCCGCTAATGCATTTTTACTCTATACATTTTTTGTGTTATTTCCAATATCACTAGAACGGCTACACTTACGGCAAAAATAGTTATGTTTATAATGACAGATATTAATATTTTGCACAACTTTTGTTTGAAAAATTTCTTCAAGAAAAATATCTGGAGTGGCTTGCACACATACACAAGTCATTTCGATAATGGCCAGATTTAATTCAGGGAGGATCAAAACGTGTATTTCCATTAAAATCTCGAGTGCAAAATGTTTTATGAATGCAATACTTTTCTATATACATTAGTATAAGAAGGTTATAATATTACAAAAATTAAATATTTCTTAATGTACCTACCTGCACAGGTACATAAAGTTTTATTTTAGATTGCATTCAAAGACCATCAAAATACTTAAAATATGGTTTTGAAATTTAAAAAAATTGTATAACAATTGCATTGTTTGTTGAAGGTTTTATATTTTATGTTTCTTATAGCTAATCATATTTGCTCAAATTCTTGAGTAATATAAATCACCCAGTAGTAGTAATATAATCAGATATTATTGCCTCATAAATTAGTTGTAATAGAAAAATTATCTCCTAATATTGATAAATATTACTAAATATATTGAGATAAAAAAGACGGAAACACAGTAATTGGTTCAATTTCTTCAATTAATCAAGGAGATTAATTGAATAAATTGAACCAATTACTGCTTTCCCGTCTTATTTATTTCAACATAAAATTTACCAGTCGATCATTATTTATTTGCTGAAAATGTTTATATTTCGCCGTAAGGTAAGCATTGGTGTCTGCATAAATGGTTGTAAATATAATATTTATTTGAAAAGAAATATATTGAATTTTGATTTGAATTATTTTTAAATAACATATTTAGTTGTATAGAAGTAAGCCTTTAATCCATTTATAACTAGACATTTGTGTGTGTATTTTAATCTACTTTTTTGTAAATGAATAAATACAAATTATATTTGCATTTAAAAAATAAACAACTACTGCATTCAGCTTGATCTCCCCTATGTATGTTCATATCATCTATTTCGTGTGTTTGCTGTGTTATCTGTACTTATGCATTTAAACATTTTGCACACAATAAAAACAGTACTTTAAAAAATGAATCGTTGGAAATGTGCTTTATATACGCCTGCATTGTATTATTTTTGTTTTATATCAAGAACGATACTACTATTATTAAACATATATATAATTCTGTTGCTAACTCATAGAAATACGGCATTGATATATTATATAGTCATTTAAAAAGCAATCTACCAGTAAAACCATTTTCGACATATTGAAAATACGTCAGGAGTGAGTAATCCGTCTCTTCCGGTTTAGGGATTTTTGTCAAATCCAGATTTTCTTGTAGTATAAAAATAATCAATTTGGTTGGCTTTTTCACTTCCAACTATCTTGGACCTACTAGAAAAGGAAGTGTTGGTAATCATAAAAACATTTTCACTAAGGATTTGCACGTAACTAACACGTTTTGAGCTTCCCTGAATCGATTCTGCCTATTTTTATTCTCAAAAAATATTGTGTGTGTATGAGAATGCTCTAACAATATATCGTATATATATAATATATATATCTGTTGTGATTAGCACAAGATTTTTATTTTATAAAAGCGACAACTAACATACAAGTATATACGACGAGACTAGAAGTATTTGTTAAGGACATTTTTTGATCCAAGAATGGTTCAGACACACAACCAGCAAGCTAATTATAAAATAAAATAAAATGCAATAATAGTATTTTTAATTTTATATTATTTTATCAAATTATCAGTACAGGCACCTATACTTCCAGCTGACGATTAGATTTGAACTACGGATGAATCCAAATAGGATACTACTGAATATGTGTAGCTTGGTTCACATCGCTCCGGTACCTTCAGATGAATAGAGGGCACAAATTTGGTCTTACGAGCGAGCGACGACTAACAACCAAGTATATGAGTTGAATATATCTTTGTTAAAGACATTTTTTATCTGAATATGTTACAGACACACGACCGAATTCTTTAGCTCTTCTATATTTTGTACGGCGAGCTAATCGTAATTTTTTTTTGTGAACTTATGACCATAATAATTAACAATTATTATTTTTATATTTTAAATTTTCTAGTCGGTACGCTGCATGCGGTGGGAAAAGGAGATATCTTATAACGGCCACTGTAGTGCGTTCTGCGCTGTTTGCATTTATACGGCAAGCTAAAGGAAAAGTTGTCTGAACCTACGCTTATTTTGTAAGTGAAGTTATTTTGGAGATACTAAAAAAACGACAAGAATTAGGATCGGTGTTTTGCGGTTAGTAGTTTTTAAGTAGTACGATTTTATAAATTAATTTAACGGAAGCGCACATGAAGATTAATAGTATTGAAACTGATGAATTCCTAAATCCAACTACCAATGCCAACTGAATTTAATATTAAAGTTCTTTCAACATGATGACGTGAATCGAATGATATTGCGAAAATCAATGCTGTATTCATGTAGATATATTGAATTAGTATATTTCAATGTATATTTTTACCATTGAATTTATGATCCCCTTGAATTGGAATGCAGCAAAAAATATATAATTAAGAGATACAAGGAATGTACATTCCCCCAGTGAAATTCATCATACACCTATGTCAAGTTGTCCACTCGCGGTTAAAGTAAAAAAATTGTAATTTATTTTTTTATTTATTTTTGTTGCACCAACTTTGAACAATGTTCATCATTCATTTCAGTTAGTATATATATATATATATATATACATGTTGTCTCCCATTCGCGATAGTTAATTTCGGTAGCAACAGTAAACTCACGTTGTTTGCTAAGAGAACCTACACGTGATGTATACTTAGATATATACTAAAGAAAACTTTTCCATATTTCATGATGTCCGGCGTCAAAGGTTAAAGTTGTCTCTCGCCATCTTAAGATTAATAACGTACTTCGAAATTGCAAACAACTGCGTGTGTTTATTTGCAACGAGAAAAGTTATAATAGTCTTTGTTGCAAAGGAAGAAATATTCGTAAATATAAGATGCGCTTATTAAAAACGAAATATTACTAAAAACAATATTTTCAACTGAAGTGTACACTTCAATGGTCGCTACAGTTATGCTTACAAATACAAATGCCAAAGCAAGTTCATTTTATTGCTGCAAATAAAATATATTCATGCTTTTCATATTGAAGTGAGTTGCAGTTCTTTATGTAATTATATTATATATACGTGATTGTCACGTTCTTAAAGTAAATTGCATATTAATTCTGTACCTTTCTTCTACGTGTAATCAAAGAATATCTCGTTATATTTGTGGCAAAAAAATAATTAAATTCAATTTAAAAATATAGTTAAATAGTAACATTACTTCAGGTTTTTAATTTCATTTTCTAAAATATGTTTTGTGCCGTGCTATATACAAATTTAACAACATGTTTGAAATAAAATACAAAACCTTGTTACATTATCTCAATAATTGTTGGTCCAAACATTTTTCTGAAATTCAACCGTGTCCCGATATCCCAATAATGATTGGTGCAGATAATATTCAGAAATTCAAAGTAGAATTAAAATATGATCAAAAAGTACAGATTATAGGGTAAGTTACGTTGAGTGAGCGCTAGCGCCAATTTGAAGACTGTGAAGATGACAATGGATAATTTGCTTTGATGTTTTGGTTTGAAAACGTACAACAGATTTGTGAATGATTAAAAATGCCATTAATTTAAAGATATTCATGCAATAAAAATTTAAGAAGTTAATATAATCCAGAATAACTAAATATATATTATAAGAATAATCTAAAATGAGAAACGCATTTTGCATGAAGGTAATCAGCCTCCGCCAAGCAATACAAAAAATGAATTAATAATAAAAATATATAATTTAATAAAATTACATACATATATTGCATTTTCCATGAATTTACTATATTTACTATATATTTTATAATTTCAGAAAATATAAAAGAAAATGCATTTCGTCGGTAGGAAGATGAATTAGGACAGCTAAAGACTAAAGTCTATATAGATACAGCGACCTAATAATGGAGAATTATTAAACTTTGGAGTGAAATGTAATATCAGAAAATTTATTCAATGTCCATTTCAACGTATTAAAGTGTATCGCACATAGAAATATTTGCAATTTTATGAAACCATGAATTTGAAATTTAAGTACGTATCAATTGCATTGACACAATAAGAAAATAAAAATAGTATAATTAAGCATAGATACAGTCACCAATATCTTCAGCTCACGATCAATGGTCATAAAAAATATCTTTTAAATGCTGGAGTGGCATTCACTCGACTATCTTATACTATTGCTTTAATTTTTTTTAAATTCTTGCTAAATTTCCTTGAAACAATATCAATATTTTAATGGAATTCTATAGAGCAATCTAGTTGAGCCGTGGATTGTTCTTGAACCATGTGGAAAAACTCTAGATGATTGTGTCCCATATATAAGCATGCCTCGCGGACAGAAAGAAATAAGTAGTGGTCGTATGCAGACAGAAATTTACATTTGAATAGACATTGCAAATGTGTTAGTGATAAATCAATAACTAAGTCAATATCGTGTTGTGAAATGAATGCTTTATATTAAAAATAAATATAATTTGAGAATATAAATATAATTGTAGTATATATGTATATAAATAAATAAATTTTGTAAAGTTTAAATTAGAAATAAGTGTATTAATTCTCCACCGAGTACGTGAAAAACGTAACGTAAAGTAATTAGAGAATTGTAAATGAAACAAGACTATTTTCAAAAGAGAATTTTCAGTTAAATTTTTTTAAACAATAGTGACTAGAAATTATTATATTTTCGACTTTTATAAGAATTATTATTTCTCTAACTCATGCTGTTTCTGGGATTGTAAATCATGCGGCCGTCAAAATCTGTCAATTATAATTATTTGGCACAAAAATTTAAATAGATAAAATGCATCGATACTCGAGTTATATATATATATATATATATATATATATATATATATATATATATATATATATATATATATATATATAAGAAATTTTTAATATGTTACTTATTAGTTCAGTAATAAGGGGGGCTCCAAATTTTGAAGTCCAATAACTCCGAAAGTATACAAGCGATTGAATTTTAACAACAAACAGATTCAAATGGAATGCTAAAGAAAATGTGTAGCAAATTTTGTTCAAATCGCTATGGTATCTTCAGAAGAGTTGACGGCACGACTACTTACATCCAAGTACCTATATGAGTTAAATATATTTTTCGGTTCAAGGTAACGCGACAAATAATTTTTGTTAAGAACTTTTTTTGGTCCGAGAATTCTACAGACACACGACCAAATACTTTAGCTCTTCTGTACTTTGCGAACTAAAAAGCTGGAGTGGACTTCACTTAAATTCATTGTCTTTTCAACATCTGTATTTATAATTATACTTTATTTTGTTTAAAATTCATTCTACGATAACTATAATACAAAATTAATATGTATTGTTACTAATTGATATATGTGCACTTATACACACACATATATATATATATATATATATATATATATATATATATATATATATATATATCAAATAGATGGCGGAAGTACAAGAATATCCAGCTTTCATTTTAATGCTCATTGTATATATTGGCAAAATGTAATATCCGAAGTATGTTTGTCCATAGTTTTAATAATAAACTTTTTTGAGAACGTTTATAAGCGGTATACCTATTATTTGAGTATTGTCTATTACTATTATATTGGTAGGTTAATACTTATGAACGGTAGTGTATATATTTCTAATAGCAGTTGGTACCTATATAATTCGAAATGAGCAACTGTTAATGGTGTTCGTTTACAAGTTTGTAGCGTGCTTCCATTGTATTTACAACATGTAATTGAAATTGCTTGAATTATACAAAGTCACTCAATTACACCGTCGCTATACGATCATCTGATTCTATATCCAGCTCAAAATCTATCTTTTTGCTTCGTATGAAATTGTTTGATAAATACCTATGACTGTTAAGTTGACGTGCGTTGCTCTAGTGGGCGATCGTCTGAAATCCGCCCGACACCGATAAATGCCTTCGTCGTCGGCATGCACTGGATCCAGGGTTAATCGGCCGTCAGTCGGGGTCACTCGCATGATGGCTCGGTCGGCGATTGTTCTGTCCGCCCAGTGGCTACCACCAGCCGCTGCAACTGCTACGGACGTTGCAGCTACCGCTACCGAACTGCCCCGGGCATCGTACGTGTACACTGGAGAATTCTCGTCTTCACGGTACCTACAATTATTATACATAGCAGCTTAGAATTTATTTCGAAACTTATTTATTTGTATAGATATTTCAAAACTGGCTATGAGGTCGAATTTGCTTTATAGGATACTATTTATTTTTCCGATATTAGGTTATGATTAGTTGGATAGATATGATTTTATAGATATTTTATTTGTTCAATAAAATAATTAATGAGTTTTAATTTAATTTCAACGATCAAAACTATCATAAAACAGGTCAATTTCTGTTACAAAAACGATCAATGTGAAGCATGATAGACGCATCTATTCGCACACATTACATTCCACTATTTGAGTCATTAAGAAATTATGATTTTATCAAACTTATCCTTATATCAAGCTTATATTTTTGTAAGAACGAGCAATTTGACGTTTTCTTCACAGTCGGATATACATAATTATAATACATTATGCAACTATCACATTAGAACACCATTTCATAATCACTCTAAATTTTACTTGAATCAATATCATTTAAGCACTTGCTGAAATATTCATGCGATTATTACTAATACTTCATTTTACGGAGTTACTTATTTTAATTTTTATAAATATTAACTAATATTCTAAAGAAGTTATAACTTATAACTACAAGGGACTATATCTGTTATTGAAATATTTTTATTAAATTATTGATATTTTAAACTGTTAGTTATTACAAATTGCATTATTTTCAAGTATTGTTTCGTGTATTAATATTCAAATATATATATATATATATATATATATATATATATATATATATATATATATATATATATGTATATATTCATACGTCGCCATGTAGATAACTTCCAATTAAGAGGAATCCCTACCGAGCTCACTTTTCGCTATCAGCATTATTCAGTAGCACAAATATAACAATTTGTAAAATACATAAAAACCAGATATTGAAATGCTTGCGTTTCAACTGTACCGCAGTGTTTGCAAATGTTACCACTAGAGGCAGTAGATAAATTAAAATACCGTTACCTTGAAAATGCTCCTACAATTTTTCAAAATATGGCCATAAAATGTATTTTTAAAAGATATTTCTGTTAATAAATGCAAGTTATAAATTCAATTTAGGCATGTACAGCCGTAAATTGCGAATATCGTTCTTCAATTCATAATAAACCTCTTATGAAAATCATCAATTTTTATTGGAAAATGTTTCATTTATTTTTATAAGTAAAATATATAAATTTTGTAAAATTTCATCTGTACACTCGTGCAATAGATCATACTTAAGCGACATATATTTTTTTGGAACGAATATATTTTAATTTAGGATCAGAAAACGGCAAGAGCGGAGCAATGATTTTTGTTTTCATGCTACTGGGTAGGGATTCCTCTTAAAACTAAATTCGATTTAAAAATCCCTAATTTGGGCAAAATGGGGGTTGAATATTAAAAATATAATTTTTCTCATAACTTACACAATCTAATTTATTCCTTGAGCATACAAAATAAATTGTATAACGTATGTCGGAGAGTTTATCGGCTGCACACAAGTATCGCCTCTTAAAATATACAATAGGAATATTCTTTATTTGAATATAATGAGGTCGCACTTGTTAAATGAATGTTATTATTTTATATCAGAATGTTTTTCTTTTATACTATTTGTATTCTGTGATTTATCCTGTATCAGCATCTTTATAAACTCAAAGAACTTAAATAATAATAACTATTATTATACAAAAAAATGGGTCAATTATAAATTCGTATTATGTCCTTTTTAGTCATGATTTTTCTATGAATCAGTTTCAATACTGCTTGAGTTAAAATGCAAGCATAAAAGTTTGTTAAATATTTAAAATAATATATTTAGTTTAATTATTAGTGAAACAGTAATTTTTATATATTTAATGAATATGTTATAGAATATTTTTGTTATCATTTATAACTGAATCCTTTGGTCTTAATTTAGCGAAATTTTTGCATAACATAAAGAAATATATATTTACCAAAATAAAAGTTAGGTAAACACCAGTTTCAAAAGTAGTGCTTGGTAAACGTAATTATAGATCATTTTCTTTCATTCTATGTTGCTGAATAAATATATGTATATTTTTTTTACTTTTATCCAAACATCAAGGGAATATATGAATAAATAACCGACTAGGTTCAATTAAGTTTTTCTTTTGCACCATATAGAGTTAACATTATCAAGATTCGTTGCACAACTGATGAAGAATATCAATTTGTATATTTATTATGCAAATAAGCATTAATAATTGAAGTTTAGCGATATGGACAATTATGTAGTTCAAATTGCCCTACCAGATTTTTCTAATAATATATTAGGAAATATTGATATCTACATACATATGTACAGTCGGCAGAGTTGGGCAAAATCAATTACTAGTGAAATTGAATTCATAAATCACAATTTAATTTAAAAATGATTTCGGTAATTTACAAGCGCAAATCACCTATAATTAATTGATTTCAAATCACAATTCAAAACGAATTGAAACCTTTTTGGCAATTACAAGTTATTTTGTGAATTTGTATTATACATAATTAGTCAAAAAGAATTAAAGTGTATTTACCAATTACAAAGCTTTTTTAAGAATTAAAAGCCTTTTATGTGAAATTGTATTATAAATCAAAAGGAATAAGGCCTGTTTATCAATTATGAATCTTTTATAATTAAAAAAGAATTGAAGCCTTTTTGACAATTACAAACCTTGTAAGTATTGGATTATAGATTTACAACCAAATGAAATTAAAGTCTATTTTATATTTATCAATTAGAAATCTTTTATGTTAACTTTTAACCTGAAATATTATTTGAAACTATTCAGTTTTTTAACAATAATACAATTTGATGACTGGAAATCTGTTTAAGGAGCTTAAAGCTTTTATTTCATAAATTTAATTAATATTTTTCAAATGAATTAAATTTCAAAGCTTAAAGTCCTCATTATTAAAAGGGTATCAATTCAATTGATTTAAATCCCTGAATTAAAGCTTTTGATTTGAATTTCTGTCCAGCTTTGACAGTCTGTATCATTATTATAATAACACTAATATGAAGATAAATAAAACGTATTACGGAAAAACTAATAAAAAGAAATACCATGGAGTTTCATGTAAATATAATTAAAAGGCACACATTTTGCCCATCGTCAACTGTCAACTTTGTAATAAAAAGCTATAGCGTTCGATTGTGTCTCTGATTCTGATACATTCTCAGAGTCTAAAGATTTTGTTTCCTGATGATACCAAACCAATTTGAACCAACTTTGGTGCACATATAGTGCCCGATTAGTACCTGCCATATATTTAGGGGTTCATATTATTGTTTTTACAAAAATAGTAATGCTTCAAAAATACTGCAAAAAAGGTGTGTAATGTTATAAAATTATTTGGGAATTTATATATCTTGTCTTGTATGGTTTTATGTCCGCAAATCATGTTAGGTGTGTTGTGTTATACATCACATATATAAAATATTATAAAAATTGTTTTTTTCAAGAAAAAACTTGCCCTTATGGCGCGCTCAAGAAATTGGAGCTTCCATTTGAAATTTCAAGGGAGATTCTAGTGTGTGTGCTTGATTTTTTACCCAATTTTCTTATAAAAATCTTGAAGGAATTTCGGAATTTTAATTTTCGGGGTCAAAAATAGAGTGCCAGAGCTATCTTTCAAAAAAAAAATTGATTGAAAAATATTTCGAATAGCGGCAATATTATTAATGACGCATTTAGATGTGTTATTTGATAGTTAACATGATTCCCTTCGATACAGTTGTTTAATACAAGGTATAGGTAATGTATAAGAGTATGGCTATCGTATGAACTAGACTAATCTTAATATCCCATAATTTCGCAATTTGCTGACACCTCAAAGTTGAAGTATCAATTTTCCACATTTTCTGGACTACATAATTGCCCGTAAATCATTTTTTTTTTCAACTAAATGAAATAATTCTAGTTCATGCAATAGCCCGAAGTGTCATAAATTAGTGTGTTTAGATATTTTTTTTTTTTTTTTTTTTTATTGATTTATTGGTACTTCAACAGCTAGGGTTATTAGTACCATGGTTTGGTTAGGTAATTATATGAATGTGTGTTTTTGTTGTTAATATTGTTATTGTGTGTATATTAGTGGTTTTTTTATATTTCGGTTATTAAATCTGTTTCTTTTAGATATTTGAAGAGTCTTTGTGTTGTTTGGTGATTGTTAGCCAGAGCGTCTGGCAGTTGGTCCGGTATATGGTTTCTCTCTCGGGCTTCGGTGTATTTGGGGCAGTCTATAATAAGGTGTTGTACTGTGATGTTGGTGTCGCATAAGTCACATTTGTCTGCATCGGCTCTACGGAATAAGTGACTGTGTGTGATGCGTGTATGTCCAATTCTTAGTCTTGTGAGGCTGACTTGTTGTTTCCTTGTTCCTAGTGTTTCCCATTGAGATGTATTTTCTTTTATTTTTCTTAGCTTGTTGTTGGTTGTTTCATTCCACTTTTGGTTCCAGATTTGTTTGATGTCTGATTTTATTTTGCTCTTAAAGTCGTATTCCGGGATGGGTGTGTATGTTGTTGTATTGTTTAATGCTTCTTTGGCTGCCTTGTCTGCAGCTTCATTCCCCGTTATACCGGTGTGTGACGGGACCCAGATGAAGGTTATAATGTTTTTTAGGTTTTCCGATACGTAATGTAGGGTGTTTTGGATTTCTTTAATTATGTTTTTTTTTGGGAATTGTTTTTGTATGCTTGTGATTGAGCTTAGGGAGTCGGAGCATATAGCGAAGCTTTTATTGGTATGTTTTTCTTCTTTTATATGTTGCAGGCTTTTAAGTATGCTATATGCTTCTGCTGTGTAGATGGAAATTGGGGTTGGGAGGTTGTATTTGAGGATATTGTTATCTGTGATGACAGCTGCACCGATATTATTTTCAGATTTAGATGCGTCAGTGTAAAAGAATATGTATTTTTTGTGTTTGTTCTTGATTTGGTTGAATAGTATTTTGTATGTTTCTGGGGGGGTATTTTCTTTTGGGTACTGTGAGAGGGTTAAGATGCAGCTTGGTTTCTTTATTTGCCATGGTGGTATTTTGCTTGTAGTTCTTTCTTCGATTGTTGGGAAGGGTGTATTGGGGTTTAGGAGAGTTTCGTGGAATATTGTATATATGTATGTATTGGGTTTGATTTGGGTGATGTTGTTTATTTTGGTGAATATATTGTTAAATGTTGGATGTGATGGGTTTGTTGACAGGTTTGTTATATACATAAGGGTTAGTTGTCTTCTTCGAATGTCAGGTGGGAGTTCTCCTGCAATGTTTTGGAGGCTTTTTATAGGACTGGTTCTGAAGCCGCCAGTTGCGATTCGCATGGCTGTATTTTGTATGCTATCAATTGTTTTGAGTAGGCTCTGCTTTGCACAATTGTATGCGATGCTCCCATAGTCTATTTTTGACCTAATCAGAGATCTGTATAGCATTAGTAGTGTGTCGCTGTGGGCGCCCCAATCGTGGCTGGATAATGTTTTGAGTATGTTCAATCTTTTGTAACAGTCTGCTTTTAACTGTCGTAGGTGGGGGGCCCATGTGAGTTTCTTATCTAATGTCACTCCTAGGAATCTATGAGTGTTAACTATTGGGATATTGTTGTTGTATAGTTTTATTTCAGGATCGTGGTGTGTGTTTCTTAGTTTGCAGAAGTGCATCATTTTTGTTTTGCTGGTTGAGAAATTGAATCCTGTGTTGTTGGCCCAGTTTTCTAGTTTTGTAATTGATTGTTGTAGGTGGTTTTCTATGGTTCTCATGTTTTTTCCTTTGCAGTATATGACAAGATCGTCCGCAAAAATTGCTGATTTAGTTGGGAGTGTAATGTGTTTAGTGATGTTATTGACTGCTATCAGAAATAGTGTTACGCTTAGGGTGGCTCCTTGTGGTACTCCGTTGTCTTGTGTGGTGATTTTGGATAGGTGTCCATGGGATCTGACTTGGAAGGATCGATTGGTTAGAAAGTTCTTGATGTAGTGCATCATGTGGCCTCTGATGTTGTGTTCATGTAGAGTTTTTAATATGTTGTATCGCCAAGTGGTGTCATAGGCTTTTTCTATGTCGAAGAAAATTGCTACTAAATGTTGTTTGTTCTTGAATGCAGTTTGTATTTCAGTTTGCAGTCTTACTATGTGGTCTGTCGTGGAGCGTCCTTGTCTGAATCCACATTGATCATTGTTTAATATGTTTTCTGATTCTAGGTACCATACTAGACGTTTGTTAATCATTTTTTCCATGATTTTGGATAGAGTATTGGAAAGAGCTATTGGTCGGTAGTTTGATGGATTGGTTTGATCTTTGTTGGGTTTTAGGATAGGGATTATTATAGCTTGTTTCCATTTCGTAGGGAAGGTGTTGGTTTTCCATATGTGATTGTATATTTCTAGTAGTTGGCGTTTGTTTATATCTGAGAAGTTTTGGATCATTTCAGAAGGAATATTATCTGGACCTGGACTTTTGTTAGTTTTCAGTTCGTCTAGAGCGTTTTGCAGTTCCCAGCTATCGAATGGATTGTTCATTGGGTGGTTGTTTTCCTGATTTATTTCTATTTTTTGTGTTTCGGTATTTCTCTTTATGTCTAGGAATCGCTGGTTATAGTTGTCATCACTTGAAGTATCGTGTAATGTTTCTGCCAATGTGTTTGCGATCTGTTGAGGGTCTGTTATAATTTTGTCCTGTTTTATGAGTGTTGTGGTTTGTATTATATGGTTTTTGCCTTTGATTTTACGTATCTTTTCCCACACATTTTTGATTGGTGTATCAGGGTTGATTGTTGTTATGTAGTTTCTCCATGATTTTATTTTGCTCTGCTTAATTGTGAGTCGGGCGATTGCTCTGCGGTTTTTTGAATTCTATTAAGCTTTCTTGTGTGTTGTGTTTCTTATGTTGGTACAAGGCTTTTTTGCTTGCACGTATTGTATTGTAACATTCATCATTCCACCAGGGGACGGGTCGTATCTTGTTGTTAGTGTTTTTAGTTTCAATGGATGCGTATGCTGCGTTGTTTATATGTTGTGTAAGTTTGTCGATAAGAGTATTGGTATTAGAGTCTTCTGTGATGTTGAGTTGAAGTTGTTCCATTGTTTTCGTGAATAGTTGCCAGTTTGCCTTTTTTAGGTTCCATTTCATGCTTGGGAGGGTTGGTGGGGTTGGTTTTGTGGATTGTTCTTTGATAATTATTGGAAAGTGGTCGCTTCCGTATAGTTGCGGTAGGGTTTCCCAAGTAAGGTTGGGTGTGATTTTAGGGTCACATAAGGATAGGTCTATCGTTGAGAATGTTCCATACCTACTGCTAAAGTGTGTTGGTGATCCATTATTGAGTAGTGATACGTCATCTAGGATGTGCTCGATTAATTTCCCTTTGGGATTGGTATATGTAGAGTTCCATATCGGGTTGTGCGCGTTGAAATCGCCTGTTATTATGAAAGGTTTGGGAAGGGATTCTATTAGGGATTCTATGCATTTTAGGTGTGGAGTAGTATCTGGTGGTAAATACACCGAGCAAATTGTGCATTCTATTGGGTACTGTACTCTTATGGCTATTGCCTCGAGTTCAGTTTGGAGGGTGATTTCTTGAGAGTGGTTGGATTCTTTTACAAGTAGAGCTACCCCACCGTGGGTTCTGTTTAGTCTGTCTCTGCGGTATATCCGGTATCCTTTGATGTTTGTTGAGTGCCTTTCTTGGAGATGTGTTTCTTGTAGACTTATGTAGTCGGGTTTTTGTTGTGATATTAGGATTTGTAGTTCGGGTAGGTGGGTGAAGAACCCGTTAAGATTCCATTGCATCGTAGTCATCTTGCGATAGTGTAAGGTTGTTTTCTTGTTGGTAGTCGAAGATGTCTAATTTTTGAGTTTCTTCGATTAGTTGAGTTTGTAGTTTTCGGGTTAATCTGGTGAATTTATATTTCATTTTGCTGTCTGTTAGATTGGGGTATAGTGTATTTAGCATTTCTATTAGCCCTGTAATGTTTGTTGTGTATTCACGTGCTAAGTTTAGTTGGTCTTTATTTCCTTGCGCGTTCTCAATTAGGTCTATTAGCGAGTCATAGTCGATGATATATTTTTCTGGGTTTTCTGTTAGTATTGTTTTTAATATTTGTAGTTGTTCGTCAGTTGTAACTTGTATGTTGGAAGTAGGGCTTAATGTTCTGTGTTTTATTTTTTTGTTTTTCTTATCTATTTGTTTGGATTTTTCGTAGTTTTGTGTTTCTTTTGACTGATTTTCGTATAGTATGCTCTCTTCAGAGCTGGTTGATGGCGGTGCTGTTCTTTTGGTGCTGGTGGGGTCTTTTATTATTATTTCTTTGTTTCTTTTGTTCTGCGGCTTTTGTGGTGGAGGTGTTGTTGTTTGATGCATTTCCTTTGGTTTTTCTATTTGATTTTCTTGGTTGTGCAAGGTTTTGTCGAGTAGGTTTTTCTGTTTCGGTTGAGGTATTTCATGTATTTGTACTACATGAAGTTGGTTTTGTTTTAGTTGTTCTTGTTCTTTTTGGTGTATTTGTTCCTCTTTGTCTTCTTCATGCTGGCGGAGTCTTGGTTGTAGTTTCTGTTGTGGTGGATCTTGTTGTTGAATTTGTTCGTGGGGTGGTTGTTGTATCACTTTTGTATGGGGTATATCGTTCGTGGTGGTGTTTTCTCGGTTGGTGTTTGAGTAACATTGGTTAGCATTATGACCATGTTTTTTGCATATAAAGCAGTTCATACTATCTTCGGTTAAAAAAAGGCGGTATGTTGTGTTTTCGTGTTCAACAGTGAAGCTCTCTGGGATTGTGATGTTGTTATTTGGGTTTATATATATTTGCCGTCTAAAGCTTAGTATATGACTGAATTGGTCATCTCTCATTCCTATTTTGAGGAAGTGTATTGGTGAGACGATTTTAAGTCCCATTTGTGTTATTGCATTTTCAAGAATTGAGTTTGGAATAGTGGGGCATACATTTGATATGATTAGCCTTTTACTAGGGTTTACTAGTTTTCTTATGTTTACTTCTTGGTCGGCTACGCGTAATGTATTATGTTTTATGAGGAATTCATTTACTAAGTTTTTGTTAGTTAGATATATGCATATTCTATTATTTGAAATGCGGGAGGCGAATATAATTTGTTTTGGATTTATTTTGTTTCCCAGTGCTATGATGTATTCTTTCACGTTGATTTCATTGATTGCGTCCATGACAATAGCTTGGTCTTTTTTTGGATAGTTGGTTGGAATTTGTTGTCTAGCTCTGTCGGCATACGTACTCATTGTAGCTGTGTTGTTTGGGTTGCTTGTTCTTTGGCTTGGGTTGTCCATTGTGTTTACCGTTTTTATCGGCTGAGGTGTATAAGTGGCCGTTGTTGACAAGTCAACAGCGCCATGTGTGTGTGTGCCGGTTTACTTTCACTATTGGATTGTAGGTGGCCTTTGTGTCTTGGTTTAATATTTTGATTAACACCTGTCAATAAAAACTTGTTTAATCAAATTGTTCCACTATGGTGCACTTGGGGGTTGGGTTGATCGTGGTTGAAATCCCAGTCGTTAATTTATCAGTTTTGTGCTGTAGGTCTATTTTGTTTAGACTAATTATCTCTCAAAACTGGTAAGTTAGTTCACTGCAAGAATCTGGGTGTGTCACTTGTCACTTGTCACTCACTCCTAATCGTTTAGATATTTAGATATCATTTCGAGAAAAACGTGTTTAAAGTTTTTGTAAGCTTTCAGTACCCTCGGACTACCTGCTGTAACGAGCGCGAGTGGAGCAACTGGTTTGTAAGTGTTATATAGATATTGATATTGAGAATCTTTTATAACCCAATTAACTACATATTCTACACACCAATTAACGAAAAATGTAAAAAATAACGATTATTTTGACCTCGCACACTAGAATCCCCCCTTAATTGTATGCTCGGTTTTAAACTAATGAATCTTTACGAATGCTTTTAGTATATATATATATATATATATATATATATATATATATATATATATATATATATATATATATATATATATATATCGTATATAATTTAAAATGAGAATTTTATGACCGGAATGTATAAATGAACGATTAAAATCATGATTATATGGGTCTATTTTTTCAAAGTGTATGAAATTTTATCGAGCCGGCAGTTCCGATTAATTTTGTGCACTCGTTAAAAAATTGACCATATAGTCTTGATTAGAATCGTTAATTTATATATATATATATATATATATATATATATATATATATATATATATATATATATATAATTATAAGGCATGTCAATTCTATACAAACTAACCTAACCTAACCTATTTATTGCAAACAAATCAATGAAATCATATATTTTTTTTTTTACGTAAAATGGTTAATTTGATATCTTAGAAAAATATGGTCAATTTATGATTCTGGTAATGTTAAAAAACCTAGTGGTTTTTGTATATCAAAAAAAAAATCTATATAAGTTGACTTATATATCTTAGATATGCGTATTATTTATAATTCTGCTGAAATAAAAATTCATCTTGCAAATTAAAATAGATAGAGTCAACGGGTTAATTACGTTATAAAGAAATGCAATTATTATCTATAAAATGCTTTTAAACGTATATTTAGTAATGAGCACTTAATATGTGTGTTTTAAATTTAGTATAGATAATACATAGATTAATTATAACATTTTATGCATTTATTTATTTATTATAATATAGTTCGTTACTTGGCTAGACTGTGGTAGACATGTGTCAATATTATGTTAAGTGCTATATGGATAACACATGTATGTTAACATTTTGATGAACTACCCTACTACATAACACATAGTAACAAAACATGAAGTGTTAACACAATATTGACAGTAAATATGGTTTCCATATAAGTGTTAACATAACATTAACACACCCTATATGTAAGAAATTTAGCTAACCTATCTACAATTTTATATTGCAGTCACATTGAAAATATGTTTTCCTTGCAATATGAATTGTGCGATGTAAGTTAAGCTGGGCTATGACTTTCAAATCAGAATGAATTTAATGTAGCAACGTAGACATGTCATGACTTGAATTCTGAATTCGGTGTATCCATTTCATATCTAATTTAAAGATTTCAATTCATGAAATTCTGTTTTTGAATTATTTATGGACTTAAATGGACCCCGTTACGTGAGACAAGTGACATATACATATGAAAAAAGAAATATGATAAAATGATGTTATGTTTTATGTGAAAATGTCAACTTCGTGTTTCAATTTTTAAATAAACATCATCCGTGAAATTATTAAACAGTTTTTGTCAAACTCGATAGATAGTCATCTGATTTCATACACGTTTTTTTGTCAAGATCGACATTTTCATACAAACATATTTTATGTCACCACATGTGGGTTAAATTTTAATGTTTGAATTTCCTAACATACAGTGCCGGATTTAGAGTATTTTGGGCTCCTTAGGCACATTCATTTTAACATTCATGGACGAAGACAAAAAAGAAATTTTGTAATCATTAAATAATATGAACTAGAGATCTTAACGGTAATTCACGATTTGACCATCTCTCAATTGTATCTGACTATTTTTGGAATGACATCTGTGTATGTCTCTGTGTCTGTGGACGCTTTATAGAAAGAAAAAAAACGTTGATGGAAAAATTATTCTTTTTTGTGCCGACTCGGCAGTCGAGTCGGCACAAACCGCTGTGTGTCATTGCTGTTAACTATGGTTATTTTAAATTTACGTTTTCCTAGTTACTATACATATTTATTTGGATTTATAACAATTGTAGGGCGAATTTATATTATTAACAAACTAACGCATTATTATAAGTACAGATAGTGAAAGGTCAAGAAATTCGAGAGAAAGTGTAGTTCGAATTTGACCGTTTTATTTGTTTTGTTGAAATCTGAGTTCGTCTAATCTCACTTTAAGTATATATCAACTCAGTTAAAGATTAACTGAAGTAAGTACGATAACTACTATCAATATGTATGGTAACCAGAAAAACGTAAATGTAAAATAAGTATTTTCAAAAGCGAGTTTTCAGTAAACAACTTTCTAACAAAATTAGTTAGTAATCTTAATATCTTCAACATATTTAAATACCTCATGCCGTTTTCGAGATAATCGTAGCTAGAGAAAACCGAAACCTCCGATTAGAATAATGATTAGAAATAAAAAGTTCACGTCCAGGTCAAATACACGTATAAAGTTAAATTTCATATCTTTACCATCAATCGATTAGAGTCATGGATGGTCAAAAGGTTTGATTTAAGTTAAAATCTCAAATTAGTCAATTTCCATGATTACAATACTTCCTTATATACATTCGTATAAGAAAGTAAAAAAGCAAGTATATATCCAAAAACACATACTAGTGGTGGAGTTTCATCATCTTAAAATCGAGCAATCATATCTTTCCTATATAACAATGTTATATGCACGAAGTTCAAACGAATTTTTTATAATAACTTCTAAGATATGACCGAATCTATAGCAATGCTACTATTTAAACACCATATCTAACTTGAACTTCTCATGCGTTCTAACGATAAATGTTAATTGTAGCGATAAGGATTATTGTAATGGTGTATAAACCGACCATTAGAATAGTGCTTAAATGTTAAACGTACTTTTAATCTGTTATTAACTGCAAAATGAAATAGTAGGGAACTTGAATAATTATTGATTTAATTTAATTTGCTTTAACAATATGTAAGTTATATACCTATATATATATATAGTTTAGATATTGATCTAAAATTTACGTTTATTAAAAGTTATTCTAGCTCTGTTAGGCGAGCTAGCTTAAATTCTTGAACATGGCTTCCGTGTGTATCGACAATATACAGGTAACACGCAAAAAATTATTCGAGCAAAAGTATATTTAGCAACGAGCGTGTTAAGATAGTGTCATATATGACTGTTGATATTTTATATATTTATTTGCGAGTTCAAATTAAAACAAAATCATAGATGCTCTTGTTACATATGTAACGTGACACATATCAAATTATTTTGCATTTAATGAAATGTATGCTGGCATTTATTGCGTTCTGTATACAGCTCGTGTTCGGTAACATTAAAATATTATTAAAGAAACTTTTGTACGTGTTCCAACATGCATTCATTAATAGAAATTATAGCTTACATAGCATATTTACTGTTATTGTTCTTTCGCATGAAATCTTCTTTTATTAAATAAATATAATTAATCTTTCACCGTGCTCAGTAACATGAACTTTACACACGTTAAGACTAAAGTTCTTGCTAATGCCGGTACAAACAAATATATTATAAAGGTATTTTTATCATTTCAATCAACTGATTGAATTCATGGATGGATAATTTCATCTTAAGTGAGAGACATTTTTATTTAGTCGTATTTAGGCCGTTCAGAAGAAACTTTAATAACATTTATTGCCGGCAATTAATCAATTAACACTATTCTATTTGAGAACAAGGTTAAATTTTCACTATATATAACTATTTAGTTAATATAGATGTTAAAATTAACAAAAATAACTCGTAGGACCTCTTACGGAACTGGAGCGATTTGAACCAAATTTACTACATTTTTGGGTGCATATCAAGCTTGCCCGAACTTGCTGTTGCAACACAAGACTGGTACTAGCAAAAAGTCATAAAATATCCCCGAATTGTAGTTTTCTGATGTCAGGATCAGGCAAGTAAAATAAACAAAAATTTAGGGTATCCCATTTGAATTTGCTGGCAGTTTAAATCTAATCGCAATTATACTTTCAGAGTATAGAGCCCCAAAACTTGGAACTTTCTTTAATACCGAATACAGCCCTTAAAAATAACCTAAGCATTCTACAAAATATATGCAAGATATTTTATATCTACAAAATGTCTTCTTATTGTAAACTTTATGGTCATAACATACATATATATATATATATATATATATATATATATATATATATATATATATATATATATATATATATATATACATATATATGTATATATATATATATATATATATATATATATATATATATTTGTTGTCGTGTAAAAGCATTTAAATGTAATTGAACAAAAAGAAGAGTTGAAGCAATTTGTTGCACATGTTGGATCAATTTAGAAAAATAATACACCGTCTGTGAGACAGCATGACTGCTGGCTATGCTCTGTAAAAATAATGTTATTACAGGAAGAAAATGAAAGAAAATATGAATGTTTTAATATATACATGTACCTATTTCCATTTGTTTGTTGATTTTCCAAATTATATTCTAACATGTAATTCAATATATGATTAAATGCACAGCAAACATAAAATAATATAAGGAAAACGATGTCATTATACGTCGATACTAGGAAAAGAAATTGATGACGTCAGTTGTTCATCTCAGTTGACGCATAGTATAAATTATATTGTACATGATATAACAGATGTTATATGGAACACGACGTAACACGTTGCAATATCAAATAAACTAATGGGTTTTTTCATCTTGATGGAGGAGGACATTTGAAAAATATTCGTTATTAAAATAGAATAATAGTGTATACCTACTAAAATGTCAGTTGACTCGCTTCTAAAATATGTGTTTCGTATGACGCTATCGTTGGTTACTCGTTGAATTTGCTGTATTTCTCTTAGGGCCACTCTTACGACTTTAATTTGTCTATCTTTTAGTTAAAATAAAATGGCACAATGTCTGCAAAGTATTTCTGCCTTATAAAATATAATTAAGAACGAAATTAATTATTTTCCACGATATTGCATTATTTTTCTATTCATCTCATTCAACTTGTATCTGAAGGTAATTAACAAATTATATAATTTTTATTCGATTTTGTTTAATTTATCTAGAGTTTAATGATAACCAGGAGTCTAATGTAATACAGGAGACTAATGTAATACAGTCAAGTAAGGAACAATATAATTAAACAAATGACTTAAAAGTAAACTATTAAAAATCGAGCAAAAAGTGTCTTTCATCACTGAGAAAAATAATTTGTTAATTCAATATTAAAATAGTTTGAATAGTAACAATATATTGTTTTTAAACAACAACGTATTGTAGTAATTCTGCAAGTTTTATGTTGGTCCAAATAGCCAACCATATTTGAATTAGATCATTCGTATCATTCACTATTATTACGAATATTTATCTTGGCACTATCAATTTTATTTACATAAAATGAATTGGTGCTTCTCCTCAAATCACTTATTAACTTGATTTATTCAAAGTTTACTATCATACCCCTAAACCTAATGGTACTCCCGTTTTAGAACTAGTTTATTAATATTTCTTAGTAACATTCATTAAAACTTCTATGCAATTCTAGTTCAAATAAGAATTATAACCAATTCAAAAAATTAAACAATAATTGTACTAATTTACCTCGGTACTGTAATTTTTATAGCCCGTAGCTAACATAATAGGAGTTTTTCTGGAAAAATGATAGAAGATGTGGTTGTATATTTTAAATGTTGTAATAATCGCGAAATAAAATATATGATTTTTTGGCAAACTAAGAAATGTGCATAGTGATGTATTGTATCAATATCAACAATTTATCTAAACTTAGAATATTTAATAGTTACGGGCTATTGAAATTAGTGTATCGATAAAAGTTTTTATTTATAAATGGGATCCAAATCTCATTTTGAGGGGTATTTTCCCCTTGTTCCCTTCATCCATATCGATTCAATACCTCAGGTGGTTTACTCTGAAAGACAGCTAGATATATA
The DNA here is from genome assembly GCA_933228885.1 of Leistus spinibarbis. Classification (NCBI taxonomy): domain Eukaryota; kingdom Metazoa; phylum Arthropoda; class Insecta; order Coleoptera; family Carabidae; genus Leistus; species Leistus spinibarbis. The sequence goes on from OW121791.1 coordinate 12,346,207, forward strand.
AAGTATGAAAGTAAATGAAATGAAAAATGATGTTTTTTATGAGCACTGTGTCCTTTCTATTCGGTTTACGAACAGTATTACTACTGTGCTATCTATATCAATGCAAACATATTAAAAGTGAGAGAATAGTGGAATCATGTGTAGATAGTTGCGGGTTCTATAATATTCTTTGCGCTTGATGTTATAGCTAGACAGCGTGTTGGGGGTACATAACACATGTAATATAACTGGAAAATAATACCACACGTACCAAATGACAAGAGACACGTGGTCACCGGGAATGGCTGGCGTCAGATCGCATACGAGGCCGACGCTGCTACCCAGGAGCGCTTCGGCTGTTGTTTCTGCGTATTATACCAAGAGAGAGAACACACAAAACCACTTACTTATATATACAACAATACAACATGATATGGTCGAGTACCGTATAAGTCACATATACTACGCTCATGTATTATATAGTGTCAAACTCTGTCACATTTTGACAGAGTGTCTTTGTGTGTGTCTGTGTGAATATTTGAAATCTTGTCACATGAATAGAGAAAGATGAGAAGGCATTACATTTTGTTGGAATTGTGAACTAATATGGAAGCAGCGGTACAACAGCTGATCTTGAATTAGTACTGTCAACTTGTCTTTATACTACATAATACGGTTATCATGTCTCGCCTAGGGATTGCAATACCGGACCAAAATTAAGTATTTCGGTGTAATATTACGCATAGGTGTAATATTAACAATAAGGGTATATGTGGAGAAATAATAACAAACATATAATTTAAACGAATTTATGTTAAAGATAAAAATTATTATTGCATACAATACAACAAACGTAAGATTATTAAAGTTGTCGGTAAAATATTGTAAACAAATATAGTTTGATTCTAAAAATAAATATAATTATAAATTGTGTAGAATTTATTTTAAAACAAAACAAATTATCAGAACAACAAAACACCTATAATTATAAAAATTGCCGATAAAATATAATAAACAAGTAAAAAATTATTAATATATCCTTCTTACATATATATATATATATATATATATATATATATATATATATATATATATATATATATATATATATATATATACATAATTTAAAATCATGCAGCAATAAAAATCATATTGTGTGTATACTGATGCAAATTCGCAAGTAACGTTAAGTGAACTACCAATCTAAAATAACATATTATTTTAAGTCTTCCATAATAATTGATCCCTAGATTATGGAGATTCATTGTATAATTTATTATAATAGTTAAACGGAAATTATAACCACCAAAATATAGCATCTATCACAATATGTGATTATCACAGGAAGGAAGCTTTAGTTTTAAATAGGTGGAGTTTCTTTATTTCACTTTGCGAATAAAGTTTTATAAATTATGAAATAATCGAAATTCTTGATATTAATAATACTCTGATTTCAGTGTTGTATCGATATCGATTCCAACGCCACAACGAGAAGAGATTGAGACTAAATCGTGCATAAAAATCAAGCGGACAGTACCATCAAATTTCGTAGTACTTAGTTCACAAGGAACATATATTATGTAACATGTGATGCTTAGGACGTAGGTGACCCCACACTATTATAGTTGTATGAGGTTATTTACACTAGCTTGCATTCGAGAACTTTTCATAGATTCTAGAATCGTTGAATACCCTGTGTGATTATATGGTGGAGGTGACACTTGAGTGAATAGAGCGATTTATAATAATTTTTTAACAATATTTACCTGATAATTTATATTTCCTACATGGAGCACAAAGGCGGTATGATCCAGTACAACATTATCAGTTGAACAATTTCAAAATTACTTTTACAATTAATAAACATAGTTTATTAATTAAATATGTGTGATTTCATACCCGAGGAAAAAATAATTCTTACACAGCAGAACAAATATAAAATTTTAATCATGAATTTATAATCATGGCATCTGAAGAGATAAATGATTTTGTTATTGATTGATTAACAAACAATACAGAATAAAATTCAACATCCCAATTCATGCGCACTGTCTCACTACACACATACGCAATATTTTAAGTTTTGAAATGATTATTATATTTATACAAACACCTAGATGTATGAGTCATTGTGTTTGTATGTAAGGGAAACACTTAATTTATAAGTTGAAACCTTGATTAATTACTATATTATATAAAGAATCATGAAAAATTGTCACCTAACAAATTATTCAATTGTTATAAACCTGAAGGTACATTCACACTAAATGTTTATTTTGTTAGTATCCAACACTAGAATTGTACGAAATCTCTCTGTTGTTTTCATGGTTACTAAATTGACAAAATTAATTCATTTCTTCTAAAAGAATATGGAGTGGCCTACGTAGTTTTCACTAGAAATATATATCCCACGCAAACTGTCTAACCAACCAATACTCCACAGTATTACTCCGAAATTGTACCATTTAATCAACAAATACTATTTCCTCAATATAAAATATAGATTGTTACTTTAATATTCATCTTATCAATATATTCAAATATACCTAATATTCAATATGTACTGTTTTTCAATATTAAATTTCAATAAGCAATACGCCCGAAATACGTTCTCAGTCGATATATTTGTGTTAACCGATGTCAACTGACAAATATCAATTTATTTGAGTCTTTTTGTTGTCAGGCATACTTCTTACGATTTATTATATATAATCCCTATACATACGTATCTATGGCAATATAAATTTAAGATTGTCCGTAGCAGTATTCTCGTTACTGATACATTTTATGAAGAAAAATTTCAATCAAAAGTTGTGCAAAATATTAATATCGTTCATTATGAACATAATAATTTTTTGCCATAAGTGCACCGCTCTAGTAATATTGGAGAAAGGATAGAAAATTCATATAGTCAACATGCTCTTCCGGTTTGAATATTATTTTCAAAAATATAAGGTGCACATCTAGATAATATACCGTATATCCATTGAAATCTTGAGTTCGAAAATTTTTATGGTTACTGCGTATAAGATATTAAAAATTATGATCCCTTATTATTGATTTTTGAAAAATTGAAAGTATTTAAAATAATCTACATAAAATTGCAATTATTATTAATTTTAGAAAAACTTTGAATACACAATATAATTTACGTAAACTTATAAGATTCATTTTTTCTTGTGTATAAAGAATGTAGATTTTTACACGGCTTAAAATCTCGAGAAATAAGATAATCAGTGGCTATAAAAATGTTTTCTTTGTATAATTAATCAACATTATTTCAAAGATTAATTTTCGGTATGATTAAACCGTGGATTAACCGGTTACCTTGTGGAAAATTTTGAAAACATTGTCTGAACCTGGCCCTACAGCCATAAGTATTAATTTTAATTTCAAGTAACTATATGAAAAGTAAAAGTAAAAAGTGAGAGAGAAAGAGATAATGAAGGAATATAAAATTAATCAGATAGCGTAACTTAGTTGCATGAGGACTATCAAAAAATTAGCATATTTCGACTTGGTCGATTTTTGATTTACCAGAGATTTTAAAACGCGAAATATTTACACGTGAATTACAAATGAAAATATCTAAGAATAAACTTCAAAAATATGCCTTTAGACATATATGACAATATGTATTTTACGTTGAAAGTGTGGTCAAAAATAAAGTAGATTTTTATAATATAATATATTTTGTAAGAGACATGTCACCTTTGTGCACTAAAGTTTCCATTCAGTAGCACATCATATAGAATCTGTTATATATATTATACAATACGCCCGCATGCGAAATCTTTTTCTTTGTCGGGTGGCTTTTAGCTTTTATCATAACGTGTCCAGCCAAGTGTTTAGTACATTCTTACTATTACAAAGTACACACATACCATTCTATAACATGCGATATTGAAAACAGATATCGTACATCTACATGTGAGTAAACATTCACTTTAAAATATTCACTTTGAAAAGTGATGTTATCGTAACGCGCAGATCTGTTTTACAAAATTACCCTTCTTGGCAGAAATAATCAAAACATACGTTATCTTTTAAAACGAATCTTTTACTAAAGCTACCCAACCAACGAGATGAAGTGGGGTGTAATGGAAGATGAACAAAAAAACATATTCATTACAAGCTCGATTTTACGTAACGAAACGTAAAAAAAAACAGTTTTATAAAAGCACCGGCAAGAATTTTAATTAAGAGGGTGTAACCGTATTTAAATATTGGTTGGTGTGATAAACCGCATGCAATATTTGGTTGAGAGTGTAATGTTCCCACATATACAACGCGTAACTTCAATATGAACTTCTAACTGAAATACTTCATTGATTTTAACATATCTGTCGTAACTAAAATTCAATTAGACCATCGTGATAAAATTGTTTTTGTTTTATATTTGTATATATTTCAGGCAAACGACATCTATATTCGTAACATTATAAAATGGATTAGATAAAAAATAAGATTGATTGGAAATTAATTGCCGAAATAAAAAATAAAGTTACTACCACAAAAAAACGTTTATTTAAAAATAATTATTTGTAAATATTTGCAACGTTAGATTCAATTAATAGATACTGATACGTTCTTTTTATTTACCCAGTGATTTCCACAACTTCCTAAACTGAAGATAATTTGTAGGTTATGTTTTTTGCTCGCCGTAAGAAGTACCGAAGAAGCTAAAGCAATCGGTCGTATGTCTGTAGCATTCTCGGATTAAAAAATTTCCACAACAAAAAGTGTTTGTCTCGTCGCCCAGAATACAAAAATACATATAATTTCTATACTTGGATGTTAGTCGTCGCTCGTAAGACCAAATGTGTGACCTCTACTCCTCTGAAGGTACCGGAGCGATTCACACCACATTTGGTACACATATTATTCGGCATCCCATTTGAATCCGCTTGCAGTTTAAATCCAATCGCCCGTATACTTTCAGAGTTATAGGGCCCCAAAATTTGGACTACTATCTATATATCTATAGCGTTTTTTCACACTTTGAACTCAAAGGCCTGAACAAAATTATAAAAAATAATATATTTGAAATTTAAAATATGGTAGCGATCGCATTAAAAGATAGGCTATTATGTGCAATCAATCAAAAACCATGTCATTAATATATTTCACATTCTATCTCATCCATTCGCAAATTTAGTGGTTATAAATAGGTTTTCTTTTTCAAATATCAGTGGTTAAAAATATGTTTTTTATATAAATAAGACATTAAAACATCCACTGAATAGATAATGCTTGCTAATTTTGGTTCTCGTTAAAACTACAATTATCATGAACCACATTAGTTAAAATGGTAACCATTGTCCATTGATGCCTCAAATAAATATTATTTTCTGAAACACTTTTCTGTAACTCATGTCGTTTTTAAGATTGTTAAAAATTTGCAAGTATAAGGTGCTACTACCGATATAGATTGTGCTATTTCGGATATATATAAACATTAAACTTAAAGTTAATGTTATCAACATATATTGCGGTAGAAGTCTCTCATACACACACAGATCACGCACGCACATATCACATACATACACATAAACAGGATGTACACACAGGCATATAAAAAATAAGCAATATTCATTCAGAGAAGCTAAAATAATCATATATTAAATTAAAAAAAATATTTTTCAGATAGCCAATACTTCGCTCTAGGCTTTTCTAGTTTTCGATTTTCAATTTTTTGCTTAGATTTTTTTATATTGTTCTATATTTACCCTATTTTTAAATGTCCATAGTTTTTATTGAGATGACAAATTTAAAAATTCAAAACTAGACAAGCATACATTGACTATTTTTCTACCGGAATATTCTAAAAGTTTTTTCAAAAAAAATGTATTAGCAAGTATTTTAAGGGTCAAACGAGCGCTTCAACTAGAACGCTTCAAGTAGTAAATAGCATTGGCTCTTATGGCGCTACGATATTCGTGCGCTTCCCCCTTTACACCGACCTGTAAGGACGGCCAACCATGGGGATTCCTCTTAATAACTGGAATTTAAAAGTGTAGGTTTGATGGGCGAAATGTCTGTTTTCATTAGTTAGCAGGAAGATAAATTATATTTTTAAGTTGTTATACCCTGTACCTTATCACGAAACGCAGTTATATTTTCTCATTAAAACTTAAACATTTAACTGTTTTTGATGCATAAAATATTCTTCAAAGTAACTCAGTGTAATGCTCAATTATGAATATTTAATTTGATTTCTTTAGAAATCAGATAGGAAAAACTATTCGCGTAACTAAAATTTATTCCGAACTTCCCAAACTTTACGGGGATTGTGTCACTATGTTTCGGAATAAAATAAAATTTCTAAAACTGAAAAGTAAAAGGTTAAACTTTTATTTTAACTTAATAATACCCATTTTTCAAAACTTTTTTGTTACATAAATCAATAAAATCGAGGAAAAAAAATTATACTTTGTATATAAATATATATAGATATACAGCGTATAACAATTATACAAGATAGTTATAGTGTTTGGTTGTGGGTCTGTAACATTCTCGGATAAATAAATTTCTTGTGTCGTCCGTACACTTCTAGAGTTATAATGCCTCTCCTTAATATTGCCCTTAGACCATCAACATACATTCATCCAAGTATATAGTTTATATATATACATTTATATTTTAAATCAGGACGCAGACACAAGAATTTTTTGTTAGGGACATTTTTTGATTCTAGCATATTACAGATACGACTAAACAAGTTTTGTACTATTGTATAACGAGCTAAATATAGATATGATCATTACTTGCCGAAATAACAGTTAGGTAAACGACAGTCTCAACATTGACACCAATACACGTTTAAGGGGGTAAATCAGTCTACCGTAAAATGGGGTTACTTTTCCTTAGCCAATTACACTTGTAGACATACAATAAACGGCAATGGCGTTGACTAAAATATAATCAGAATTTTTACTTTGATGTAAGTCGAGTGTAGGCCACGCCAATTACTCTTTTAGCATTATAATTGGTTAAGATAAAGTAACTCTCACAAGCCAAGTAACACCGCTATCGGCGACCCATTTGAAAAGGAACCTACAAATGGAAATACACATTTCTCTTTAGCATGAATATCTCCTAATAACAATATATTACGGAGCCACCATGTTGACATTATGTAGACACAACATGCGTGTAGCATACACATGCGATATGATGAGCACAGGCTCAACAATGCCATATACCGAGTTACGCCATGCGTCGCAACGCGCCATGTGAGCCCTTGTGCACTTCCGCCAAGGTAGCCAAGCCCGGATAATAGACAACCGCCAATTCCGCCGCTGTTATCATGAATACATGTCATGTGCTACCAGTGAACATGTGTAAATTAACCAGTTAGTTCACATTTTCAATTTAAATTTGAACATGTGTAAAATAATTACGCATTCATACATATGCATACAAAATGAAAAATTATAAAAAAATTAACTTCATAACTAATAACTGCGAAATAAATAACTTTAATAAGATTCTATTTTTACTCCCTTATACGTTATGCAAGTATAATTTTGCGATCACAAAAAGAAAACACATCCAAATATTATCTGTTTTAAGGGTACCTGAATTCATTTTGAATATACACAAAAATGTGAGGTTTTTCATTTAAGATTTGTATTTCCTATTTTTGAAGAGATTTCAATTGGAAGTGCTTCTTTACCCGTGTCATTATTTGTACATGCCGAAAAGCATACGAGCTAAAGAAAAAGTGAATCTGATAAAAGATAAAGATATTAAAATATCCAGAAACATTTACTTGAAAAGTGTGTTTAATATTTACTCGCACGCAATTCGGTAGATTAATTTAACTATTTCATCTATTCCGTTATGAAACACAACGAAGATTGGTAGAACAAAAATCTAAAGTTACGAAGTAATTATTCTAAAACGGTTCTATTTAATATAAATATTTACTTTTTTTTAAGTATGCCCTTTTGTTGTATTTAAAAACTTTTTTAAAGCAATATTCATTTGAAAATTGTTTTAGGTTATGATTAGGGTTTTGATTTAACTGGAGTTGATAATGAAAATGAATCTTAGGAATGCAGTCTTGTTATTTAAATTATGTATTCATTCTCGACGCTTCGGCATATCTTGAGCCTTCTTAAGGAAAATTTGTAATATTTTAGAAATTCATGGGTTGTTGAATTTATAAAAAATTACAGTGCAAGTAACTAATTTTACGTATTAATGTACAAAATTGTGACTAGTTATTAATAATTAGGACTTAATTATATCCAGAACGTTTCCTTTGACAAATTCTCCTGAATCATTTCTATCTCATTTCAGTTAAATCGCTCATAAACATCTTTCTTGTAAATCTCTCTTTCGAAATTTCTCAATATGACCAAACAATCACAATTGTCCATCAACCAGACTTCGTACAACCAAATACGAAAATGTAATAAAACGTCAGCGTTTAATATATGTTCTCAAGCAATCTGTATACTACAGCATGAAAAAAAAACTATATATTACCCAAACTCGAATGTCTGTGAGAAAGAAGTCTATATAACAATTTTAATTCTTATAGCGTTAAAAAAGAACGTGTTTAGGGCGGACAGTCAAACCCTTGTTCAACCCTTGTTTCCTCTGTCGTATACATTGTAGAAAATTTATATCTTTATAACTTATATTTTACTTTCTTGGACGAAGTTTAAAGGAAGTATTATAATCATGAATATTTACAAACTCGAGATTTTAACAAATACATGCTATTTTTTTACTATCTCGAAAACGGTATGAGTTACTCGTAAAAGTAAAAATACTAAAAAAAATTATAACTATTATTTTAAATGGTTTCTAAAAGAATATATCAATTACTATTAAAAATCGCTTTTAAAATTTGTAAATGTATACGTTGTACTCATTTACCAAATTGTTTCTTGATAATCGCAGTCACAACGTAACCAAAATTTGAAACTAAACTTATACAATATTATGAGAGTTTTATCGAAATTGCTGTACAATGTATCCACAAAATATTATTTGATTATGCGTACAAGAAAATCCAATGTAGGATACCCCAATTTTTAATTTTAAAGGAGGCTGAAGTATGTAATACAACCCACCGAATACGGGGGTCATATGTCCTCATGCGAATAGAGCCGTAAGAAACATGGTAGCCGTTAGTTCATAAAATATAAATGCAATACTATCAAATATACCTAAAATGCTGTTATTACAAATTGACGCCCACAAATAAAAAATGTAGATAATATTTAACAATATTACAAACATTCAAGCTATAAATGATACCGGGGTTCGAACAAGGAGCCGTGTAGTTCGCTAGCATGGCCTATAAACCACGACGTTTGACCTTAATTATTTTATTTTTGCTGAATTTGAAATATTAGCCTGTTTCATATGAAAGGATATTATAAAATCTAACTGAATGACAACAATCTGTTTAATGGTGCCTAAAGGGTGCTATAAAAACAGAGATACTATTCTGTAATTATATTATATAAAAGATGTTTTTTAATACTAGAATCAACCATTCCTTATTTTATGAGAGTGATAGCTAAACATTACATTAGCGGATAGCCAACGAACTATTATTTGTTGAATGGCTCAAATGTAGTATACTGATACAAATCTGAAGTGCCTTCGATTTTCTTATAAATTGTTTTCACTATTTATGTAATATAGCTTTATCGTGTTTTAAATTAATTCTAACATTGCCACGAAACAATATCAATATGTGTATTAACGTACACGTTATATGTTTTTTTTTTAAACAAATGTAGCTAGAAATTTTATTATCTTTAACTTTTATAGAATTTACAATCTTCACTAATTCGTGTCCGGTTTGAGATATGCAAAAATGACACGAGTAAACAAGCACTTCCGGCTTCTCAATATGTGTATTGACTAGGGATACGTACACGTTATATGTATTTTTTAAAACAAATGTAGCTAGAAATTTTATTATCTTTAACTTTTATAGAATTTACAATCTTCACTAATTCGTGTCCGTTTTGAGATATGCAAAAATGACACGAGTAAACAAGCACTTCCGACTGAACAATCCTTTTCTAAAATAGGAGATTTCTATTCCGGGATATACAAATCTTATTCAAAATATATTGTTCAACGTTATTGATTGTTGAGCGTTCATACAATAACACAGACAGACACAGAAATAGTAAAGTCTCAAAACGAATCATTCCAGTAATATTTTGAGGTCGATTTATTTGTTGTGATCATGATACTTTCCTTTATACATAGCGTATAAGAATTTATAGAAATTTAAGTACTCCACTAAAGTTGTATTTAATATTCAGATTTATATTTTATTATACTGACGCGTTTAACAATTTTGATAAACAACAATATTTTAAGAAGAAATTACTAATTATAATTAATATTTTCAAATATCAATACTAGTTATTTCTATAGAATTTATTTGAATGCTGAAAATCAAGTATAACATAAGTTAATTAAGTAAAAATTTTTTCTTCTTCTGTGAATTATTGAGAGTATGGATATCGATGTAGCTGTATTTGCTCAATTCACTAAACGCCGAAGCGGTGAATTTAAATTCAAATATGAATATCAAATTGTATTCACGTGAATTATACTTGGAATAATCCAAGAATTTTATCTTCTTTATTTTCTTTAATATATTATGTGCACACACACACACACACACACACACACACACACACACACACACACACACACACATATATATATATATATATATATATATATATATATATATATATATATATATATATATATATATATATATATATGCCGGCAAAAAGTGAAATTTAAATTCAAATATTAAAAAAGTTATATGAATATCAAATTGTACTCACGAGAATAATTCTTGGAACAATCCAAGAATTCTATCTTCAAAATATGTTGGAAGTTTTGCTTATTTTTTAATATGTAACATTCTGTTAGGTACATGCTTCGCATACTGATTCTTGTTTTAGAAAACGGGGTGGACAAGAGTAAAATGAGTGAATGTATTATTCAAGGTCACTTCTTAGATAAATTACATTTAGAAAACACAACACTCTTCTAGATTCTACAAATGTAATATATCAGAGAGGTAGCTTACACGTCCCTACCTGTATGTGTGTTATGTGAGGGTACGTATACATATATACATGTGTGAATCAAATGAAATAATGTCACAATATTACTATTTCGCTTAACAAACCACCATATCACTATATTCAATATATCAAAGAAGAATATATACATAGTTGTCTGTACCAAACAATGTCACATGTTACGTGACGACTTTGTTGAATTAGAATCAACTGCTTCATAAATAGTATATCAACGTTCCCATGTGTCGCGGAGATATCTGTGCAAGCACATGTTACAATTTCATCTTTGAGGAATTCGGTAGGTAACAAGAGAATATTTTATGAATGCAATGCATCCATCTGTAAACATATTTTACTGCAATATATCAGATAAGGAAACCATGTGAGCGGGGATGTATGTACATATGTGTGTGTGTGTAAGTCCAAGCAGTCACATGTTACATCTGTGGCGAATGTAAGAAACAAGGCAATGCCGCATGAATTCAATAAATATATACTATATATATACTGTATATATGTGGTATTAGATGCATAAATATAAGAATGTTTGTGTGTGGTTTAAGAATGACGCACCTGTGGTCGCGTTGACGCCGACTAGTGCCCAGGCCACCAGCCACATGATACGGTGCCACCACATGACTCCGCCGCCGCGGTGCCAGGCGCTCATCCGACCGGGCCACTCATGGGGCCCCAGCTTCCGACCACAACACCAACGTTTATATTATTATACCAACCTTAATTACCAAAGCCCCCCACAACATACAACAAAAATCCACGTCTTACATCAGTGTAAGCAACACTTAACACAAAAACACACATACATTTATTCTCACTGTTTATTGATATATAATAGTTAGTACATACATTTCTAATGTGTCTGATACATTATTGTTGATATTTGTGCTTAAATAAAAAATGAAACGGTTGAAAAGTATAAACTAAAGTGTGTGCGATTGGTGTATGGATGATGATGTGATGGAGCGGCGTGTTCGTGTGTGTTTTGTGCGCTGTTTCCCCGGGCACTCGCGCACCGTCGACTGCTGTCGCGCCGCCACTGCCGCCGCCGTCGCCGCCACCGTTGCTGCTGGATGCTGCCCGCAAAACGACACCGCCCCGGACAGCGATCCCTGAGCGAGCCGAGCGCCGATCGAACGCGCCCGAAACCGCCCGACTTGCCTCCCACTTCTCTCTCCGCCGCCCCCACTCTTAAAGCTCCCGCCGGGTTGGGAGAGGGCCCCGGCGAGCTTTATCCCCCACTGCTCACTCTCCCCACTCTTAATTCTCCCACCGTTGGGGGCTTGAGCGTGCGCTGCCCCTTCCCTTGCTCAACTACCAACAACTCTACAAACGTTTAGCCTCGCTCTACGAACACTAAACACCGCGCTACATCATCGCAAACGATTCTCACTTTTCATTAAATTGAGGTACACTGATTTTCCCAAATTTATTCTGTATAAATATCACTCTTCCCGCTAGTAGACGCGGCTTACCCCAAATGCACAGTGCAATTTAAATCATTTTGTTTCATTATATGACTACCCTATATTACACGACTTTGCGCAACCTACTGCCTTTTTTTTTTATTAAATTGGGGCTCCCGAAACTTACAAGCCAACAACAAGCAATGTCACGTTTACATGAGTTCAGGATAATCGATTATAAATATTGAAATTGCGTGATACACGCCATCTCATGTCGAGAGATTCAGGCCATTTTTATATGTTCAAAGTTACTTACTGAAAAAATTACTTATTAGATATCACCATTATCTCAATAACTTCGCATGATATTCCAATGTAGTCTTCGAACCACCCCTACCCAACACCGCCATCCCAACCAACCCTGCTGGCATAAGTTACTCTCGTTGCATCATTGCACGTTGAATGCGTCGTAACAATTTAAATCATTTCGTTTCATTATAACGTTACCCTATATTTCACGTTATTTTTGCTACATGCGGTGAATAGGGAAACAGGCAAAACGATTTCCAGTTTTTTTTTTATTATTAAATTGAGGTTCCCTAAATATATTCCATCGTATCATCCCTTAGAATAAGTTAACCTTTTTCCTTTTTTTGCCAAGTTTGTACAACATTTAAATCACTTTGTTTCATTGTTACAACCAGGGTATTTTTTGTAGTATGTATATAACGTTTTTATGTTGTACCGAGACATTTTTCTGTAAAAGAATTATGTCACACATTGTATTTACATTTCAAAAATTAACTATGTGAAAAAAGAGGAAAATAATCTAAATAATCGCATTATATACATCAAAGCGTACAGGCTTCTTTACTTTTCGTAAACGTTTAAAATTTTGCATATTTTATAGATTAAATTAAAACATTTTTGCCAAGGTACAGGAAATATATAAAACCTATAGAAACTTTTTTTTTCTTACGTATTAAAAAATTATGTTACTTATTCATTATATTATGAAGCAACTTCGCTCATTTGTCTTAAGCAGTGGTTCTTATCCTAGAGGTAATTACCCTCAACAGCTTACACAACAAAGGATAATTTTAGAATTGTCGTTTTGTTGAAAGGGTAACAAGCTGTAAAACCTTAAGAACCTCTGGTTTAAATTAATCAGAAGTTATTTGAACTTTTTGTAAAATACAGTGATTATATATGTTATTAAAACATGTGACAAATGACAAAACTTATTCCGATTTCTGTTCGGCTAAATCTGTACACTGATATTAAGATCTAATTTCTCGCGATCCGAATATACCGCATTGTCAAGACCCCAAACTCAGAAATTTGTTCTGAAGCTAATTCGTTATTTATAAGAAAAATATGCGCAACTGATACTGATGTGCCAAATAAATACTGATATCTGCCCGTTAAAGGTTAGAATGGTAATGGTCCTAATTAGAGATCCCCATTTAATGTGTATTTTGTTTTTATTTCCTCCAAGAATGTTTTTTTTTTCTTGACAACTTCCTAATTTGTAGGTTAATTTTACAAATGCCATTTTAACAGAAGTATATCATTTGTTTTTTGCACAATTTATATAACGTTCAAAAAATTACAATAGATGTTTCTATCGTTTTGAAAAAGCTCTATTATATGAAAAATTTATTAGCTTGATTTTCAAACACTTTTCTGCAAATTTATGGCACTGTTTAAGAACTGGACTATATTTAAAATTAATCAAATTTGCACTGAAGTATAAATTAACTCAGTCTTTCACGATATAATACTTTTGAAACAAAACTGAATAGAGTGGTTTCCGCATAAAAATATATATTTCTATTATATATAGTTCCGTAGTAAATATACTATATGAAGTAATTTTGTTTTCTTATTCAACACTTTCCTGAATATTTTATAAGTTGTTTCTAAATCATAGTACTGTTTCCAGTTCTGTTTCATTCAGTCATAAGTGGAAACCCGAAAATAAAATAGTTCTACAACGATTCGCGAAATATATACATAGTAACCATCCATCGTAATATTGAATTATCAATTATTTTGTTTACGAAGTGTCCGGTTTTATATTGATATCTATGGTGTGTGGAGAGTATGAGGGAATGAGCCTACAGAGACGCGTAAACTCGGTATCCCCAGTACACCTGAGTTATTTTCTTTCTTTTTTTGTGTGTATATCACCGGCGCGGCGGTGCTCGCATTTCGCTGCTTTTGTGTATCTCTATATTTCGCTTCATCTGTGACGCTGGTCTGGATTTGGGCATGCGAACATGATAATTAGGATGTGTGTTTGTGCGTGTTTGCGTGTGTGCCAATGCCAATGTCGGTGTGCTCAGTGACAGCACAGCAGCACTGGTAATACGACCACAACGACCAGCGAGACGAGGACGGGGATGAGACGAGAATGAGCGAGCGGGACCGCCCAGCAACTACGTGGGCTCTCGTGGGGCTAGGGCGCCTGGTTCCCCGGGACCATATGGCTCTCGTGCGCGTACATACCATTGCACTAGATTCACACTAAACAATTCATGAAATTCGATGAGAAATCCCACAACACTCACTTTGTCACAAAGCCGTCTCCAAATAAAACAATTGATAAATTGTTAAAATTCCAGAAACCAATCAAATTTTTACCGCCTGCATTTCTCTATATTTTAAGTATTCCTTTTCCACTATTCGTTCATACAAAAAAGTTTCATTTTAAGACGTTGTTCTTCATACGTTTTGTTAGTTATGTGTATCTCACATTCCTGAGCTTGTACAATTCGTATCATATACATTAGTAACCATTTTAAAGAATTTTATTAGATT
The DNA here is from genome assembly GCA_933228885.1 of Leistus spinibarbis. Classification (NCBI taxonomy): domain Eukaryota; kingdom Metazoa; phylum Arthropoda; class Insecta; order Coleoptera; family Carabidae; genus Leistus; species Leistus spinibarbis. The sequence continues at coordinate 12,361,517 of OW121791.1, forward strand.
AGTATTATTTACCAAGAACAGTTACTTTTAATTGTCATTTTCTGAAAGTTATTTCAATATATTTTTTTAAAGTTGACATATTTGAGTCTTACAATAATGTTGACTATACAATAACTATAATATTATTTAGAGTACAAGGTCTGTTCAGAAAATAACCGAAGTCCTCTGTAACCACATGTTCTTGGATTGTTGATATCTCGTTTAGTTTTCGTTATTTTCTGAACAGACCTCGCACTTTAAATAAAAATCGACAGTGTCCTATTCGGGACACCTCTTTAGTCTAGATTTTTTTTATTTTTTTTTTTTATTATTTAATTATAACATAGTATTTAAATATTCCGATAAGACTCTCATAATATTGTTGTACATTTATTTGATATTTTAACATTCGTTGATAATAGGTTAATCACGACATAATTGCAATTTTTCAGAAATTATATGTTTTCATACAAAGAATTTTTTATTATTTTCAGCTGTTTATATCCCTCTAACTCGTGCGTGAGATAGTGAAAAAGTAGCTAGAGTAAACCTTACTACTAGTTTAAATTGTGTTTTCAAAAATTATAGGATTTCTACTGGTTTGAGTACATACATTGAAACACAGACAATCGCGCGCACACACACACACACACACATAGACGTGATCACGTTAATAGAATTAATTCAGGGAATCTCATAACGTGCATTTCTTTAATACTTCGTCCAAGAAAGTAGAATCTTATTGACCAGTAATAAAGACAGGGAACGATAGTCCGTATTAGCTTAAACCATCAAATTATACGCTGTTGCTATGGAAACCTATTTATTTGCCTAGCAACCATGTGAAATTTCGTCGTTTTAAGATAGTCGGCCTTCAGGCCCGTGTGTTTACTACCAGCCATTCGGAAATATAAAAAATGTAAATGAATCTAATATGTGAACGCATAATATATTGGAATTTTATTTAAAACATGATCCCATCCTTCGATGTACAAACAAGAGCTGATCCTTGTGTTATCAATGTCTACCGTGGGGTCAAACGATAAACAAATCCTTTTATTCTTTTACAAAAGAATTTCCGAGACGGACATATAGTATCGTGTATCGTGTTGGCGAACAAAAATTGATGAACAAGGATCAAATGGAATAAACCCAACTGTACATCACGTCATATCACATAATATTTGCTGAGAACCGAAACGTTCTTTATTTTTACTGTTTGGGGATCTCATATACTCTTTAAAAATATAAACACTTTGACTCCATTGGGGTCAGCATCGTGATTTCAAAAAAGTGAGTTGTATTGAATATAAGTGTCGTACTTTATGTTTTCTACTGTTTCATACTTTTTCTAATGCTGTTCAGTTCTTTTCTTTCTACAACGTTGTACAAAAGACAGAAGTGTAGTTATATAAAAACGAAAGGAAAACCTGTTATATTAGAATGCAATAGCGTGATGATATATTTATTAGCTTATCGAAAGATAATACAAAAGCGATACAGTGTTCGGTCGTATGTCTGTCACATTCTAGATATTCAAAATATAAGTGCACAGGTATTTATTTCACGTGTTCCTGATTTCAAAATTCATATACTTGGAAGAGTTTCGCTTGCTCATAAATCCAATTGTGTGAACGCTCCTCTGCAGATTCCATGCCGATTTTATCCAAATACATGTAATATAAGTGTTCAAAAAGTGTCCGTCGCATTTCAAATGTAATAGTTATTAGATAGCCCTAAAAATAGAACTCTGCAATTATGATCATTAGAATATTTTGTATATATCAGAAATTTTGCAAAAAAATACAAACTTCAAATTAGAATAAATAAAACTTAATTGTATTAACTAACAATTATTTATATTTCTCATTGACATACAAAGCAGATACCACTCTGTCACAACACACTAAATACACTTCAAATCATCAAATTAATTGTAGATTTATCACAAAAACTTTTTTGACATTTCATTTTGACGTTTGATTCGTTTTTCTTCAGAAGAGTAGTGATTGTATTATTTCAGTATAAACTATTTGATTATTTTTTATAACATTATTATCAGTCGCCATGGTGCAGTGGTTAGGAGTCTTACCTTTCACCCTGGAGGTCGTAAGTTCGATCCCCGTCTATGCCAATTTGCATTTTTATAAAAAGAAAAGCGTTCTACACAAACACACACTCACTTACTCACATACATACAAACATTTCTGGGTAATTATATTAATAATGCAATATTTAGTTTTGGGTCCTATCTCTATAATGGCTTGCAGTACACTTTTGCTATTTGAGAGTATAGTTATGTTTTTTCCTAATACGGATGTGCAGTAGTATAATGCATCGCGAATTGCTGTTATTTCGACTCGTTACGAAGTTTAATTTTATTTGAATAATTGTTCTCTTTAGCAAGGTATGCGCAGCCTAAACCATTTGTGGTTTTGGACCCATCCGTATAAACGTACTTAGTGCCAGGATATTGGTCTTCTGGATATAGTTGTAAGACTTGTAAGGCTGTATTTTCTCAGATAATACTTTCTTATATACATTCGTATATGAGGGTAAAAATTAGTGGTCGTATGGCAAGTTGTTGTTATTGGTGCCTGTATCTATGCTTGTCTTTAAATTACCGTACGAAGTACAGAAGCGCTAAGTGTATTTGTAACTTTCTCTGATAAAAATTCCATTAACAATAAGTTTTTGCCATGTCATCCTGAAACCAAAAATATGTATAATTCATAAATTTGGCTTTGAATATAAGTCGTTCTTCGGTCGTAAGACAAAATGTGTACCTTTTACTATTCTGAAGGTACCGTAGCGATTTTAACCAAATTAGCTACACATATTCGATTTGAATCTGTTCCCAGTTTAAATCCAATCGACTGTATACATTCAGCAAAAAATTTTGGTCGATTCAAAATAGTCAAAACGTGTATTTCTGTTGAAACATAGATTCAAAAATTCAAACATTTTACTTAATTCTTAATTGATTACTCGATTTTAAGACGGTGAGCTTTATACGTACATAATTTTACGATTTTTAATCATTTATTTATTAACATAGTTTGTTACTAGGTAATGTCCTTTAACTATTATGCAAATGCATTTTATTCTGATTCACAGTAGCAACATTAATTTTTAAAACTCACTTAAGAATACTGTCCATTAGAATGAACGTCAGACCAGAAATGGTTAATATCAAAAATATGTTAATTTGACAAAATAACAGCTTCACGAAACTTGACACATTAATTTACCCGAAACAGAAAGTGCAAGGCAAACGAACAGACCAATTGTATCCACTTGTACTATATATCTATGACTCACTCTCCAGAGCTTTACCCTTCCCATTTCCCAATCACCTTATCCCCACCACCACCACCACCTCCTTTCCTATCGTCTTTTGTGTGTCGTCGTCGTCGTCGTCTTCTTCTTTTCTCTCTCCCACCATCAGACGCTGTGTGCCCTTATTCGCCCTTCGATACGATCGGAACAATCGAGTCTATTGTTCTCGGCAACGACCGCGTGATGTTACCACCACGGGCAACGCAAATCGTGGGCAACAGCAAGGATCCCTCGTGTTTGGCAGCGTCGTGTAAGGGCAGCTGAAGGTTGTGCGAGGCACACCATCGAGATAGAATCGCTGGAGTTGGCATGAGCTAGTTTTACGCTGAAGAGGCAGGCGGGGACTTTGGCATGGTTCATATGATGCGTGCGCATATCTAATATCTGAGCGGCATATTTGACATATCTGGCGTAGGAGACGAAATATATAGAAAAATACGTTTAAAGGCGTAATGTACACAAAGTGGGTGAGAACCTCATCTCTGTTCTAGAGCCTCTTTAATATGACGCTTAGAAAAATATTAAATTTATCAAATATGCTAAAGCAATAATATTTCCCTAAAAAAATGCTCACTCGGTCGCTCGTAAGACAAAATTTGTATCCTCTAATCCTCTAAGGGTGCCAGAGCGATTTACACCAAATTTGCTACACATATTATTTGGCATTTTAAAATTTGCACTACATTTTACGTATACCATAAATTGTAATACTTCTTATTTTAAAATTTTAATATGCCAAGCATGGAGTAGGATGAGGTCGCATCGCATCGCATCGCATACATAACTTATAAAGCGAGTAGAAGGCATAGGTGCCTTGTACCTAAGCTTGTTTTATATATATTTTACCTTCTACATTATTAAACTGTGATATAGATATGTATAATACGTGCAAAGCAAACGAACAAACCTCTTATATGTCCGTGGTTCATATGATGCGCGCGCATAGATTCCTTTCATTATTATCTCGATGAGGTAAACTAGAAGCGCCAGCCGCTTTATGCAACCAACAACGTTCGTTCGTTCGTTCGTACGCTTGCTCGGTCGAGTGTTTGGCCGGGTATGAACCATTTAACGTGTAAGGGCCATTTCTGCTCTCATGACTCGGCGCGGCGTCTCGTCTCTCAAACTCCACGTTGTGGGCTCCTGCGAGCTGCGAGGTAACGAGATCGTCACTCATCGGCCACACCGAGCCGAGAGCCAAGCAAATGTACTTTCGTAATAAATATTCATTACTTTAACACGTCTCGCTTCAACAAGATCTCCACAAAAAATTAACCAAACATAAAAATCATGTGCGAGATCGTATGTCATAATTTACAATATTCATACCGCGGTACTAAACACGTTCAGTCATGCAATTTTAAAACAAAAATGCAGAATCACTTGCATTGTTACATTTGCATATATAGCGCCAAAATAAGTTGTATTTAAAATTCCATGTTGCTTAATTATTCTCGAGAATGCAATTTTAGTTTCTTTGTTTAACCATTGAACCAGATTTTCGCTTTTCTTCTTCTCCTTACACAAAAAGTATAATATTATATGCTTCTCCTTGAATTTTCTTATTACATTATAATTTCCAAATACATGTAAACTACTTAGGGCTCAAAAGTGATATCTCCCAGTATGACATCAATATTTATAGTTTTACAATAATTTAATCATATATGTAAAATTTAGAATTTATAATTTATTCACCCAAAATATAGTGGAATTCTGTGTATATCTATAACGTTTATTAATTTAATAAATCATTTTATAATTGAATTTACTTAACAAATTGAACAACATTTTCCGATTAGTCAACTAATTTTGCTGCATTCCATAATCATTTTGTAATAATAAGTGTTTAAATATTTATAGAAATACCTTATAGATCTACAGATTAGATAAGATTACCACCATTAGTCATATACTGTATTTAAATAAAATACTTCTTAATTAGGCCTGAAAATCAACTAATACTTTAGTTGATTTCACTAATCTGTTTTTTCTGTGTATTAACAATGAGGAGTGACCTGCACTCGACTTTCTTTTGCGAAGTATTCTTTAGATATATATATATATATATATATATATATATATATATATATATATATATATATATATATATATATATATATATATATATATATATATATATATATATATATACATACATATATTATACCATTAGCGTATAATTTTATTACGTTATCAAATACTGATTCTTCAATATAAAATATAGACTGTATTTTACCCAGAAATGTATGTATGTATGTATGTGAGTGTGTAAGTGTGTATGTGTAGAACGCTTCTTTGTAAAAATACAAATTGGCATAGACGGGGAACGAACTCACGACCTCCAGGGTCTGTTCAGAGCTGTGGGTTCCAAAAAATTTATCATTATCCCTATAGTCCAGATTTGGTCTCCAGTGATTATTATCTCTTTTCAAATTTAAAGAAAACTCTTTGTGAAACCCATTTTCCTAACGATGCATCTTAGAAAACTGCGTGAATGAGTATTTTGGAAACAAAAATATATTTTTTTTTTTTGATGGCATAGGGAAGTTATACGGTGTAACAATTGTTTTGATATGAAGGGAGATTTTATTGAAAAATAAAAATACAATAGAATTTCTAGTACTGTTATTTCATACTCATACCGAGAACTTATTGGACGCCCCTCGCAAATAAGATATTTAAGATTTTTTTCAAGTAACTGGTACATCTTGTAACGTGTAAATCCGTTGAAACGAGAAAACGGCTATTTGTTACTTGTTTATATATATATATATATATATATATATATATATATATATATATATATATATATATATATTGTTAAATTTCTGATTGAAATATTTCAAAAAATTGATTTAATATTTGAATACTTGATTAGGTAAATTATTATTGAATCAATCTATATTAAATATTTACTAACAAAATTAAATAATAAGCTAATTGGTACAATTTCAGAGTTTTACTGTTATGTTTGATGATGTATCGGTATTATTTGACAGATTGTGTGGAATATATTATTTATTTTCAATGAAAACTAAATAAAAGATAGTTCTATGTTGGCCACAACCGATTTTTTATTTATTGTATTTATTTATATAAATTGCTGAATAAGTAAACATGATTTTGCTAATTAGTGTGCTTGTTACTTTTTATACAGAAATTCTCCGACGTTAATTTATCTTGGATTAAAAAAAAAAAAAAGAATGGAAAACTACAAACGTAATTTTTAGTATTTTATTACGATCTTACAACAAGTTATTTGCTATAATAAAATTGAGTTTTGAATTAAGGGCTCGATCTATTAATAATGTATTTTGTATAGCGGTGTTTTTATTCATAATTACTGCCTTGGGCTGTTTACTTTATATTTTAACTTTTATAAGAACGTAATTAACCATACATGTTCAGAAGTTATTTATAAATACTTGTTACGGCACGAAACAGTAGAAATAGAGAAATAATGATGTTCAGTTCGGTGCTATTCGGAAACTTGTTGCATGTAAAACATATATTTGAATACCTACGTTTAGACTTGTTTCATTTTATATTGATCTATCTATATAACTTTATTTGCTGAAACAATCAAACTATAATATTTGCTAAACCGTGAAAGTACACATAAGTTATTCAAATAATAAAATTACATGTTTGTTCCCTTCGATAATTCTCTTTCTTATATACTTTAACACATTCATTTTAAGTCAGATTGAAAAGATAACATATTTATGTCTACATAGAATTATGAAGAATATGCGATTTGAATAACAAAAACACAATACTTGCTTTCCGAGTTTGGTATTTTTTAATATATTCTTCAATGTTTTATTTTTCTTTTGTGCCTTGAACCGACAAATTAAATTTCAATTTTGCGTACCACAATTTAATCTATTTTAAATGAAAGAACTAGAAGTCATCGGCGCAGTTAAGATGCAATGACATGGTGTGAATTTCTAGATCAAATAACGCTTCGTATTAGTGCCGGATTAAGAATATTCGAGGCCCCTCGCCAAAATTTTTTCTAGGGACCTATTATATCTATTGATTAAAATTGATGTTAATAGCGCTTCATTTGGGGTGCATTGGCATGTGTCTACTGGATAATCCCGCATTGTTAATTTTTGTATTCCACGAAATTATATGTATTTGGGAACGGACAAATAATATAGTATTTTTAACCAATGACGAAAACGCACGTAGAAATCAGCTAATCTCTGACTCGCAAACCAGTGATTCTCAATTCATGGATTACATGATTACAATTGAAGTTTGATTTAAAATTATACGAGTATATAATTGTAAATAAGCTAATACAATATGATTCTAACTTTAATAAGCTTAGGCACCAGCTTCAGTTCGACTTATAAAAAATATTCGCGGATTCAAATGGGGAACCACAAAATTTGTGCAGCAAATTTGGTTCAAATCGCTCCGGTACCTTCAAAGGAGTTATAGGCAAAATTTTGGTCTTACGAGCTTTCGAACAAACGAGTGACAACTAACATCCAATATGAGTTATATATTTTTTTGAATTCAGGGCGACGAGATAAGAACTTCTTGTTAAAGAAATCTCTATTGATACAGATACACGACCGAATGCTTTAACTTTTCTGTACTTCGTACGGCCGGCGAGCTAAATGGTTCTACAGGTATATACGAATCTGTTCAGAAAATAACTGAACTTTATTTTTTAATCTTTATTATTAATTTTAAAGATTATTGGTTGGCAGCATTGCGTTGCGCATAACCTGCTCTGTAACCGCATGTTCTTGGATTGTTGATATCTCGTTAGGTTTTCGTGATATTGTTACTTGAGTGCAACGTGTATAAGTGTGAGTGACGATTTTGCTTAGATGTCATCAATAGTCTGAGAACGGCGTCTTTCAGAACTGGTTTCAATTTCGGAATTAAGAATAAATCAGAAGGAGCCAGGTCTGGCGAGTTAGGAGGTTGAGGGAGGATAGTAATCTGATTTTGGGCACAAAAATGACGAATTGACCAAGCTGAGTGTGCGGGCGCATTGTTGTGGTGCAAGAACCACGAGTTGTCTCGCCACAACTCTGGTCTCTTTTTGCGAATTTCAGTCAAAATTTCATGGCATGGCCCAGTTGAGATGCGAACCTCATCTGCAATTTCTCTAACTGTCAAACGGCGATTTGCACGCACCAGATCGTTGATTTTCTTAACGTGGGAGTCATCAGTTGAAGTCGAAGACCTTCCTGGTCGGGGATCATCTTCAATTGACTGACGACCACTTTCAAATCTTGAAAATAATTCGTAACATTGCGTACGTTTTGCTTGTTTTACAAGTTGAAACGTTTCTGTGAAAGTTTTCCCCAGTTTCACGCAAAATTTTACGTTGTGTCGTTGTTCCAGAAAATCGCACATTTCAAAAATCGTCACTCACACTTAAACACATTGCACTAAAATATCACGAAAACTAAACGAGATATCAACAATCCAAGAACATGTGGTTACAAAGGAGGTTATGCATCACGCAATGCTGCCAACCAATAATCTGTAAATTTAATAATATAGTTCAGTTATTTTCTGAATAGACCTCGTATACACATTTGAATTCGTTGGGAGATATAGGGCCTCCAAATTTGGAACCTTACTTTTGTTGCTATGTGGAATTGGCGCACGATCGGATTGTAAATCAAGCGGATGTCAAAGTCTGTCATTATTTGGCACAAAAATTTTAATAGGTAAAATGCATTTAGACTAATATTAATAAGAAAGAAATATCTAAGATTTAACTACATTAACTAACTTTTCTTCAGAGGCCAAAATAAATTAACTTTATTTTTAAATTTATCTTTTTTTGTAATCGCACTAGTTTACGTGATTTAATTTTTTGTATGTTACAATTTTTGTAAATCATAATACAAATATTATTAAATTTTATTAATTACAATTATTGTTTACTTCCCATCCCGAGCATAACAGCTGGATCGATCTATTGCATTACCTAAAAGCAGCAAGGTTCGGTAGTATTTACCTTATGATATGCGTTACCGGCCACATATCACACTCTAACATCGACATGTCGAGTTAGCTGGCAATTATTAAATGGAGTTAAGGTGTGAACCTGTGCCCCTATAGAATACGCTTGAAAAAAATGTTATTAAGGTATTTTAATTCAATTTAACAAATAAATATGTAACAGTTCAATACAATACATATGTCTTATTAAAAATAACATTAATAAATATTTAATGGATTACAGATTAACAAAATTATTAAAACATACATGTTTTACATTCTAAATATTAAGGTACATCATCATTAGCCTGATTAAAGGTGAAACGAGTTGATTATATTAGCGTTTTCATTATTTTTTTGTTTTGTTTCTCTATTGGCTCCATTGTTTCACTGTTTTTTCTTCTCACTGCTAACCTTCGTCTCTTTTTCAGATGCCAGTAACTTTTTGCTATGGACTGCAAAAACAAAGACACAAAGATCAGAAGAAGAAAAAAAAGTATGTGTCAATCTTTGATCGCGCGTCTGGTGCAGATAGATCAAATGAGCGGTAAACGGTTAACATTCCTACCTGTCAAAAGGGTTACCGGTCCGTCCGGTCTAAGCAGACTAGATTTTCCTGCGGATGCGTCAAATGAAGTCTCGACTCGGTAAATAGGGAGCGGTATTACCGTGGAGGATACCGGTATTAAATCTAAAAACAAAGTTATGTAAACACAAATTGATGT